>CM068319.1:1782289-1937289 GCA_034766995.1 Acanthacorydalis orientalis | reverse complement strand
GATAGACAAAATTGAGCGTATACTCAATACAGTGATTATCGAAATTGAGAAATAATTACTTGACACTTTTTAATACGTTGTTGTTTATCCATTTGTATTTATAAGGGCTTGAGACGTTATGGCATCTATTAGACTGACTTCTCAGTTGCACTAGATGGGTGGTATATTTTGCCATTTTTGTGTAGTAAAATTTTGGTATTCAGTTTTATAGGACAGTTAGATTTTTGTAATCGATATTTTAGTTCGGCTCAGAAATTCTCAACGGGATTGAGATCTGGAGACTTCGGATGTGTTATCATTTTTTGTAACATTTTCCAATAACCATTCCCGAAGTATAAAGGAGGTGTGTTTCAGGTCTTTTCCTTGTTGAAAGCTAATATACTGGTGGCATTTTTAATTTCTGGCCAGATAACTTTAAATTATTTCTCATAATGGATATTTCATTTTATCCATAATCGTATGAATAAATTCCAAGTTTCTAGTGCAAGCGACCTCTATACATTCCCATAGCAGTACTTATCCACCCTCATGCTTAACTGTTGCACCCATTTTCTATTTTTATATTCAGTATTCGGCAGTCTCCAAACTATTTGCCCGTCAGAACCAAATAAGTTAGAATTTGATTCATCTTAGAAGATAACTCTTTCTCAAAGTTTTTCATCGCGATTTAAATGTTTTTCAGTAAATTCTAACCATTTTATTGTATTTACTTTGGATACATAGGACTTTTCTCTACGACACGGCCATTGTATTTGTTGCTTCTTAAAACATGGCGAATCTTTCCCGTTGATACATGTTTATTAATGACTGATTGTACATTTTCCTGTAATTTTGAAACACTTTTTTTGAGCATTAATCTTTATTTTTCTTATAATAAAGTGTTTATCATGTGGATTTAAAATGTTTTTTCTTCCACGACCAAGTTGATTGTTCAATGTTCCTTCGTACGTATAATTTTCAATAATTTTTTGAACAGTGGAATGTGTTCTTTTTGTGATCTTCCCTATTTCTCGTAAAGATTTACCCCCACAGTACAATTTTATTATTAATTGACACGTACTAATATCTGTTTCCTTAGTTTTAATTTCATTATTCTCATCTTTCAGACTTTTTGTCATCATATATATGAAGCTCTCTGGGTTATTTTAACGTGTTCTTCACAAAAAACGCTGTGATTCCTAATATTAGATCACAGTATTTTAAAAATTTACTGTTTTCAAGAGTTTAATTCCTTTTTATTATATATATATATATATATATATATATATATATATATATATTTAATGTACTGTCAAATCAAGATTAGGCATTTTTCTAGTCCAGTTCCTTTATATTTGTTTTTTATCTGTCACTGTGAGTAATATTGTTTTAATGGCATACTTTTAGCGTTTGGCACTCATTTCTTAGCATTCTAATTAAGGACTGATTCGAATGAAGTGCCTAAACGGGGTATGGTTTTCAATTATATTTGTGTTTGGTTGCTTATGACTATAGCTAATTCGAAGTGCCCTAAAACCTCAATAACAAACCATCTTTCAGACTTTTAAAATTGAATAAACTGTTACTAACTCTATTAAGCTTTGAAATTTTGGCTGCAGTGTGATAGTACGCCATCTTGTTGCATGAAAAATCGCTTATTCCCATAAAGCGTACGAATAACATTTAAATGGATGTGCGAGGCATGTCATGATTCACAAGGTCAAAAATTATATTTTCAAAAAATACTGATCCAATTATACCCTTAGATGACGGACCACACCAGACATTGAGCTCGAGTAAATTGACTGCCTTGTTCACATGAATATATGCTCTTTCTGTAGCCCAATAAGAGAATATATTGGGTTGGAACAAAATTTGGTATCGATTTTAGGGTTAAATTCAAAGGATGTGTTTACATATTTATACATATATTTATTCTAATACGTATGTGTCATTTTGTTCCTCCATATTGCACGTAGTTTCATAATTCCGTCCTTTCAGAATTTGAAAATTTTTGGGCGATGAATTGATCCAGGTGATTTCTGAAAGGTTCCAGGAAAGTGTGTTTTTTCCAATTAGGGGATTCTGTAGAGAACTGAACAAATTGTAGTCTGAAGCTGCAAGATCTGGTGAGGAGGACATCCCAGCCAAACTGCATCAATTTCTTCCAGGTCTGCAAAAAGATGCGAGGTCTATTTTGTATGAGTGGAAAAAGACATCCTTCTTCATGGCCAATTCTCGACGCTTCTGATCGATTTCCGCCTTCGATTGGTTCACTTGAACACAAGACTTGTCCGAATTTATTGTTTGATTATTTCGGAAAAGCTCGTAATACACAACACCCTCCAAATCCCACCAAATACATATCATCACCTTCTTAAGATGAAGAACCGCTTTTGGAGTAGGTAACAGAAACTCATTTCGTTTTCCCCAAGACCTTTTCGATCCACATTATTGTAGATGATTCGTTGTCCGTGACTAGTCGTTTCAGAAATGGGTCGTTTTGGTTTCCTTTAAGGAGCGAATCAGTGATTAAAATTCAAAAACATTTGATTAATCCTGATATATGATACATGGCCTTATGAAGTCGGTTTGATACTTAAAGTTAAGCCGGTACCTTTACCGTTGCCGGTAGTTACCCACGATTTCTTAATTGCTAGTAGTGGATAGAGTTTGAAATTTTATTTATTGTCTTTAAATGTCTGTGATTCCCGGAAATTGCGAATCACTCATAGAAATGCGTTCCATTTAATTTATAAACGAGTAGCAAGTGCCTGACCGTGACCGTGATTCTGCTATTTTGTTTGATTGTCCTGCCGACCGCATGGTGGCTTTGGTGTACGTGTGATTAACGATATCTTTTCAGAGAGCACCATACTACACTTTGCCGCCATAATTCAACAATGAAGAAAGTCAATAGACAACCTCTATCAAATTATGTATATATAATTTTAAGGCCCTCTGTATAAAACATCACTATAAATTGTCGATTATCACTAATCTCAAATCAAATCTATTGGATATCTTATTGGCGACGAATATAAATAAGAATCACCTTTTATTACGTCTGAAACGAACGTCCTTCACCTGCTATCAAAGGATTTTTTAACGACTCTCTGAGTCATTACAGATCTTTATAGTCCAATTAATATACATGAGTGAGCGATTACATAAGACTCTGCGCATAAAATTAATCGTGGTTCTTGTTATTTATTTATGTGTATATTTTTTCATAATCCGTCGACTTGAAATCGTGTATGAACCGGAAAAGTGTGGATTTGATTAAAACGTGTTTTGTACATGTTCATAAATTCACATGCATATATATATATATATATATATATATATATATATATATATATATATATTTGTATTCATGTGAGTCTAACGAACCATAGGCCATGAGATGAAACAGTGTCAAGATCAAATAAACAAGATGCTGTACTCATCTAGACATAATAAAAATGCATGATGTAGACGTAAGTTGACGATTGAAAAAGTACATTGGCAATAAAAGCAGTAGGGTAAAACAAACAGGATATTTTTTCTGAGAATTATAAGAACGTAAGGCCGCAAAAATAGATTTATTTATTTATATACGATTATTACATAGTAATATCCAGTATAGCTGACATTTTTATTATTGTTATATTTTTTTTTTAGAGCCATGACTCATCGTTCGGAATTGAACGGTGCAATACTTTTTGAAAGTTGCTCGTTTTTAATTATGCACAAAACAGTTTCAATGTTGTTTGAGCGTTATTGAAGAAGGTAAATTGAAGTCCTATTAGAGTAGTGTCTAATGTTGAACACAGTGTCTGTTTACGCTTTACTTACTGGAAGCCTATTAGCAGGGATTTTTTTCGCTAGCTTCTATCGACCGGTAGTCTATAAATCGGCTTTTTTCTTGTCAGTGCTTATTGAGAGAGAGCCTATTAACACCAGAACCGCGGATGGGTCAGTTATGATCCACTTTAATCTTTTGTGATTATCAGATTGGTGGACAAAGTGATAACATAATATAGTACATAAAATAGTACACTGTTATTAATTCTAAATTAAATTAATTTCAAAATCTACATACATTTTTGGTGTACTCTGGTATGTAATAATACAAAAATAATAATAATTAAAAAAAAAATAAGTAGCGCTATATTATTAACACTAGAACTACCGACAATTAAGGCGAAGCTATTTCTACCAAAACCAGTCAAAATGATTGGTCTTTAAAAAATTCGTAATGATAGAATATTTTTATATTTATTGATTTATTAGTTTCTTACAAAAGGAATTCCATGCTATGTGGTATATTATTGATATTACATATTAACCCATTTGAGACCATGTTCCCTAAATGAGGATTGGCACATTTTGTCACTTACACATCAATAAGAATAATAAGTATGATAAAGAATATATGCTTTGTTAAAAATTAAAATAAAATTTCATTTCAAAGTTATGTTATTCTTATAGTATAAAGTGAATTATTAAGTACAAGAAGTTATAATTTGTCATATTTCTTACAAACGTAGTTTTTCTTTTGAGTGCACTTTCCGCTTACATATTTTTTACAGATATTGCAAATGGTTGTAGTCTTATTATTATTACAGTACCCTATTTGAGACCATTTGCGTGAACATAGTGAGCTCTTTGAAGTTGTTTATTCATTAGAGTCTCATTATTCCATCCCTGGTTTTACATTTTCAACGGCATTTTCAGTGGTAAGTCCATCTACTAGTTGAAATAGAAATTTACCTTTCATTATATTTTTTTGGCATATCTTGTTGGACCGGGTACGTCTTTGAAAATATTATGAAGTGGTAATCTTCCAGGATTAGACCCTTCTTGTATTTTTTTCCAACTGGTTCGGTCTGGAGCAATTTCATTTTGATGATCTAGTAGTATACTTTCATTTTCATCTTCAGAACTTGAAAGCACTCGAGCACATCTTCTTTTACGTAAATACAAAATATTTTCAAACTGACTATCACTTTCTGAGAACTCCTGAGCATTTTCTTTCTCTCAAGGCTCATTACCACTAGTCTTACTATCAAAAAGTTCATCGTGAATACCACATAGTTCATTTTCAGTTTCTTCTCGTTCACGTTCACTATCATAGAGTTCATCATCCATGATAACAGAGCATTCCATTGATATATCGTTCAGTTTTTCCAATAATTCAGAGATTTCCAATCGTTTTGCCATTTCCAGGACTTATAAAAATAAAATAAAACTAGTGATTACATAAAATTTATATTCATTTTTCTCACCTCACACTAATTGAAATAATATGTCGTTTATTATAATTTATATAATAATTTCTTTATTATTTATTATATTATATGATATGAGTGCAACATTCAACAAAAACTTCAATACACATTCTACGTCTTCAGATCTAAATGAACGACTAAATATATTTTCGAATGAATGCATTAGTTTTGTATTACCATCATGATCGAACAGGAATTTTCCTGATAATTTTCACCATCATACTGAATGATATGCAGTAAAAATTCTAAAAACGTGTGAGAAGTTTTACAAAACGTGTAAACAGTTTAATTCGTGTTCGGTAAACAGATTGCAGGACACTTTTACATTTTCATAGGTAGCAGTCATTTTGACTGGTACTGATATAAGTAGCCATGATACAAAATTATTTTGATTTTGAATAAAAAAAATAAAAATAAATTTCATTGTACTATTTCCTTATTAGTTACTATTTAGTTATCTCTACAAAAGTCATGACATCGTTGGGGAAAAAAGTGTAACGTGAAGTAGGAATTTTAAAATAAAATTGTAAATCAAGTCATTTTGTCTGGTGTGGTAGTTCTAGTGTTAAGCGTCGTCACATAATGAGCATACATAATATTCCTAAAAGTTTATTTGTTGCAAACTTTTTTTTGTAGATATGGCATTTTATATATGATTTTTTTCTCAAGCAGGACGACTTTACATGAAAACCTGTCAGTTTGTTTATCGCTCAGGGATTTCATTTGGGATTAGGGCGCGGCTAAGTGCTATTCTGTTAGATGCGTATCTTTCAGAATGTTGTTCTCCAAGCTGGAGAACGAATTTTTTTCGCAATATTTTTTTCTCGTTCAGAGAATTGTACAGAATCCATGGCATTTATTGCTGCTAAGGCAAGCAAGTTATAGAAAGTGTGAACTGATCAACGTGTGCATGAGGATTTTACTGAGTATTTGCACGCTATTTGATTTACCACGCCAACTCCATATTTAAAGCTGTTATAAAATAGTACGGTACCTGGCTTTTTCTTTCACCATCCTCAATTTTTACATGAGGATGCATAGTGCTCAGAATAAAAACATTTTTGTTACTCTTTTAAGGAGGTTGTCACTATAAAAATTAAATTTACTTGGAATTGATTGTGATCATTATTTATGAAAAGTCGCAAACATCTAAAGCGTGCAAATATAAATTAACTGGAATAGAAAGAACAAGCAGATGTGTCAAAAATGGCACAGCCGCAGTTCTAGTGTCAATCATCTTTTTTCATAGCAGATCTCACTGATCAGATTCTCATTTGTTGCCTTTTTTACTGTTAGTAAGGTCTTTATTTACTTTGACTTCATTCATACTACAAGTAATATAACATAACACACAATATGCACAGTAAGTATTACTTCAAATTTTTATTGAAAAACTGTATAATAAATATATACTTATATATTGTATATATACATATATATATATATATATATATATATATATATATACACGAAAATGAGGTGAAAAATTTCAGGCCTCGCATATAAATGGCGTCACTATGCTCAATATTTTGATTGTGTTGCATAATTTCATTCTTTATAAGGTTATGTTCGAAGCTTCAAGTAAATAAATTGTTTAGAATTGATTTGACAGCCCACCATATTGAACGCCTAAAGCATCGTTTTTAAAAGTAGAAAAAGTGAAAATTCGTGCGATAATTATTTTTTTTGGAAGGCTTAAGTCGAACTGATATGAAAAAAGATTTAGATCCAACGTTGAGGGATTCTTATCCATCGAATATAACGGTCAAGTGCAAGGTTGATGACATTTTAGTTGGACGAGCACCAGTGATGAATCACACAGTGAGCGGTCTTATTGAAGTGACTACGCCAGAAATGATTAATAAAATCCATAAAAACTTACTGGCAGACCATGAAATGAAACCGAGTGATATAGTAAACATTTTTAGCATATCAATGAAATGTGTGCGCAATATCTTAAACGAATATTTGGATATGACAAAGCTGTGCGTTAGATTGATGCAGCGTTTGCTCTCACCTGACCAAAACCAATGTTGAAAGGATGTTTCAACCGATTGTTTGGCACTCTAAGTGCAATCGATCTGAATTTTTGGGTCGATGCATAACCGTTGATGAGACTTGGATCCATCACTACATTCCTGAAATCAAACAACAATCTAAACAATGTGCCGTGAAAGGCGAACCAACTCCAAAGAAGGGAAAGACAATTCCATAAGTTTTCAAGGTTATAACGACTGTTTTTTTGAGGATGCGCTTTCAATACTCTTAACTACTTTGAAAAAGGAAAAACAATTAATAATTAGTATTATGAGAAATTATTACAGGATTTGAACAATGAAATCAAGAAAAAACGGCCACAATTAGTGAAAAGGAAAATCCTGTTTCATCAAGATAATACACCAACCCACACATCAGTTGTTGCAATGGCTAAAATCAATGAATTAAAGTTTGAATTGCTTGTCCACACACCACACTTTCTTCAGCCCCAACCAACTTTGAACATCTCTTTTCTAACCTGAAAGAATGGCTCGGTGGAAAGAGATCTGTTAACGAAAATGAAGTCATCGACGCTGTAAACGGCTATTTTGGGAATCTTGACGACTCTGCCTATCAGTCTGGTTTAACCGCTCTAGAACATCGTTGGGAAAAATGTATCGAACTAAATGGAAACTATGTCGAAAAATAAATGAAAATGAATTGAAAAAAAAGTCGTTTTCTTATTCAAACCCGGAACTTGTCAACCTACCCTCGTACTACATAAATAAAAGCATAAGCAAAAACAACAATACTACTTTATTTTTCACACGAAATCTGTTCTCTTTTTTAATCATCCGAAATATTAATTTTACGTCGATTGTTTTGAAATTTATGACCTTTTTTTTAATCACAAACCGGCCTCGTTTGTGTACGACTGGACAATAAAATGATTATTTGCCAAACATGCAATTACAATAAATTAAGTACGTTATTTGTTTTTTTTTAAAAAAAAACGATGTAGAAAAATTACACGAACTAATTTGCATTTCAATTAAAAAACAACAGTTTTTTTTTACTCGAAATTGATTGAGGTAAAGAGTTGTTTACTATATTTAGTTTCTGAATAAACGTTTATTATTTTGGAATTTTTGTTTTTGAAATGATCTGTTTAAATGTCAATGAAATATACATTTCGTTTATTTTTAGAATGTGCGTTTATAAAAATGGATAAATTAATAAAAAGAGAAATTTGATCAAAGGAAATCATTTCAGAAGAGAACATGTTCGAAAAGTATTTATTATTTATATTCTATGTTTCATTAGAATGGAGATTGTTATATTGGGTCGATGCATAAGATCATAGCGTTTTTGTTTTACAAAGGAACAGTGCTTTGGAGGGAAAAATGTTAGTCATTTTAATATCATAGTATTATTTTATTTAATACTTCTCAAATTTTTCAATTTATAGAAAACTTATATTAAGGGTTGGTTAAGAAAAATAGTGTGTCAAGTACAAAAAAAACAAACATTTCAAACATTCTTTTGTTTGAGATTAACCGAGGAATTGACACATAAGAGGCAGCTTGAACCATTTGTGACGTTTACAGGGAGAACACGATCGATGAAAGTACGGCACTAAAATGGTTTTCTCGTTTCATAGAGACGTTTTACTTTGACACGAATGATTCTCCATGTTCAAGAAGACCATCTGACTTTGATGAAGACCGTTTAAACGCTTCAATCCACTACGATCCACATCAGTCAATTCTGCCGAAGTTTATTGCCAATAATTTTGTTGCTTTGAGGCCGAAATTCACAAAAAACGACCTGGAAGATGGCATCGAATGATTTTGCAGCATGATAATGCCCGTCCACATTCTGATAATATTACAAAAGCGGCTATTTAAGAGCTTGGTTGGGAGGTTATTCCACATCCGCCCTATTTTCCTGATCTTGCTTCACTCGATTTTCATCTTTTCCGGTCTCTATCCAGCAATCTCTGAGGAATTTCCTTTAAAACCACGTTGATCTTCAAAATTGGCTTGATGACTTCTATGAATCCAAACTATCGAATTTTGTCAGGCGTGGAATTGAAAAACTGATAGAACGTTGGGTGATAATCGTAAACAATGGAGGAGAATGTAGAATTATTGATTGGTTTATGTATTTTGTTTATTTAAAAAGTAAATTTAATTAAAACGCTATGAACGTATGCATCGACCCACTTATTTTAAAACTTTGACAAGATTTTTAAAATGGTCCTATCGTTATTAATATATTAACAACGGTCAAAATACAGAAATTATGTATGTGAGGGGAAATTTCAATAATTCGAAATTAAATTAGCAACTGTATAATGCTAATGCAATATTTTTTATTTAATATTTTTAAGTAATATTTTTATAACATGGATATGAAGAATTTTAGTAGTTTTTGAATATGTGATAATTCTGTTCGTGCAATGAAACTTCTTAGAATTAACAACTATAGGTGGGTGATCAAAAAGTACTATCAATACTCAAAAAAAATTTTTTATTGAGGTAAAATATAAATTGCAGTTAGTTCCCCTTAGAACACTTCCCCCTTCCTTTTACTGGGTACTTATTCCAACGTTCTTGCCATGTTCAAAAACAGGATTGTAAGTACTTCTTCGTGAGCGCTTTTAATTGCACTGCCGTGGCTGCTTCGATCTCTGGAATTTTCTGAAAATGTTTCCTCTTCAGTAACATTTTCAGGTTAGAGAAGAGTTAGACACATTCGAATCTTTTTATTCAATAATGAAAAAAATGATAGTCTGTCGGTGAAAAAACTGGTGTATAAGGGGATGCGGTAAAATTTCATAATTTAATGAATTTAATTTGGAAATTGTGATTCGAGATGTGTGTGGTCGAGCATTTTCTTGCAGTAGTTTTGGCCTAAAACTATTGACTAGCATTGACTGTTTTGTTTTTAATTTTTCATTCATATGATCGATTTCGCGACAATATGAATCAGTCGTAATTTCTTCGCCTGGTTTTAAAAAAGAATAATGGATTATTCCTTTATTTGTCCATCACAGAGTAACCATATTTTTTTTTGATGTAATGACGGCTTGGGTACATGTCCTGGAGCTTCATTTGCATTTAACTATTGTCCAGATCTTTTCCTGTTATCATACAAAATCCACTTTTTATCACAAGTAATAATTCGATTTAAGAATCATCAATGTAGAACACAGTTCTAAGCATCTTAGTTTCTGACCATCTGTCAATTCGCGCGGCACACACTTATCCATCTTTTTCACCTTTTTTATTGCAGTGAGGTGTCGAAAAACAGTCATAACACTAACACTTAAATCACATGCGAGAGCTCGAACTGTTTTATGTGGATTACCTTCCATCGAACATGGCTCTCGAATGTTATTCGTTCACATTGGTTTTGGGCCTTCCTCGAGGCTTCCATCGATATTCATATTATCAGAACGAAATTTTTTTAACCATAATTGAATTGTTCTCTGGCTAGCCGACCCTTTTCCGAAAGCTCCATTGATATTTCTACCTGCTACCGCTGCATTGTGTCCCAACTTGAACTCTTATAAAAAAAAGTATACGCGAATCTTTTGTGGACACAATCCTGTTAAAAGATATAAAAAATAAAAATAACTCAGTATTTAAAAATAATTGAAGGGTACAGTACATCAGTCAATTCCAAATAGCTGTACTTGCAAAATACTGCACAGAACCATTTTCAATCGCGGTCGACATTTGACTGACTGAAATTCAGCAACTTGATACCTTACAATCTAATATCAATCAAAGCGAAATGTCAGAAATAGCAGTTATCAAACTAAGTACTTAAGGAAATCTGACATTTCATATTTAATAACCTAATATAATGTTAACTTGCAGTGTTTGATTAGTATTAACTCACATTATCAAAACAAAAATCACAAAAATATTTAGTATAGAATCAGATTTATTGTGTATATGTTTATGTACGACAAAGAATAAAACAAATAAACCAACAATATGTCTGTATTAGAAAATTAATAAAATTATAGAATTTTTTGTTGGATTTTTTTATCGGCATACTCTCTTGTTGCATCTCCGTAAGATAACGATCTTATCATTTATTTCAACAGAAAAAATGGAAAGAAAATTTAATTTTTCCTGGCGAATATGAGACAGATATTTATTTTTTATTAAAGATAATTTGAATAACAATCCTATAACATGTCAATTTTTATAGTAGTTGTCAGATTTGGAAAAATAATTTTTTGGCAATTTAATCATTGCATGTTTTTTTTTATTTGTACAGCGCACTTTTTTAATTTTCGTTCATTGTTCGGCCTCTTACTAAGCAGTGCCCTTAAGCTTAAGCTTCATTAGTTTCCATTTAGATCCGTCCCTCTACGAAGGTGTCTTTTTATTCTAATAAATCATTTTTATCATTGATGTTTTTTAAAAAAATTCTGAGTGAAGTTTATTTTAAAAACCCATCTCATCTATTTCATCGTGTAAAATAAAAATCTAAAAGGTTGTTTATCTCAGAGAACAAGTCACTTTTTAATAAGTCTGTCATTATTTATACTACATTCTTACCTTTAACTGATCGTACATTTAATAATATCTCGTAATCATATAATAATACATTCATAATATATTATAAATAATTAATGAAATATTATAAATGTCAATAAACTGTGCGTAAACGTACGTAATACTAAAGATAATACATAAGTAATAATGGTAATATACGATTTGTTAAATGCAACGACTCCGCCCATGGGTTAACCTTCATACCATCGAATAAATTATGCAAAATTTTACAAAACACCGTTGATACACAACGAAACAGTCACCGATCCGATGAGAATTACGGCCGAGGCGCGTTCTTTCCATCTCGTTTCCTCACCAGTCTGGCGATATGAATCACACTGTCGTATCGACATTCGATACAATGATTTTTTTGATTGATCAAGAATTGTTAATTTATTCAAATCGAAAATATGGAACGTGACAATCTCACGGACCTCCCGGTCATGTGACTGATTTGCATATTGATGTTTGTTTATTCAACTTGGAATTGTATCTGATTATCGTTTTTCGTCAATTTGTTGAGAAAATTAATAATCAAATTCAATAATAAACACACATACACATATGTGTTTATTAAAATTGATATATGTATCTATATATATATACACACATATTTATGTTTTTCGTACGTACAATTGTACGGATACACATTTTTTCAGGGTCTAAATTTGACATTTTCGTGCGACATGTCTCTAAAACTGAAATTCTTGGAATAAGAAACTGTTAGTTCTCTAATACTAATTACTGTTTATGGATTCTTTAATGTGAAATATTTGAAAGGTTAGAAGCAGTTTATAAAAATGTACACACACACACGCATATATATATATATATATATATATTAAATTTTTATTGAAATACACATACATTGTTAATCTCGTACACATGACACATTTTAAACTACTTTGACAGGTTAGTAAAAAACTTTAAATGTGATCAATACAAAACTTAGCTACTCTAGTACATTTTAATTGTAATTCACTTATAAAACTTTACTATATCTACATATTAATTTATTTCTTACATTCTATTCTTAAACTATATTTTAATTTCCAGTCTTTAGGAGCAATGCTTTAAAAATTTTATTAAATCGACTACAGGCACTGATTCCATAAATACACTGGTGCTAGTCTCATTGAAGTAAGTTTTCTCTTAATAGCTCCAGCTCTTAGAATCTTAGTATATGAATATTATTAATGTGCCCATGATAAAGTTTGCATACTTTGTTTTCACAATTATCTCTTTCAAAATCCAACCCCCACCTATCTAACCTAAATTTTGCAATTATTCTTGTTTCTGACGTTTTTGATTTGTGTATGTAGGTCATCTCTCCTTCTTTTAATAACAAAGTAGTAAAAAAATTCATTGAGGGCTTTGTATTTATATTTTTCACATAGTATCTACTGCCTCATTTCTCACTCCTTCTACTATTTTTTTCATAATTTCAATTCGCATCACTCATCCAGTCTTCTGATAAATTAAGATTGATCAATACATCGAATATAGATTTGCCCAATCGTTTCAATTCTCGCTCTTTAGCTGACTTAACAGACACTTTTATTGCACTTGTTTACATTCTTTAGTTTTTAATTTAAAAAATATTTTACATAACGCTTTTTTATATTAGCATCTATCGGTAAACTCCCTATTTCAAGTAGCACAAGATTATTCATCGCTCCTCTGCCTATTCCCAATGCGCGTTTTAAAAAAAATGGCTTTATAATTATTTAATTTTTATCGATTCCATACGGGCCTCATATCTCAGAGCCATATGTCAAAATTGGTTGGATCATACTTTCAAAAATCGTTTTAATTACCTTTACAGGTATATCTTTGTACCTATACATTAATTTTTTGATTCCGCTTATAACTATTCAGCTTTCCTACACATAATTTTCTGATGGTCATCCCATTTCCCATTGCTACTCACATACACACGTAAATATTTATACGTGCTAACAATTTCTATTTCCTTTTCTTGCTAATTCCACTTTTCCCACTTACTTACTTAATTGCCCTTTGAGAAAGTCATTACCTTTGTTTTTTCAACATTAACTATCAGCTACTCATTCTTACAGAATTTTCCTAACGATTTAAGAGCTGTGTGCACTCCCACGTGGCTATAAGACAGTAACATGAGATCATCAGCATAGTGTGACATATTTATTTGTTCTTCACCTATGTATTGTGAGGTTGTGTCGACCTTTTCGATTACTTGTATCAAATCGTCAATTAAGAGTACAAACACTCAGGTCATAATACACATCTCTGTTTTAGACCCGTTTCAATTTTAAATGTTTTAGAGACTCTTTGACTATTTACTCTTACGCACGCTTGTATGTCATTATAGTATTCTTAAAGGATATTATTCATTTTGGTTAACATTCCTTTAATTTTTAATTTACTCAATAATGCATTCCTGTACATCTTATCGAATGCTTTCTCAAAATCCACATAGTATACAAATAGTTTCCTCCTTTTTTTATTGCAAGTCATTTTAATTACAGTATTTATTACTGTATGAATTGCTTGACGTTCGTTTAGTTCATGCGGAACCCATTGATCAGCTTTCTTGTTTTTCCAATTAGATTCAAATTGCTTACAAATGTTGAATGATCAATATTGTGTTTTTCTGTCACCTCTCGAGTTGTTTTATGAGGATCCGCTTCAAAAATGGTTCTTAAATCATCATTGTCTCTAGACAAAGGACGTCCACGACCCTCCTCTTCATCAAGGCTTTCGTTTCAGTTACAAAATTTTTGGACACACTGTTAAGCTGTTTGTTTACTAATTGACTCTTCATCAAAAAGAAATGTGATATTTCGAGCAGTTTCTGTTGATTTACGTTCCAATTTCAAATCATAGAACAAAATCACGTGAATTTGCTCTTTTCCATGACTAATTTAAGAGGTTATATCGAACAATACAAAAGAATGAAAACAGTAAACATAATCTCAAATCAGTAGTGTTAATTTCATTGTTTACAATAATTTATCACATGACTAGAACAATAGATAACTGTAACTAGAAAAATCAGCGCTAAACTTAAAATGATAAAAACCGTAATTATTTTAGCACCAACCTATAAAATTTATATATATATATATAGTGTTGAAAATATCTTTAGATTTATTTAAACAATAAATAATATTTGCTATCCATTTTTATCATTTCAGAGTATTTTTATAACATGATTCTAAATTATCTATCTATATATATATATATATATATATATTGTAAAAGTTCAAAAAATGAACAAAAAACGTGTGGAGATTTTGTATTAAATTATTATTAATGATGACACCCTAATTTACATGAATAATTATGCCACTGATATCATAATAACTACAATTTTTTTCCATGAATTTTAAAAAAGTGTAAATCATGTTATAGTGTTTTCATTTCTGTAGTGGGAACTCGGGGTTGGCTGTTTCTCCGAAACCAACCTTTGTCTTTTTATTGTGTATTGTCAGAGTATGAATGCAGAACCTGATTCGTGAAATATTTGTGAAAAGTACCAAAAAACCTACATAGGAATGGTTATCAGTTTTGTCCCTCTGGAGCATCTCGCTTCCATCCCATTCTTTTTCAATATCCTCGCCCGTCACCCCCGAACCAATCCATTTGCCAACGATGATCACGGTTCGTCGAAATATGGCTGCTGCATGAGTTTATTTTTTCGGCGGCTCCTGCCAATCCTTTTATGCAATGGGATCAGTCTCGCCGATCCGAACTGGTCTGCTATTTGGCTGTCCAGTGTCTTGTTATAGAATTTCCATCTCATTTTGAGTATAAATTATGCAACTGTTTTAATTTCTGCTTCATCGTGTGCTCTTGCCATGGGGTAGAGACTTGTCCATCGCCATCTTTAAGATCTTATTCTGAACAATCTACAGGTTATGAATGTTAGTTTTGGAAATGTTTCATATCGGAGAAGCATACGTGAAGACCGACCTGATTACCATCTTGTAGATAATAAGTTTGTTTTCATTCGTCAGGCCGCCATTTCTGGGAATTAGGGGATAGAGCATATCTAGGGTAGTACGGTTTCCTCGTATACATATAAGACGTGCTCCTTTTACTTGAGTTGTCCATTCATACCCACGCTTTATTTTAACAAAATCTCTCCAAGGTATCTTGTCTCCATTTATATCTAGGGGGTCTGCCTCTTTCTTTCTTCGGCGATGGATATGATAGCTTCAGTCTTCCCCATATTTATCTTGATTTTAAATTTTTGGAAATACGCAACAATTTCGTTAAGGGCGCCCAGAACCTCATGCCTGGTATGCTTGAGGGTTGTTCGGGTGATGTAGATGGGCGTGTCATCCGTGTAGAACACTAGGTCTACTTCCTTGATCGTTTGAGTATCATTTATGTAATTATTAAATAGAACTGGCCATAGGATCGACCCTTGAGGTATTCTAACAACTCTGTTGATTTTTGACGGTTTATCTCAACACCGAATGTCCTATCATCTAGATATATGTCGATGAGACGGTCCAATGTAAATGATGTTTGAACATTTTGTTTACCCGTCGTGCCATACCGTCTAGGAGTACCATTCGGTGACATGGTTTGTAATTCTAGTCAGTTGATGTACTGTCGAATGATCACGCCGGAAGACGAAATGCTCCAGCCTGATGACATTAGGTGTGAAGACATGTTTCTAGAGTTTTGCATTGAGTATCATCTCGAAGATCTTTCCCAGTGTCGACCTTACCACTTGTAAATCATACTTTCTCCGGAACAAGAGTCACCGTAAATCGATTTCATCTCTATCATAACTTATTTGAGTCGTTTTCGCTTGTTTTGTGAGGAACTTACGGCGCGAAACTCAAATCTCTCCATTTCAATGACTGTCAATGAATGTCTGATTTGACGTCCGTATCATGTAAATGCATTTCCACCACTACACAGAATGACTTACGACTTGGTAAATATGAGGGTAGTTTACAATTCGAGGTTGTGCCAGCGCGAAGTGCGCTATGGGTACATGTGCGAGGTACAAGGACCTTTAACTTGTGTAGGTGGAGATGCTTGACCCCAATAGTATTGAGGAGAGCGGAAGGCATGATTTGAGCAGTAAGCAGATGGTAAATTTGCAATACAGTATTACGGGGGGGGGTGAGAGTTGTTCTGGGTGCGAGATAGGCTTGCTGCCCTCGACTCACTGATCGTTGCCGTATAGGTTAGGTAGAAAAGTTTCGGGTCTTGTATATAGATGGCGTTACTATGGTCAATATTTTGGTGTTGAATGATTTCATTTGCCATATGCCTACCTTTGATGCGCCAAGTCAATAAGTTGTTCAATATTAGTTTGACAATTCACTGAAATGAACGTCTCAAGCAACGTTTTTTCAAAATTGGAAAAGTGGAAATTCGTGTCAGGACTAAATTTTTTTTGAAAGGCTTAAGTGCAGCCGATATAAAAAAGAAGATGGATTCAACGTTGGGCGACTCCTCTCCATCGAATACAACGGTTTAGAGCTTGTTTTTTGAGCTTAGGGTCGGACGAGCAATAGTGAAAAACTATGCAATGAACGTCCGATTAAAATGACTACGCTAGAAATGATTGAAACAATTCATAAAAGCGTTTTGACAGACCGTACCGTGAAAGTGAGTGAGATAGAAATAATTTTAGCATATAAACGGAACGCAATATCTTACACGAACATTTGGGTAAGACCAGATGGATGCGCCAGATGGGTATCGCGTTTGCTCACACCTGACCAAAAACAGTGTTGAAAGGACGTTTCAACCGGTTGTTTGGCACTATATAAGCGCAATTCAACCAAATTTTAACGTCGATTCATAACCATTGATAAACACTTAGGTCCATCACTACACCCCTGAGACCAAACAAAAGTCGAGTCAATAGACCGCAAAAACTGAACGAACTAATTACTTTGAAGAAGAAAAAACAATTAATAGCGAGGATCATGCGAACTTAGTATAGTATTTGAACGATGGCCTCGAGAAAAAACTGCCACATTTGGCAAAAAAAGAAAGTGCTGTTTCATCATGATAATGTATCAGTCTACACATAAATTGTCGCGATAGCTAAAATCAATGAATTCATGTTTGAATCACAAGTCCACCCACCATACTCGCAAGATTTAGCTCAAAGCGACTTCTATCTCTTTATTAACCCCTAAAAAATGACTCGGTGGAAAAAAAGTTGCAAACGACAATGAACTCAACGACGCTGTAAATGGATATTTTGAGAACTTTTACAAGTCGGCCTATCAGTCTGCCATAACCGCTCTAGAATATCACTGGGAAAAGTGTATCGAGCTAAAGTGAAATTATCCTGAAAAAAAAATGAAAATTAATCCAAGAAAATATCATTTTTTATTCAGGCCCAGAAATTTTTACTCTACCCCATATACTAAGAAAATTATCTGTAGAAATGCACACAAAATCGATACAATTCCTTGAAATGTTCCTGATTTGTGTTTATTGAATTCCATCAAAATACCACCTCTACATTCTGTCGCCGTAACAAAAACATCAACGTGTTCACTTGTCAAAGATGAATCTGGAATAATTTGAGAGGAAATGACTGGCATTTTTAAAACTATGCCACTGGGTATGAAACATAAATGTATTGTTCGTGTACTAGAAGTGTTTAGGTTCAGATAAATGTTTCCACAGAGCTACAATGGCCGCTTTTTGAAACACAGCAAACAACACGTTACAGGAAGCTTACGACGCTTGAATAAGTCGGTGGCAAAATCAAATACTTTTAAAGTGCCACATTTTGAAAAGTAAAAACTGTTACATTATTCATCGCATTAAGATATTTTTTTGAGCTCATTCTTCGTATTCAACGATCAAATTTAATTTCAGTTAATAATTTTTAAATAGTACTGATGCTTATTCATAAAAATGCCCTCGTACTGTTTTTCTAATATATTTGCAAAACTGTTTGTCATACAAACAAATGCTTATGTATGTATTTCATAATATAATTTAACATTATATTTTAAATCCTTCTAATGTCTATCCATTTAAATACTTGTATCATTTATAAATATTAAGGTAGGCTCACAGTTGTAAAAAATGTAAAATACGTTGATTACATCACTCGGTTTCTGCACGAGTGAATTTCAACAGAGTATGACATGTGCAATATTTTGTGTTCTGCAAACTTATACAAGTCTGTATTAACAAAAAACTTGTTTATATACACACACACACTTTTTATATATATATATATTATATATTATACATATATATATATATATATATAAATTAAATTTGAAAATATGTTTGTTAAGATTGACGTTTTTAATGTGTAATTATAATTAAATACCTTTGGGCATTTACTTTGGGTTTTACATCATAGTATTTTTTCTATCCATAGAGCGTTAGGAAAGTTTTTTGTGCACTTTTATTTTTTAAAGTATTTTTTGTCACAGGTCTGTCCTGTTTATCCGGCCCAATGAAATATTCTTTAAAATAACAGATCAATCTAGTGATTAAATTGCTTTCCATAAATCAATTACTGGTGTAATCAGGGCTTTTTATTTTTGACTCAAGTATTAAACTATTCCTCGTTTTATACTTCAATCATTTATGCTAATTTCAATATCATTTCTATTATTCGTAGAGTGTAAGTACAGTAAACCCTCCTATTACGTGGTTTCTATATAACGAGGAGCAAAAATTACGATAGCCCTACTATAACGCGGTACTCTTATAGCACGGTCTCTATATAATACAACTTAACTTAAGCAGTCTCTGTAGCATGAATTTTTCTATCACACTTTTTCGGTTGAAATTAATGTGGAATTCCTCTGTTGTTTTTTCATGAACATGCATCATCCATTTTTCAATTTTATCTATTAGGGAATTTCCTGTAAATACCCCGATGCAAAATTACTGTTTTTTTATCAAAACTGATAACATTGTGCTCGGAGAATGCAGTTTTCGTATAATGCAAAACGAATCAATCTGATTTATATGTACATACTTTTGTATTTCACTTAACGCGGTTTCTATATAACGCAGTAAGAATCACATTATACGAAGGTGACTGTACAGATAAATCTTATTTTTCAATCAAATCATTATTTATGTTATTTAACTTTTTATCAGTGTAATCAATGAGTGAATATTGAATATTTCGGTATGGAAACGCTTTCGGTATTAATAGTAAAGACTTATTTGTGAAAACGATCATACAATTTTTTCAAAATTTTTCATAAATTTTTTAATTTAAGTTGAATATACCAGACGTGTAAATTTATATATACATATTTACGAAGCGCGTTTTTAAAGGAAGGTCAGTTCAGCAATTAGGAAAAGAACGTCAGTGATAAAAACGTTTTTTTTAGAAGCAAATTATATATACATGATTTTTTCACATAATTAATGAAGAGAACATTTTACAAAAATGACTTTAATCACAGTGTCAAAAGTTACTTTGTAATAATCAAATCACTATTCAATATGTGAATATTCGATTTTTCTGAATAGTTAAATTACATGGATTTTTTAAAAGCAATTTGTATGTATGGAATATATATATATATATATTATACTCTCCCGTTTGAAATGTAAAATGAATTTGACTCAAAATCAAAAAAAAACTTTGTACACATACAGAAATATATATATATATATATACAACCGAGGATCATTTGATAAGTATGCTAAAAAGCAAGTTAAACCCTGTTTTTGGAAAAAATCTGATTTTATTTCTCAACAAAGTCACCATTGAGAGCTATACACTTAGTCCAGCGACTTTCCTGATTTTTCATCCAATCAGACAAGTAGTTTTTCAAAGTCTGCAAAACAAGAATTGACAGTGACTACGAGATCCTAATTCAATGAGAATTTCTTCCCTCTGAACCAAATTTTCAAATTTGGGAAGAGAAAGCAGTCGGACTTAGTCAAATCCAGAGAACAGGCTGGATGAGTAATCAATTCGAAGCCTAATTCGTGTAATTTTGCCATTGAGACGGTTGATTTGTGAGACAGTGCGTTGTTACGGTGAAAGAGCATTATTATGTGTACCAATCTTGGGCGTTCTTCTTTTATCTCGTCTTTCAAACGGTCCAATAATGTTATATAATAGAGTACTGTTATCGTTTTTCCCTTCGTTGAGTAGTCATTCAAGATGATTCCTTGGGAATCCCAAGAAACAGTGGTTATCACCTCTCCAATTGAAAAAACGATCTTCGTCTTCTTCAGCGCAATTTCACCAGTCGTTGTCCACTGATTTGACTGCTGCTTCGATTCAGGTGTATAGCGGAGAATTCATGTTGCATCCAGAGTGACGAATCAACGCAAATTGACTTGCTCGTTTTTTTCCATCGCGGCAACTGCTACAATGCTCGCTTCAAACAGCTGTAGAACGAGAACAACTCGTCGCTTCTGGCTGAAGTCTCGGCTATGCTTGTTTGAAAAGTGATACTTTTTTTTGAAACAGATTTTTGCTGTTGCTTTTCATGATATGGTAGAAGAAAATCTGCAACGTAGCTATAGTTCTTGGAGTCTTAAAGACCCGATAACCAATACTTGTCTTCGGATATAGCTATTGTCTTAGAATTAGAACTAGAATGTTATGCCTCACTTGATGTCATTATTTTGTAAAAAAATAGTTGATAGTCGAAAAAAAAGAGTCGATTGATAGTCGGCTCGTTATCAAATGAATGATGGTGCCATTACATATAAATTGACCAAACTTATCAAACGATCCTCATAAACCTGACTCTAACTCGTTCTCTGATTGTTTGATATCGGCGACGTGGTCTCTGTTCTGATTGGTTTATATCAGTGCATGATCAATGTTTTGTTTCACGGTGTATAACAAAAGTGGGTAACAATTTCAGTGTAAAACTGATAAGAAATTTATCAACAATATTGAAGTCACTGAAGCTTTATAAAAAAGAATTCTGTTTATTAAAAACAATATGTTTTTATAACCACCCAAAACACAACGGTGTAGTTTCGACCTTCTGAACGACATATATGCCATTGTATGCTGGTTAATTTTCATTCAGGATTTAATCAAATGAAAACAACAAAGAAATATGGTATAAATAAGAATAGATCAATATCATTCTATCGAAATTCAATAGAAGAAGGCAATTAAATAATCATATTTTTTTGTGAATGTTTTTTCGAATGTAGGCTGTAGGAAATATTTCTCTATAATAATAAAATAATCCAGTGATGATTCTGTCCCGTGTGCTTTATTCGTTTTCTGATTGGTTAACATCGGTCACCCAGTCTCTATTCTGATTGGTTGATATCAGTCCCACGATCAGTGTTCTGTTCCACAGTGTACAACGAAAGAGTGTGTATGATTTCAGTGTAAAAAGAAATTTATTCAAAATATTGTAGTCACTGAAGGCTTAGAGTAAGAAAAACTGTTACACATTTTAACATTGTTTTTTATTATGTTCATTTTTATCAACCTTTCCTATAAATATTTTATAACTTACATTTTACATGGATTATTTCTGTGTATAATTTATTAATTTCTGTTATTTGTTAGGTAACGGGGGGTAACAAGTGTAAACGAGCGGAGGGTTGGTGAACGGACCTCACTAATAATATTAATTTTTTTTATTTTGTTCATAAAAAAATAGAATGATTCTCTAATAGAATTTATAAGATATCAATAGAATAGGCAGTTTCAAAACTACTAAAACACTGCGAAGAAAACAAATTTCCTAACTACAAAATTATGAATGTTAGTAATTGTAATTCAATATAATATTGAAGAAGTAAAAAAGGTTAGACTTTCGAAAAATAATACTTAATTAACGTTTAATTGATAAATATTTCTGTCCACATTGATCCGAAAAATTAATACAAAATTACTTTTTACAATATTTTGATTTATTTGTAACGAATTCGAATTAAATTCAATACCATTGTTTTTCATTGAACCTCAGTAAATGCAATTTAAATAATAAGGTCGATTAGTTTTCATTTAATTACTTCCTTAACTACCCATATGATAAACTCTCACTTTTCAAAATGACACTGAATACATTATTCATGAAATGATTCTAGTCCATCATTTATTATTAAATTGTCTCCTTGTTTCTATCATTCTTAATGAATTATCAAGGGTACAAATATATTGACGTACGAGAATTAAACAATTTATTTCTTTACTATTTTTTTCCATGAAAACATACATTTATATCACATATTTTGTTCTCAACACAATGTTAATTATTGGTGTTACTTCACTAACTTGCTAAATTATATTAGGTATAAAATTAATTCGATGCCTTTTTTTAGAGAAAATGATTGTTTACTAAAAAATAGTATACATTTCAATCCTTCAAATATCACTCATTATTTATTTAACTTTGCTCTATTTGTTAGGTAACGAATTACTTATCCAAAAAAGAGATGACGGCTTTAAATAACGGATTTTCCACACTCTTACACATCTTTAACAATTCGTGTACATTTTATGCATCACAACATCTTTCTCAAATCTTTGACTTCATTTTTTTCAACTGTAATGCAAATAGCATTCAATGTCTTAAATGTTGATTTCAGAAACCATATTTTCACTATTGTTTTGTGTAGTTAAGTTAACTGCTGGCCCCCAGATATATAGTGTTTTCCAATGTTAATGTTGACACTTCGAAATCCTAAATTGAAAAGAAAATATTTTATCTTAAAATTGATTTATGATCGATTTAATTTAAGGACATTGAATTATTTTATACACCTAATAAATTCTTACTAAACGCTTGTTACTCGACATGAAATTAATAAGCATGTATTCAGATAAGTAAATCATCACTTTTAGTATCACAATGTATCCCTTCTTGGTAATTTTCAGTTTAGAATCGAAATAAATGGTTTAAAGGACTTCAATTTCTGAATATAGATAAGAGTATTACTTTGTAGTAAAACCGCATTAAAAATTGTTTTGAAAAGTTCTTCAAATTTACAGAGATTCTACTGGAAATGAAATGTATAATTTTTTCAGCCAGTTTCAGTTTGATGTTTATTAAGGGAATTTTTGATCCTTAACGTTCCATCTACATTAGAATGTAGCATGCTAAATCAATATTTGAGATTGTATAAAAAGTCGAGTAACTTCTTATACAGATTTATGTGTTTTTTATGTATTCTTTTGTTCATTTAGCTGTTACTCTTCTATAATCATATTTTCATTCATTACGGATTAGCGTTTTTCATATTTTTTCTTAAAATTCTTACTTTTTTTTACAAAATTTTTACTAAACTGCCTATTTTACATTAAAAATAGACTGTATCTTTTTACAAGTCCAACGATTAACCAATTTTATGTGTCTATGTCGCTACACGTTCAATTTTAAAAAGACAATATTGAATAATAAATGTAAAATTTCCTCTGTATTTTCCTTTGATAGTTATTTGAGGAATTTTTTAAACTCTTCGTGTACCACTTAAATCAGAAAATAACGTTCTAAATCGATATTTGATTTTATATATAGGATTGACTAACTCTTTACACTTATCTATAAGTATTTTTTATGATTCTTTTTCTTATTCATTCAGCTACTACTCTGTTATAGCCATATTTTTCATCCTTTACAAATTTGTGATTTTCGTATTTTTTATTAACATTCTTAACATTTGTCTTACAAAGTATTTTACAAACCTGTATTTTGCATCGAAAAGAGTTTTTGTCTTTTTAGAAGTCTAATAATAGACCATTTTTTATCTACGTCACTAATCTTTTAATTTTAAAGAGACTGTATTGAAAAATAAAAAGAATTTGTTCTGTCTACTTTTCTTTGATGACCATTAGAGGAGTTCTTAACCTCCTAGTATACCTTTTACATCAGAATATAAAATACTTAATCGACATCTTAGATTATATGAAGGGTTGAGCAATTTTTTACATTGTATTTTGAATAAAAAAACTAATAAAATTTCAGTTTTTGTTTTCTGAATTCTAACCTTATGTTTTTTCAACGAAAGTGTCATTTCATCGTCTTCATGTTGATATCACTTTAAAGTATATTTTACGGTCTGTTTTTTGTGACATCTAGTTTGGTTTTATTATTTATTTTGCTTCAAGTGGGATATTAAATTAAAGGATAGAAAAGAAGCAAATAAAAGCAATTAAATTGCATTTTAAGTAAAAAAAATAAAAATAAAATTCTTTATACTAGTTATCGCTGCAAGTCATGACATCGTTGCGAAAAAAAATGTAACTTGAAGTACGAATTTTTAAAATAAAATTGCAAAAACAATCATATGACTTCAAGACACATTTTATGTCTTCAGATCTAAATGAACGACTAAATATATTTTCGAATGAATGCATTAGTTTTGCATTACCATCATGATCGAACAGGAATTTTCCTGATAATTTTCACCGTCATACTGGATGATATGCGGTAAAAATTCTAAAAACGTGTGAGAAGTTGTATCAAACGAGTAAACTGGTTAATTCATGTTCGGTAAACAGATTGCAGGACACTTATACATTTTCACATGTAGCAGTCATTTTGACTGGTATTGTTATAAGTAGCTATGATACAAAATTATTTTGACTTTGAATAAAAAAAATGAAAATAAATTTCATTATACTATTTCCTTAGTTATCGCTGCAAAAGTCATAACATCATTGCGAAAAAAAAAATGTAAAATGAAGTAGGAATTTTTAAAATAAAATTGCAAAAACAATCATAGGACTGGTGTGATAGTTCTAGTGTTTAATGGAAATTATGTTGAGAAATAAATGAAAATCAATCTAAAAAAATGTTGTTTTCTTATTCAGGCGCGGAACTTTTCACTCTACCCTCATAATTTCAAATAAAATTAACTAATTTAAATACCTAAACGTTAATTTTTCATTACACCATTCTTATTTATCAGCTTTTCTCTTGTATATATGAAATGTGACATTGATCGATTAAAATGTCTCGTTTACGGTTCTGCGAACATAATACGTTTATGTAATTATAGTTATTTGAAAAAAAATCCAAAAAGAATAACATGCAAAAAGGTGATACAATGTGTAGTTCATGTAATATTTAATAAAAATTGCATCAATTCATGTATAATTGTTATTTCATATTGGAATAGAAAGGCGTTCACTGGAACTAAATATAACCGTGGATCTATTCATTGTCAGTCCATGTTTCTTTTTTAAATCCGGATTCTGTTCTATTAGTCTTTCGTTTCTTTATTAAATTTATAACTTAATACCTATTGCAACTATTTATAAGATATTGCTATCTTATTCAAATGAAATTGATTTTATAATGATGTAAATTACTTGCTGAATACTTTTTGAATTCTCATATAAAGCAAGGATCTCTATTTGACTTGTTGTAAAATATGAAAGCTGATTAAAGAATCCTTTTTACATCAGTAGTGTACTCAAAACATACAAAATGTTTTTAAGGCAGCTTATAATTTATTTCTTTCATAGTTCTTACAAAAAATGAAAAATAATAGTTATTTTTAAGTATTTAATTTATTTATGCTTGGGTAATACATATGGAAAATTATACCAGCTAAATAGATACTTCTGGCTGCGGCGCAAAAGATGTTATTCTTTTCATTGAAGAAGGGTTGATATGAAAAAATAGGTAAACATATAGCGTAGTATTTTTCCTTTTGTTCGAATGTTATCAATTTTTTTAAGTATATGCCACCGGACGACTCCCCCTACTCGCTTTGCTCACCGACCACCGGTATAAACCCCCCGCTCGATAATTCTCACTCCCTCCTTTGATAAGTATTACAAATAATTAAACTTTTTACTTTCAAATATTAATTAGAAAACACGTCAGGAGATCTCCATCTGCCAATCAGAAAGCAAATTATGTGATCTCCATCAGCTAATGAGGAGAAGAATAAAATGCATAGCAGAAAGGGAAGACCAATTTTTATTTATAGAATATATACATATATACATATATATATATATATATATATGTATATATATATATATATATATATTTATCTTTCTACCTACCTAATATATATATTTATATATATATATATATAAAATCAAAATTATCTACAAAAAACTATAACGTTGCGAAAAATAGTCCATCTACGATATTTATATAGACATACATATATATATATATATATATATATATATATATATATATATAACGACAACGTTGCTATATATCTATGATAGTAATTATTATGACATAATTAGTTTTAAAAAAAAAATGTTTATTGTTTCATTCGGTTAATGAACAGACTTATAATTGTCAAGTAGACGAGTGCAGCGAGCTCGCATGTTGTTGAGTAGAGTGAGCAAAGAGCAAACCTCCCTCGTATATATATATATATATATGTAACGAAGTGTGTCTATCTAGACCAGCTTATCAACAAAGCTGAATCATTTATTAAAGAAGTAAACAGGAGAATAAAAATGGGACGGAGCTCACGTGGACGAAATGCCACGATATTTAAATCAACAATCCCACTCTATTTAAAGAAACAAGTATTTGATCAGTGTATACTACCAGTCCTTACCTACAGTAGCGAAACATGGGTGCTTAAAGTCAAAATCGTTCAGGGACTCCAAACAACACAGAGAAGTATGAAAAGATGCATGATAGGAATGGCAAGAAGTGATAGAAAAAGAATACAGAAAAGAAAACAGACAGGAGTCGCAGATGTAATAAGAAGAGTGAAGAGTCTGAAATGGAAATTAGCGGGGCATATTGCAAGAAGAAAATACAACTGATAGAAAAGAGAAATTATTAACTGGGAATCAAGAAATATGAAAAGAATAAGAAAGACACCAATGAACAGGTTGGGATAAGGAAATTAAAAATTTTATTAGAAACCAGTAAAAAAGATAGGTATTCAATTAGACAAAATGGAAAATAATGGAAGACACCTTCATCTATCATTGGATTTACAGAAGATGATGATGATTATATATATATATATATAAAGTGTATATATATTTATATATATATATATATATATGTACCCAACATATGATGCCACACTTCTAAAATGTAGATTCGATATAACGAACAAAGTTACTGCCTATAAGCTTCGGATTATCCGAAAGATAACGAACATGACCAATTTGGAATTTCTCTTTTTGTGCTCTCAGTGAACTTTAAATAAGTAAATATGACACTACTAATATTATAAACTGGAAATTATTGTTTTTATTTATTTTCTTCTGTATATTTGCTAGTTTTATTTTCGAATGAAGTTTATTTTTCAATTCTTCAAGTTCTTGGAACTGACTCTTAAAATATATTCGGTGTTGTATGTGGAAAAATACATATTTGGAACATAATCTATCGTTCAGTAGTCTCGCATAACGCGATTTGCTTAAAGCAGGATTTTTCTGTAATGTAATCTCCTCATTATACACGGGTTACATGTGTGTGTTTATATATATACATATATACATATATATATATATATATATATATATATATATATATATATATATATATATATGTATATATATATAATTACACATCGCTATGTAAGTTTAACGATAAACATTTCAACTGCAAGATATATGAAAAATTATGACAGAATATGATCCATCTTCTTAGAGAGACTATAGTTGTTTCAGTTCATTCTCTTTTCTTACTACTCGGGCACTAATGACTTCAGCTGTCGAAGCGCCCTAAAACCCCAATAACCAACCAATCATCTTTCTTTACTCGTGTATTGCATTTTCATTTTTTATTCGTTTTCGAGCAATAATGACATTAGCTATCGACGTGGCGTTAAACCCCAGATATCTATCTATATCTATCTGTCATAACTCAATTATAGTTCGAAAATAGTTGTGATATGAAATATATTTATAATTTTACTTATTTTTATTTGTGTACTAAATGATTTTTGATACGTGTTATCCAGAAAACATTCAATGAATTTAGAACATTTTGAACATTTACACAAACAAATGTTTAAATATAAAACTAATTGGAAGGTATTTATTCAGATTATATGCTGTTTAGTAAATAATTTCCTCTGAATAAGTATTTTCATTTCTATTTTAGAATTGTAATTATTTTTCACTGTTATCATACACTTTTTATGATTATACTTTTTGTTTTGTTTGAAATACAATCTCTTCCAACTTGTGATGCAATGGAAATATTAGGTTTGTAAGAAAATAATTGCGATTTTTATTTTCTGAATTCTAACCTTAACTTTTTCAATGAAAGTGTCATTTCATCGTGTTCATGTTAATATCATTTTAAAGTGTATTTTTCGGTCTGTATTTTGGTAACATCGATTTTCGTTTTTTTATTAATTTTGTTTCAAATTGGTCTATGGAATGACAGATGGAAAAGAAGCAAATAAGGGAAATTTTATGAGTTCAAAACGGGTAGTGAAGCAGCAGATTACTGCTCGTAAACTAAACGATCCTTTTGGTGTGGATATTTTTAAGGAACGTACGGTGCAATGGTGGTTCCAAAAATTTCGTGTTGAGAACAAGAGCTTTGAAGATGAAGAAGTTTGCGGGCGTCCTTCTTCAGTTCATAAAAACCAACTGACGGTGTTAATTGAATCAAAACCTCACACAAAATTCGACAGCTTGCACAGAAGTTAAGAGTTAGTTATCCAACATTCCCGAACTACTTAAAACACAAAATTATGGAAAACATATATGAATTTGAAGGTCACAGACCTCGATTAATTTTCTATCAATCTAATAGTAAAAAAATTAACAGGATTATTAGAATTAAATATTCTTTATTCATTATAAATATTAATTAATAACATGTATTATTTATTTACTAAAATATACAACCGAATGTGCATTAATATGCGATTCTATTAAGTGTACAAATTAATTCGGTAACTTTTGTATAGAAAAATAATGTTTACTTACGGAAAAAGTACATGGTGAGGAGAAATGTTTGTTTTGTCAACTTCGGGCTTCAAGTTTAAGTCATTAAGTTTAGTTCTAGGTATTTCTTATATTTCAATATATCATGTTGTAAAAATCAATAAACAGTGTTTTCTTTGTTAGTTTGTTTCGATTTTTCTGTCAATGTTGACAGGTTATAACTTATTTTTCCAATAGATTTGAATGAGAATCTAAATTTGATCTAAAAATAACAAAGGTGTCGAAATTAGTAGTGATGAATAGAAACTAAGAGACAGGAGACTAGAGAGAAACGAACAGGCCAGACGAAGATCATTTGGACAACACACAAATGTTTAATTATATATATATATATATATACTCGTATATATATACATATATATGTATGTATATATATGTATATGTATATGTATATATATATATATATGTATATATATATATATGTATATATATATATATATATGTATATATATATATATGTATATATATATATATGTATATATATATATATATATATATATATATATATATATATGTATATATATGTATATATATATATGTATATATATGTATATATATATATATGTATATATATATATATATATGTATATATATATATATATATGTATATGTATATATATATATATATGTATATATATATATATATATGTATATATATATATGTGTATATATATATGTATATATATATATATATATGTATATATATATATATATGTATATATATATATATATGTATATATATATATATGTATATATATATATATATATATATGTATATATATATATATATGTATATATATATATATACATATATATATATATATATATATATATATATATATATATGTATATATATGTATATATATATATATATGTATATATATATATATATATGAATATATATATATATGAATATATATATATATATATATATATATATAAGATGATTCAATTTAGGCTTCCACATAAAAGTATAAAAAACCACGCAAAAATGAAAAAAAATTAATTAGTATTTTAGTTCAAGTCAATACTAAAATCAATAGTTCTGAAATACTTAATAATAAATAATATATTTTTAATTTTTGGGTTGTTTTTCTTAATACGTTGATGTGGGAGTCTAAATTGAATCATCCCTATATATTAGGTCTACGAATTAATTCGGTACCTTGAAGAAGAAAATTAATGTGTACAGAAAAATGGAATAAATTTGAATCCTCAAAATATTCCCTGTAATGACTAGTCCATTAGTTTGAATAACTTTGCTAAACCTTTCGGGTAACTGACTGACCCTATGTTTAAAAAACGTTGGCAGCTTTGAGTCGACGAAATTGTAATATATTTTGCGTCTTTTTCCACTGTTTAACCCTCTCGAGCGCAGACTCATTTCCCGTTGAGCGAAAATTATTGTTCGGGATTATTACTAAAAATGAGCTATCATTTACAAAAATCAAAAAGCCTAATTAAAAAAGTTGACTGGAAGTGTTTTCTTTGAATGTTTCATAATTGGAAAGTTGAGCTTAAGGATATGAGAACTAGCATGTTCTTTCAAATCGAAAAACTTAAAAAAATATTTTTATCGTTTTTACAAACAATTTACAATATATTACAATAATTACAATAATAAATTTATACGAAAATCGCAGAATTCGGGCTTAGTTCTTACAAAAATGGTCTTCTTCGTCGGGCTCCACGTAATTGCGGTTTTTCATTGTATTTTAGATCAACAGGTGATAAAAAATAATGAATTTTTTCATCGTCTGATGTATCGGAATGGTCAGAGACGTAGGGATTTGGCGAACATACGGTCCTTGCACAATTCTATTTGCTTCTTGTATTCATTTTATGCTAAAAATAATTAAAAAATAAAATAAAAAATAACAAAAATATATTAAGAATTAAGTGTTGCATTTGCGCGAGTTATACCTCAGTGATATATATATATATATATATAGCATTTTCAAATTTGTCCTCTTGTCTGTCTCTCAATTTTGATAAAAATAAGAATATAACACTTGTACGTCATTCTGACACCCTTAATTTATAATATCTATCCATTAAATATAAGAAAAATTAATATTTTCTAACTTTTTTAACAACAAATGTGAGACGGTGTTTACGGACACGATTTTACCGCCAGGAATGCTGCCGACCAAAAAATGTTTAACCCTTAGGAGAAAGTTTATAATAGTCTTTTGATCCAGATATGGCCATATGGGTTGAATTAAAGGTACTACATAGAAACTGAAGTTACATGGCCAATACATTACTATTTACAGCAATTAAACAATGAATGTGTCAAATATGGTACCTAGGCTCAAAATGATAAATAATTTTTTGCATTTGAACATCAGCTTCCTCCTCTTTCTGTGGCTTTAGTAGTATTTTTTAATTGGAATGCGAAATGTATGCAATGTCTAATGTACCGTTTTCTGAACGTCATTGTTTTCACTACTGTTTTGTAAAATTATGCAAACTGTTTGGCCATGATATAGTGTTTTTAAAATGTTAAGGTGGAAATGTCAAAATCTTAAAACGGCGAGAAAAAAATTCAATTTAAAACAGACTTATGATTGATTCAATTTAAAGGCACCGAAATAATTTTTACACCTAATAATAGGAGATTGTATTGAAAACCGGTTTTCACGTGTAGATGGTTCTAAGTGCGTATGTTGTGGGGAGTGACAGATGTCTTTTATGTCACTTTGAAGTGTGAATATTTCCCACTAAAGTTTAGTCATCACACCTCATATTTTGTTTACAAAAGTGTTTTTTATAATCAAATTGAAATGAAACGCTAGAAGTTATTTTACCGATGTATATTTCTACACTACTTTGATTTGAAAAAAAGTGCAGCTGAAGCTCATCGATTGCTTGCGAACACTTATGACGAATCTGCTTCATCGGAAACTGTATGTACCGATTGGTTTCGATGATTCTAAAGTGGTGATTGTGATGTTGACGACAAACAGCGATCAGGTCAATCGAAAAATTTCGAAGATGAACAACTGCAAGCTCTGTTGGAAGAAAACTCCGCTCAAACACCCAAAGAATTGTCTTAACTGCTCCAAGTCGATAAAACAACCATTTCACGATGTTTACAAGTCATTGAAAAGATCCAGAAAAAAAGGAGATGGCTGCCACATGAATTGGTCGTAAATGACATTGTAAATCATTTAAACATCTCGAGTTCTTTACTTGCAAGGTATTAAAAGAAGTTTCTCGTATCGTATCGTGACTGGTAATGAAAAATGGATCTATTTCGACAACCCGAAACGCAACAAATCATGGGTTGATCCTGGCCAACGATCAACGTCGGCAACAAAGCGAAACATCCACGGTCACAAAGAAATTCTCTCTGTTTGGTGGGATATGGAGGGTGTTGTCTTTTATGAGCTGTTGGAGCCGAAAAAACCAATCCCTGCCGAACATAATCGACAAAAACTGCAGAGTTTGAATAATAATTTGATACGAAAATGATCATCAATTGCATCAAATCGCCGGAAAGTGATTCTTTTCCATGACAACGCTCAACCCCATATTACTACAGCCGTGAAGCAAATACTGATGGAGCTCAAATGGGAGGTACTCTCACATCCAGCGTATTCTTTGGACTTGGTCCCAAGCGATTATCATCTGTTCCGATCGATGCAACACACTTTGGAAGATACACATTTCCATAACTACGAAGAAGTCGAGAATTGGGTTGCTGAATGGATTGGTTCAAGAAAGACCATTCTTTCATCGCGGAATCTAATATCCTCCAGAAAAATACTAAAATCTCACAGCTTCCAAAGGCAAATACTTTGATTAATGTATTCACACATTTTTTTATTGAAATAAATGCTCGTACGATGAAAAAAATTGTTATATTTCATCATCTGTTGACCTAGAATACAACAAAAAACCGGACTTACGAGGAATCCGATAAAGAAGACCATTTTCGCAAGAACTTAGAGCCCAAATTCTGCGATTTTCGTATAAATTTATTATTGTAATTATTTTAATATATTGTAAATTGTCTGCAAAAACGATAAAAATATATTTTTTAAAGTTTTTCGATTTGAAATAATATGCTAGTTCTTACACGCCTAAATCCCAACATTTCAATAAAACACACTTCCAGTCAAGTTTTTTTAATGAGGCTTTTTGATTTTTGTGAATAATTATTCATTTTTAGTAATAATCACGAAGGACAATTTTTTCTCAACGGGAAATAAGTCTGCGCTCGAGAGGGTTAAACAGTGGAAAAGGATCCAAAATATATTACAATTTCGTCGATCAAAGCTTGCCAACTTTTTTAAACATAGGGTCCGTTAGTTAACCGACAGGTCTAGCAAAGTTATAAAAACTAATGGAAACTAATGGACTAGAGTCATTACAGAGAATATTTTGAGGATTCTAATTTATTCCATTTTTCTGTAAATATTAGGATTCAATTTAGACTCCCACAAAAAAACAACGCCTTTCAATACAATCTCCTAATAAAGAGGTAAACGAATTGTGTTCATTTGAGAAGTAAATATAAACACTCTGTAGATTCATCATAAAATATACACAATAACATTGGAACCTACTTATACAATAAATCCAATTCAATTATTTCGTCATAAATGGCTACTATCTTAAAAATCGATCTGGTGTATAAAATAAACTGGTCTTTCGACGCCACTGCTAATATAATGACGTCTTTCAATAACAGCTTTAGGCTACATGAGTCACTGTTCAAAACAACAAATTCAGGGCATAGAATATTTATGCACATATACACACAAATATTCATATAATATATATATAATATATATATAATGTATGATTCACTATGAATGAATATATGTGTTTCGTATCACCACACATTGACAATTATAACCGGAATTAACCAGTCACAACTCACTTTATATGGCGCTTCTCAGACAGCTTCGTAAACCGGATTTGAAAACCGATTTTTTTTAATATACTTTAGCAGTTTTTTATGTTGATCGATTATTACTGCCAAAGTTAAAAAAAGAAGACTCGTTATGTGTGTACATGTATGTGTTTGTGTACGTACGTAAAACAAGAAGATGAGGATCGCGTAAGGAATGAATAATAATAGTTTGCGGAGAGAAAAAAAAGACATAAATGAAGCGAACGACTTCGTACAACACGAGTTGATCTGAAACGTATGAGAAAAAATTAGCAAGGCAAGACCGTCGGCAAGGCAAACATGCAGAATGAGAGAAATACACTGGTGCCGGTTTTAAAGTTCTCTTTTTTTAAATTTTTTTCAACTAACTCACTTATTCTGTTCCTTCTTTCTTCATTGCACGGATCAAAACAACGAGCGTTTCAAATATGGACAGATTGTGTGGATACTTTTTCTGATCATGTTTTTCATGTCTCGAGCCTACATAGTAACGAATGTGGGGAACTGAGAACGTGTCTTTTCACACATTTTAATTAATCGAAAGGAGATTGGACATAATTGTGCTACAAATAGATAAAGAAATATGACTGCAGGTATTGAAAAAAAGGGGGTTTCCAGAATCCACATAAGTCGCACTTTTTACAATTTTTGCTTGTCACTGTTGTTGACTGAAATGTTTTTTTTAATCCATTCTCTTTCAAATTGATGTAGTAGTAAAGCAGTTGTTGGTTGTCCACTTAAATCAAAATTGAATTATCGAATTCTCCCAAGATGAATATGAAATTCATAGTAAATTAGTTTTTTCAATCATTATTGTAAAAATAGTCAGTTCATTGAAAATAGTTTGTATCTTTTTACATCTCCAACTATTGACCAATTTTATGTGTTTGTCACTACACTTTCAATTTTAAAAAGACTATTGAAAAATAAATATATTTCTTGACTATTTCTCTTAGATAGCCATTTGATGAATTTTTTAACCTCTTCATGTACCACTTACAACAGAAAATAACGTTCTGATTCAATATTTGGTATTATATTAAATATAAGGTTGACTTATTCTTTATACTCATTTACAAGCATTTCTTAAAAATGTATGCATTAAAATATTATCTATTATTTATTTAACTTTGCTCTATCTGTTGGGTAACGAATTACTTATCCAGAAAGAGATGACGGTTTTCAGTAACAGATTTTCCGAACTCTTACATTTCTTTGACATTTCTTATACATTTTATGCAATAGAACATCTTCCTCAAAGCTGCGACTACATTTTTTTCAAGTGGAATGCAAAAAGTATTCAATGTCTTAAATGCTGATTTCAGAAGCTATCTTTCTCACTATTATTTTGTGAGATTTGGTCAACTGCTTGCCCAGATATATAGTATTTTCCATTGTTAATATTGACACTTCGGAATCCTAAATTGAAAAGAAAATATTTTAACTTAAAATTTATTTATGATCTATTTAATTTAAGGACATCGATTTATTTTGTATACCTAATAAATATTTACTAATCGCTTGTTACTCGACATGAAATTAATAAATATGTATTCAGATAAGTAAATCATCACTTTAAGTACCAAAATGTATCCCTTCGTGGTTATTTTCAATTTAGAATCGAAATAAAGAGTTTAAAAGACTTCAATTTCTGAATATAGATACGATCAATGAGGACGTTTAAACCTATTTTGATTTAATAGAAAAAGAGTATTATTTTGTAGTTAAATCGCATTAAAAATTGATTTGAAAAGTTATTCAAACTTTACAGAGATTCTATCGGAAATGGAATGTATGATTTTTTCAATCAGTGTTAGTTTGATGTTCATTAAGGGAATTTTTGATCCCTAACGTTCCATCTACATTAGAATGTACATCCTAAATCAATATTTGAGATTGTATGAAAAGTTAAGTAACTTCTTATACAAATTTACATGTGTTTTTTATGTTTTCTTTTGTTCCTACAGCTGCTACTCTCTTATAACTATATTTTCATTCATTACGGATTGGTGTTTTTCATATTTTTTCTTAAAATTCTTACTTTTTTTTACAATCTTTTTACTAAACTGCCTTTTTTACATTGAAAATTGTCTGCATCTTTTTGTAAGTCCAACGATTGACCAATTTTATGTGTCTGTCGCTACACTTTCAATTTTAAAAAGACTATATTGAAAAATAGATATAAAGTTTCGTCTCTATTTCCCGTTGATAGCCATTTGAGGAATTTTTTAAACTCTTCTTGTACCACTTACATCATAAAATAATATTCTAAATCAATATTTGATATTATATTATATATAGGGTTGACTTATTCTTTACACTCATTTACATGTATTTTTTATATATTTTTTTCATTCATTCAGTTGCTACTCTATTATAGCCATATTTTTTATCCTTCACAATCTTGTGATTTTCATACTTCTTATTAGCGTTCTTAACATTTTTTTTACAAAGTATTTTACTAAACTGTCTATTTTATATCGAAAATAGTTTTTATCTTTTTAGAAGTCTAATAATAGACCATTTTTTGTGCCTATGTGACTAAACTTTCAATTTTAAAGAGACTGTATTGAAGAATAAAAATTTATTTCTCTTTCTATTTCTCTTTGATTGTCATTAGAGGAGTTTTTAACCTCCTAGTATACTTTTTACATCATAATATAAAATACTTAATCGACATCTTAGATTATATGAACGATTGAGTAATTTTTTACACTGATTTACAAGTGTTTTTTTTATTTTTTTTTATTCCTTCGAATGGTACCCTCTTACAGACATATTTGTAACTCTTTACGAACAGGTAATTTTTGTATTTTTTCTTAATATTTTTAATGCTTTCCACAGACTTACTAAATGTGTTTTTTTTTGCATTGAAAATACATTTTATCTTTTTATAAGTCCAATGAATGACAAAATTTTTGTGTCATTGCCATTAAATTTGAATATTTTTTTTAACAAAAACAACTTTACAGAACAAAATATTAGGTTAGTAGAAATATAATTGCCATTTAAATTCTTTAAATTCATATACATTTTTCCATTTTTAGTCCAGAACTGTTTGATGATTATTCCTAACTTTTATGCAACATATCTAATTGTTGTGTGTGATTCTGATTCAACTAATGCCTTCAGTTGGTCGTTATGAACTGAGGAAGCACTCCCGAGACATTCTTCCTTCTTTTCTTTCCCGAGACCTTCTTTTCTATTTTTTCTATTTTAAATCAAAATTTAATTATCGAATTCTCACGAGCTTAATATGAAATTCATAGTAAATCACTTTTTTCAATCATTATTGTAATAACAATCAGTTCAAAGGAAGATTATTTACGTTTAATAATTATTATACAATCTGCTATTTAATTAATATAAATTTTAACAATACAGGGCGCAGCAAAAAAACCTCTCAGATTTTAAATGATAACAAAAAACGAATAGCAAATGCTATCCAAATTTTATTACATAATCTAAAATTGCATGGAATACAGTTTATTTACTATTTGTTGTAAAATATGACATCGTCCTGATTATATCCTTCATTCCCGATAGACATTTATAGTTGATTTCTGAAGTTTCGCATCACTCGACGGGTCATTTTCGGCGTTGTCGATGCTATTTCTTAGCATATAGCAACCTTCAGTTCATTAATTGTTGTTGGTCGATATTTGTAGATTTAAGCTTTCAGATGCGCTCAAAAAAATGTGTGGTAATTCACAGAATCCGCACGTTTAAAGTGAAACTTCTTTTGTTTGGTTGCATTATGACTTAAAATTATTTGGTTTATTTTTTTTCATAATTAAAAGATGTATAAAGATGTGTCAAATATACAACTTTCCTTCGCTCATCACGTGCAAAGGGTGCATAAAGGCGGTTTGATTGAATTAGAAGAATTAATTTATAAAATTTAAGAAAGCAATTTTATATTATCAAACTTTTTTATGTAATCGATTTACATATTATCGTTATTATGTGTTTGTCATTGTCATTTTGTTTATCATCATTTACAGCGTTCATAGAAGAATTCTCCAAAGATGATAAACAGTATCTTTGTGATAGCTGAAATAAGTTAAAAATGAATTCGACTCTATTGACTTGGGGTAAAAATAATTGCGATTTGTATCGTTTTATGTTTGACACCAATTTTTCTAATATAGTTACTGTCATATTTTATTATAGCCATGTGATAAATTATTGTAAACAATGCAATTAGCACTACTGGCTTCAGCTTATGTCTATTGTTTTCATTCTTCGGTACTGTTGGATACGGCCCTTCTCAATTAGTCATATAAAAAAAGCGAATTCGTGCGATTTTGTTGTAAGACTTTAAATTGGGATGTAAAGCAATAGGAACTGCTTGAAATATCAAATTAATTTTTGGCGAAGAGTCAATTAGTGAGCATACAGATTAATACTGGTTTCAAAAATTTCGTAATGGAAACAAAAGCCTTGATGATGTGGAAGGTCGTGGACGTCCTTCAGCTACAGACAATAATGATTTAAAAACCAATATTGAGGTGGACCCACGTAAAACAACTTGAGAGGTGAAAGAAGAACTCAATGTTGAACATTCTACACTTGTTCGGCATTTAACACAAGATTTACGGGTATCGACTGTAAACCAATTTTTACGGAAATCCGTCCTTTTGACGGGTAAATTAAAATGCAATTTTTTGTAAATCTTTTTATCTTAAATCAATAGATTTTTATTCACAGTTTTATTCAGTACATTTTTTACATATAAACTCCATTTTAAATGTACATTTTTCGCACACATACTTGTTACACTCAATACAAATATTATTAGACCTATTTTTCTTACATAATCCGATTCGGCAAAACTTTTGTACATTAAGATTTTGTATAACTGGTAATGAATTGGAACTAGTATTTTGTTCGTCGCGAAGATCACTGCCTAGTTCTTCAGCCAGTTGAAAAATAAAATTCTTTCTAAATATGTCTACTCCAATGGTATTTTTATACAATATCCAAGCATTGATGCCTGCCAAATCTAAAATGTTATAAAACACTTGAAGGGACAATCTACGGAACCCTGATTTCACGCTATATTTTCTAGCCATTTGATCTACAACATCCACCTCAAACGTGGTTTTGTTGTAAAATGTTATTGTTTCAGGGACACGTTTAGCTTTACCTTCTACTTTGAGGTTTTCATGTTTAGAACTGAGCAATAATACGTTTTTGTTTGGCCTGGAATTGTAAACTGTGAGAACGTACTCATCTGATTTATAAAGTTTTGTGGAAAATCGGATCATATTATTCTTCTTAGTCTTTGCAATTTTTGGCAATTCTCTTCTGTTTGCACGTATAGTCCCCAGAAGAGTTGTTTCTTTTGGAAGCAACTTTTTTTCTAGGGAAATGCTTGTGAATAAGTTGTCAGTATTGGTGTTTTTTCCACGGCTTAAATATGGTTCAGCAAGCTTGAGCACCACGAATTCTCTCAAATGTATATTTAATGGTCGTATTTCGTCTTTCCCTAAATATGGGAAGCCATTTATAAGATATTTGCTTGTGACGTCCGATGCCAACCAAAACTAATGCCGAATTTATCGGTCTTATTTGGCATGTACTGTGTAAATCGGCATCTAGCTTTGGTTATGAACAATTGTTCATAAATTGTAATGTTCATGGCAGGCTTACAACAAGCCTGACTATTATGGATAAATCTGTCCCATATTACAGAAATCAACGTTAGTTCGGTAACACTTGCATCATAATCCGACCCAGATAGGTCTTCATCTATACTGGTTAGTTTTTTTTATCAATTCAATATCTTTTCGAGACTTGTCCATAATACCAAGCCAAGTATGCAGAACATAAATGTAAAAAAATATTTGTTTGTGGATAGATTTTCAAACTACCTTGAAAAATTCAAATCTGTGTTTAGTAAATAAACTCCACTTCCTTTTCTGCAAAATTCACTTTTGAAATAATTACTCGCTTTGCTCCAATTGTATTATAAATAACAAGTTCAGCCTCACTAAATTTCCAAATATCACGCCCTTTCTCTGCAAACTCCACAGTTGAGATGATCATTCGTGATATGATAAGGTTTGCTCTTTTTGTAAACAAATAGTTCAAAGCTGTTCGTTTACGTACGTACTCGCTGCTAAACAGTCGTTATTTATTTTGTTTTTACTTACTCATTCTCATTTTTATTTTTGTTAGTCCGCAACAATTGAAACGATTGATTTCAAATTAAGTAACCCGTCAATTTGAGTGATTTTCATAAAAATAGGTATGCAACATATAGAAATAAGAAAATATATGTCTTTCGGATAAAATGAGGAGATATATATTCACTACATTATATCATTAAAAACCAACACATAATAACTAGAAAATAATATTTACATGTTCGAAATTTTCAAACATGAAATCAGAAATCCGTCAAATTGACGGGTTCCGTAAATCTAGTGTTAAGCCTAATTAGAAAAACAAAAAAGTTGGATAAATAGGTGGCGATTGAACTAAGCGGCAAGCCCTTCAGGGATACAAAGTCTGTTCTGCGCTTCTTTGTGTAAAAAAATGATCCCTTTCTCAATTGCATGGTCACATGTGATGAAAAATAGATTCTCTACAACAATCGGAAATGTTCATCAGAGTGGCAAGACCAAGAAGAAGCACGAAAATAGTTTCTTAAACCGAAACTTGATGAAAAAATATTATAGTTACTGTTTGGTGGTCGGCAGACGGCATCATTCACTAGAGATTATTAAATCTAGGTGAAACAATAACAGCAGAAAAATATTGTCAGAAAATTGAAAGAAATGCATGAGAATGACGCTGTTCAAATGCAAGAAAATAGATTGTTTACATCAATTCATTACAATGGACTAGACTTGGTTTCTTCTTTACACTCTGGAGACCAAACAACAATCCAAAACAGTGAATAGCGTTATGCGAACCAGCTTTTTAGAGGACAAAAGCAATTCTATCGACCAGAAAAGTTATGGCATCAATATGTTGGGATACGAAAAGTATTCTTTTGATCGATTATCTTGAAAATGATAAAACAATAAATTGACAGTTTTATTCCAAGCTAGTTGCACCAGAAATTTTGCAAGAAACGATCCAGATTATTGAAGAAAAAGGTTTTGTATCATCAGGATATTACGCTTTATCACAAGTCTATTATTCAGATGTCTAAAATTCATAAACTGAGCTTTGTATTACTGCCTCATACAGCCTCATCGGATTTTAGTTGGTTTCCGAACCTAGAAAAATTTCATACAGGTAAAAAGTACGCTTCGGATTTCAAAGTGATTGCCGCCACAAATGCGCCTGTTTTAAAGAGCTAGAGGAATTGACCTATGAGGATGACATAAAGGCTCTTGAATAATGCTGGAATAAATGTATTGGGTCAAAAAGAAACTGTCGGGAAAAAAATCATTTTCCATTCAATTTTTTCTTATTTTTCTTTCCAAGCTGGAAACTTTTATCCCACCCTCACAATATGAAATCACAAATAAGTACGGAATAAGTTTACCACATAGTTTCTGAAAAATAATCCACATCAGTTATAACTATATTCGTATTTAATTAAAATTCTTGCCATGTACATTTCGATTTTTATTATGTACACAATGTAACAATAATTACAACGCATAAAATTGCATAGACATACTTTCTTAAAGAAAACAGCGGGGTTCCATACAGCCTGAAGCTTTTAAGATGACTCATCGTAAAAATATACTGGCCAATATAAGCAAACCACGTTATAATGACAGTGGATTATTACATAAATCAAAATTGGGCGTAGATAATTGCCTTTTATTTAATATAAAATATTAAAAAAATGAGAGAATATACAAAAATCAATTTAAACGTGTACTAGTGACCATGTGATTTAAGTTTAGTATATTTTAAATATTTAAAGCCTGATAGTCTCTTATTCATTACCTCTATCATTAAACTTTCTGATTGTTTTTTGAATTAAAGCGCGGCTTTTCTTTATAATTTTTGAAATTTCTCTAACTTTTTATTTATCCCCTAATTTCGCTATTACATTTCTTAATTCAATATTAAGTTCGTCTTGTTGGTGCGATTTTTTATTTTACTTACTCTCCTGGAGTAAAATTCAAGACAACTATTAAATATAATGTGTTTTTAATAAAAAAAATATTTTTTTTAATATATAAGCACATGATGAAAATAATTTATTTCACAATTTGAGGAAATAATGAAATTGAAATCACAAAAAATTGAATTTCAAAATGTTTTCCTAACTCTATGTAGACTTTTATGACATTGAATATTTAGTTTTATATTTTTCATTAAAAAAATTGTTTTTTTATGTGAAAACAGGGGAAATTTTTTTACATAAAAGCTCACAACTGATTTTCAGACAGAGAGATGAAACAGAGAGAGAAATGAAGCTCGGAATATTATAATCACTAACTACTTAATTCACTTTCATGCTCAGCCTGTTAAGAGACCTGGGGCTCTTCTGGCAAAACTAACACCGAGCTCTAGAGCTTATGATTCACATTTATCAAATTTCACATGTTTATTCGTACAAAACAAGTCTATCACGAGAAGTGTGATAAAATGTTATAACTCGTGTAACTCATAACCAAAGAAATCATCATTCTAATTGGATGTTTCACAATGTGTACTATGGAATTAAATCGTACTTTTCACCAGGTCGCCGACGCAAATACTGAGATTTGTTCGCCAAGATTTCATCGGTGACCTCGTCACTGAAACAAATCTTAAATAAAACATAAAAAGTATAATTATTGGGTTTAAAACTTAAAACAAACGTTTCATTAGTATGAAAATACATTAAAAAAATATTTACCAATCTCCAGTAGTTCAAATCTCGATTCTTATGATGTCTTATCCACTCGACACGTTTCGCTTTCCTAGCATCTGTTAATTTCGATTACTTGTGCGGATCTGTGAGCTTTAAAAAAAATGTCTTCAAGTTCGCACAGATACAGCTATATTAGTGATTTTAAGTTTCCACTTAATTGCTTTCGACGTTGCGGTCGTGCTGGCGCGATGAGGCGCGAGTTTTGTTTCGGTGTTAAAGAAAAACTTTTTTTTTTAAAAAATGTTACTCTACAAATGTAATTATAACAAATCTGCTTTAATGTAGATATGTATTTATTTATATAGTTTTCCGATATTATTAGTTGATGGGAACTGTCTATTCAGCTTCTCATGGTGTTGTCCAGTCCGGATGTTTGTGTCTGTCGCTATTTGATGGGAACTGTCGATTCAGATTCTTGGAGAACTCGAATGATTTCGTCTAGTCCGGATGTTTATCAATAATTGATGGGAACTGTCTATGTCAGCTTCTCATAGACATTACTTGAATTATGTGAATATATAACTCTTCCGGCCTTAAAGGTGAATTCAGGGGGTTGCTACTGGATTAATAGTTTCACCTCCGGTTGTCTCTGGATGGTGATTTCTTCATCTTGTTGATCTATCTTATTTTAACATATTTTTTTTTTATACAATGGTATGCTATGTATATATGTTTATATATATATATATATATATATATATATATATATATATATATATATATACTATATATATATATACAATATATATATATATATATATATATATATATATATATATATATATATATATATATACACTAATATTACAACAATAAGAATATACAATATTATCGTCCAAAAACTTATTTAAGGAAAACGTATTGGATTATCCGATATTGTTTTTGTTTTTTGTTTTTGGATTTCCAATCCATTTTTTACAATATTCTGTTTATCTAAATCAATATTGTATAAATTTAACGGTTCAATGTCAAATTTTGGAAGTGTGGATGTTTTATTTTTAAAATTTATTTTAGATATTTGAATGTTTTTAAATTTGTGTTTGACAGTTTGATGACTTTGAATATGAAAGTATGCTATTTGTATTTTACAGTTATTTTCATTTTCTAATATATACATGTTCCTTGAAGAGGAATAATATATTTGTTCTCGTCGCATGTCTGTGTTGCTGCTATTGTTTCAGGTGTAATTATTATCCAGTTATTTTTTTCTAACTTTGTATTTTCACTCGATTAATTTCGATTGGTATTAGTGCACAATTTGTTATATTCTTTGAATATTTTAATAAATTTAGTTCACATGTTGTTTGTTGTTTCTTAATCATTGTAGGATCTATTTCGTTAGATGAATTCTTTTTCGATTTCTTGACACTTGTTGTCGAAAAATGCGTAATTTTGTTCATTAAGGATGAGGTATTTGGATCGTGGTAAGATTGTTTTCCTTAATTTACTACCAGTGGATTTAGGGCGATGTTGTCTCTTGTCCGTCTGCTGCTTAATCTATCTGGTTTTGGCGTTGTGTTCCGCTACCAGGTTCTTGATGTGTTGGCGATTTTTGTCCTCTGCTTCAAGACTTGTAGTGTGGACGATTTTGTCCTCTTCTTAAAGTTTCACTTATCTTTTTTAACACTTCCGGACACTCGTCGTTTTAGTTTCACTGAAATTAATCGTTGAAACGAAACTTTTTCTTTTCTTGAAACGTTTTCAGCAATCCTACCAACTGCGCCAGTTTCGTATTCGTGTTACTGAAAATTCTTTTTAAAAAACACAAGTGGAGTTTATTATAAAATTACATAGATGTTACTTTACAAACGTAATTATAACAAATCTACTTAAATATAAATATGTATTCGATTATATAGTTTTCCTATATTATTATTTGATGGGAACTGTCTATTCAGCTTCACATGGCGTCGTCCAGTACGGATGTTTATGTCTATCGCTATTTGATGGGAACTGTCAATTCAGCTTCTTATAAAACTCGAATGATGTCGTCTAGTCCGAATGTTTATCAATTAATGATACGATCTATCCTATGTCAGCTTTTCATAGACATTACCTGAATTATGTGAATATATAACTCGCGCTACAGGTCGAAATGGGAGGTACGATGATCTTTCAATTGAGTAAATGACGTTGATCGATCCTCAAATATTGAGGAGACCGAAGAGCACAGTTCGAGCAGAAGTTGTAAAAATCATGACAGTGTTACGTGCGGGTCAATTCGGGGCGCGAGAGAAGGCCGCTACCCCCGACCCATGTCCTGTTGTCATGACCAGGAATCGTTCCATCCTGGAGGAGGTTTACCCATCACAACGCTAGTAGCCTCGACCGCCTGAAGCGGTACCAAGGGTTTTATGGGTCGTAAGCGCCGTGAGTATTGATCAAGGCGTGAAAATTGCTTTAACAATTTAACATTTATTTTAATTGCTCTCGTGGTAGAAAACCGGGTTTCCAAGCACATCTTTTTCAAGCACCATTTTGACCTTGGACTGAATATCGATTTTTGGCCACATTTTTTCTTTGAGACGCTAATTCTTGACCTTAATCAATTCTCTTGTCGATTTCCCTCGCTGACGATTCAGATATGTTCAACTTTCCTCGATTTGAATCAATTTTCATGCCAATTAGTCCTTCTACTTGTGACACTCGTTTCACCTATCATTTTTATAAATAATATTTATATTGTTTTAACAGAAAGCACTATTAATAGACATGAAGTTTATAATTTAAACTATCAAAGTATGAGTAAACGTACAAAAATTAAATTTCGGTAAGAAACACTTAAAACATGTCTACACTTAACACTAGGTTTACGGGACGCGTCAATTTGACGCAATTCAGGTTTCATAAGCAAAATTAAAAAAACTGTTACTATTTATCACTAGAATTTTTTGCTGACTTTTAATAATGTCATAGTACGAATATGTATCCAAAGTTTATTTTTTTCTCCAACTTCCAGTTTTGAAATTAAAAATGTGTATACCTATCTCTACGGCACGTGCCGATTTGACGCGATCGTAATGTAAGCATAAATGTTAGTAAATTGGTTTCACTCATGAAACCATTAATGTTATAATAAACATGAACGTGATAGAAGAGTTAGTTTTTCAAGAAAGTAAACGTCGAACGTATACATTAACAATGCAGCGGAGATACTTCGGACCCAGTATCTCAAATCTGAAGTGGGTGGTACGGCGTCATTGTTTATATCCTACGTATTTTCGTTGGAAAACCCTGATTGCAGAAAGGGATGAGCATCAGAAGAAAAAACGAAACTCAGTATGTGAGTTTCAGTCATAGAGTGAAGACGTTTTTGTAGTTACAGTTACTATTAGTTTGTGCATTTAAGAATAAAGTACTAGTGCATTTTGTGTATTAGTAATATTATTGTGAAATTCAATTTTACACTGTTTTGACAAATAGCCTTTCTTTATTCATCCGAATATGTCTTGAAGAGGTGCTAACATATTACAAAATATAGTGAGTATGAGTGAGGAGTGTTCTGGCACAAGCTGTGAAGTGGAAGAAAACGAAGTGACTGAAAACGAGGATGAAATTGAGATTCTCGAATCAGATGAAAGTGGACAAACAGAAGAATCGTCAGATCGTGAAGAGGAAAATTTCCAGAATTTTCATCAAAACAGGAAAAGGATGCATATCCCATCCGATTCTTAGTCCGTGAATGACTGAAACATTGCCAGATCATTCCAAAATTTGGATGCAGTCTGTGATATAGAAATTGCAGTCGATGGAATAATTTGGAAGAAATTATAAGTAGGTGAATTTAGTGGTAGACCACCTATCCAGACAATATTCATTTAAGATATTTCTGGTCTTACTGGCCACGCAAAAAGAAATGTAATGACAGGTAGTGTGAGCAGTGCCTTCTACTTGATAATAAGTAAAAACATGATAGAATTTATAAAATGTTGTACTGAAGCAGAGGCACGTCGTGTTTTAAAAAGTGATTGGACGATTTCAGTCACCAAGCTACTTGACTTTATTACAATTTTGTATGCTCGGGAAGCATATCAATCAAAATCACTAAACGCTTTTTATTTATGGTGGTCAAGAAATGGGGACCCGCTTTCTTCTCGAGCACAATGCCGAGGGATCAATTTATGTAAATTCTTCGATTCGTAAGATTTGATAAAAGAACACATGGCTACCAAATCGGATATTGTAAAAGAAATAGAAGCAACAACACCTGTACAAAGTGCAAAAAGATTGTTTGCGGAAAGTGTGTAAACAAGATTGAGTGTGTGTGTAAAAGATATGCGGAATGAATGTTGAATATTTAAATAATGTTAATACTAAAATAATGTTGAATATTATAAATTTAATGTAAATACATATTTATATATATAACGGATTGTTTACGGCTGTCGCTGCCTCTCCGTCCCCAGTTTCCAATTCCTTCTGTCATAGCACATTTCTTCATCTAGGTTTCTTGTTTCCATTGCCTCGTCCACGTCGTCTCTCCAACTTCTTCTTGGTGGTCATCTTTTTCTCCTTTCTGGTGGTATCTACTCTAATATCCTCCTTGGTCATCTCACTTCGACCATTTTTTTGTGTGTCCGAACCATGTTAGTTGTTTCCTCTCAATATCGTCAATGATATCTCCTACAGTATTCATTTCTCTTCTAATGTCTGCATTTCTGACTCTCAAGTCTCGATCTCCTGCAGCTTCTTCTCAGAAAGTCCATCTCTGTGGCTAGTAATTTTTTTCTATGTGATTTATTTAGATCCCATACTTCTGAGCCATATATTACGATACTTTGGACAATTGTTTTGTATAGTTGAAGCTTTGTTGTTTTTCTAATATTTCTTTCCCATAGTAGTGGGTTGAGTTCGCCTATGGTCTTTCTGCCTTTGGTAATTCTTTCTTGGATTTCATCTCTACCCATTCCTTGTTTATTAAAAATCACTCCTAATTACTTGACTTTATCGACGCCTTTTATTATATCGTTTTCCAGTGGTAGGTTTCAGCAGTCATCATTTCCCACTACTAGATATTCGCATTTATTAAGATTTATTTTAAGACCTACTTTTCCATATTCTTCACACAGCTTTCTGACCATATAGCTGAGATCTTGTTCGTCTTCCGCAAGCACCACCTGATCGTCAGCAAAATAAAGGGTATATAAATTGTTGTCTCCCACCTGAAGTCCCATACTCTTACATTTATGAGCCCACCCTTTAAGGGATTGGAAATACAAAAAGCTTAAATACCCAGTAGAAATACATATTTCATGGTTTTATTTATAAGTTACTAGTGTATAATTATATTGCTTTTTAAGTTGTTTTTTAAAGAAAATGTATGATTTCGTTCATGCGTCAAGTTAACGCGTGTCCGTAGAGAGATAGGTATACAAAAATCGCCGTAAACCTAGTGTTAATATTGTGATAAGAACTCAACTGAGTCATGTTTGTACATATTTAGCTCCTATATAACAGAAATGTGAAATTAAAGGTCATAAAGAATGCTTCAATTTCTTGTCAAAGTAATTCCCTTATATAATTTTACCGAATTAAACAGTGCTATATGCGCAGTATTGAAAATCTGCTCCTAGGAAGTCAATAAATTGTAAGATGTAACTAAGATGCATCTTATAATTGGGCCAAAGTGTGTAAGTATTTATGCAATTTGTTGTAATTATCGAAGCACCTTTTTAACGTTACTTTCACGATGAGATGATCTGATACTTCCAAGTGAAGTGGAAAAAAATGCGATCATTTATCACAGACTGAATGCAACAGACGACCACGTATGAATGAACAGACACCAGATATCTTTCATAAATATCGTACTACACATTAGGGTCATTGCGCCAATAAGTAATAATCATTTCGACGTATCAACCGGCGACATGAAAGGTCATATTACAATCTCGTTTAGTCTATAACCGTACCGTTTTCTTCTACTGACTACAGTCCTCAAGGTTCTTACAATTATCCGAAAATTGTGATTTATACGAAATATTCGTTCGATTCACGGATCGCGAACAACTGTTTCTGGTTCATGGGAAGTCAAGAAGGTCCAATCGACGAAATATGTGTTCGGTGAAAGCTGTCTTTGTCGAAACAAGTGTTTTATCAGTGTTTATTGATTTTTTTCTGAATCGTTTATTTTTCGTTGTCGATAGAATTTTTAATAGAATGGTATCATTGAAAAAGTAAAATTTAAAATAACTGTAAATTAATAAAAATCGAAAATATAAAAGTTTAATAATTAGCAGAAAATTAATACAATTCAATAAAAACAACTGTTTTATTATTTTTATATTCGATAGTTATGATCATTCATTGGTTACATGTTTATGTAGAATGCAGGTAATTTATATTATTTGTGTTTGAGAACGATATCCCTTTCTGAAATATTGTCCATGTTTTTCAAAAATGAATTCTTTTTCATCCCACCCATCCACACTATTTCTCGTCCTACAAACCATACACATACCAAAATTGTATGTAAATTACTATAACTTATTAATAATTGAAATTAAAAATGAGAGGAACTTACTTTTTGAATTCTTCTTGTACATAATTGGCAACATAATATATTTCTAACATTGGCTAAATTCACTTTCACAATTGAATTCTTTTCCAGTCCACAAACTATAAAAAATTCGGGACAAAAATTTTCTCTAACTCATTATTGATCACTTCTGGTTATTGTTTATGCGTGTTGCGATGAAATTCTGAAAGACATGCTCCAGAAAAATCAGATTTTTCTATATTTATTGATTTCACAATTATACAATGAGTATTAACATACACATAAGCAACAATCAAAAGATTTATTGAACATTTTTAGATAGATTTTAGTGCTTTTCAGGACGAAACAAAAATTCATTCGTGAAAATGAATTTATTCAGTGCTAGAAATATGTTATGTCGTCGAGCTTGTACGGGAAGAGTTTAAAAACTTCTTTTTTGATATTAAATATTAATTAGGAGGCTCCTCCCACTGCTCGTTGCACTCACTGACCATCAGGGGAGAGTGGGGAGGGGATTGTGCCTCAATTTAAAGAATTGTTTACAAATGTAGACGTCATTGTTTTTATGCAGAAAGGAATTCCATGCCAAAATACCCAATCAGTAAAAATTTTTTTGGAGAAAGAAAATTTTCCATTTGACCCTGAAATTCACGAGATATGTACCATATAGAAACCGTACAGTGGTTTCAACTTCCCACTGATAAACAATGATAATTTCCGAAGAACTGAACATAGAAATTCATAAAAATTTTCGTTTCATAATTTCGCAATTGTCTATTGAATTTCAAGAAGTTTCACAGTCAGTTATTTGTGACATTCTGACACAAAATTACGATAATGCACCACCTCATTCCACAGCTCGAACTGTTCAAATGTTACAAGACTTTGAATGGTAAATTATTAACAAATCATCCTATATCTCTGATATTGTGCTAAGCGACTATCATCTGCTTTTTCACTTAAGAAAAAGATCACATTTTACCGCTTTGAAAATGATAAACAGAAGGCTGTTCTTATTATTTGGTTCGAATAACAGGCAGCAGATTTCTTCGACACGGCAGTAAGGAAGCTGGTGCCATGGTACCAAAAATGTATGAAAATGGTGACAGTAAAAAAAAAATGTATATATGTAGATGTCTTTTTCCTGTAATAAATCATTATTATCGCTGATGGAATTTTTATAATTGCCGAACGGACTTTATAATAAAAATGTGCCTCGTAGTAATTTATACATACGAGGGGAGATCCAAAAGATTACTGAAAAATGGGGAACAGAGGATCGGAGCTACTTCTCATTAGTTACGGTCGAATAGAGAATTTAATTAGTGTGAACGTGAAGTATCATTGTGCTGTCATGAGTACTCATCACGCTATCACCAAAGGAACTACTCACATCGAAGTAACTACGATAGTTGTTTGCTTATTGGGGTTTTAGGGCACTTAGATGGTAACTACGAAATTATGCAGAAAATTGAAGTAATCACTATTGTTAAATTCTTTACCAAGCAAAGGAAAACTCCAAAAGTCATCATGGAAGAAATGTCTGCCGTTTATAAGGATCGTTCACCTGGAAAGAGCATGGTTTATAAGTGGGATTCTTTTTTCAAGCAAAGAAGAGAAGACTTTGAAGACGATTACAGCTCTGAACTCCCGGTCGAGGCAACCACGTTAGACATTGTCGAGAAAGTAGAAAATCTTGTATCGGAAGATGGTCGACTGAAGGAGAAACAATTCGCATAAATGACTGAAGTATCCGATACAAACATTCTCAGAGTCTTGCATGATCATCTTGGAACGACTAACGTGAGTGCAAGATGTGTGCTGATAATACTTACATCGGTGCAAAACAGGCAACGAGCGAATTGCATGCATTCGTGAGTTTTTGGAGTGGTGTGGCGACGATTTTCGTATGATTTTGACAGAATTGTTACCGGAGACGAGACTTGGATCCATCACTATCAACTTGAGAGCAAATGAGAGTTCATGAAGTGGCTGAAAAAGGAGACATTCTCACCTAAGAAAAAAAGGTGTCAGAGTCAGCGGGAAAAATGATGGTGACCGTGTTTTGGGATGACATAAGGCATTCTCTTGATTGAATACAAAGAAAAGGGTACCAGAATTGCCGGAGATAGCTACGCGGAGAGTATTCGTTGATTTCGAGAAGCCATTAAAGAAAAAAGACATGAAAAATGGTTAAAAGATGTCCTTCTTTTGCAAGACAATGCTCCGGTACACTAAAGAAGATTTTTATGGCTGCTGCACTGAGTGTGGGCTTCCAAGAATTCATCTATCCACCATATAGTTCAGATCTGGTCCCGAGCGACTACTTTTTATTCCCAAATCTGAAGAGAAACTTGAGGAATCGATAATGTCAAGACTATGAAAAAGTGACGTCTGCTACTTTAGAGAATTTTTAAAGCAAACCAAAAAAATATTTCATAAAGGTCTTGAAAAGATCATTGAGCGCTGTCAAAAATGTATTAGTATTAAGGTGGTTTACATTGAGAAATGAAAAAATCAGCTCAATCAAACTCGTCTTTGCCTTTTACCATGAATTTTTGGTCCTCCTCTCCTAGTTAATATCGTCTTTTGTTCTTGCACAGTTTCAGGACAGATTTCACAGTTTTATTATCAAAATATAATAGAATAAACTCAACTGTGTTAAAAAAAAACTCTGAAAATACGCATTATAACTTACACAATCAAAGCACGATTGACTTTGCATGCTAAGATTACAAAAGTACACGTGCATAGAAAGTGCAAAAGATAACGATGAATAGAATATACAAATAACAAATGGAAATAAACTAACTGAAAGGGATCGATGTAGCACTTAACATGTTAAATAAAATTATAATAACAATAACAATGATGAAAATAATGAAATTATTTGGTCCGCTAAAGGGTTAAAGTTGGTACTTAAAAATTTTACAATGACAAAATATTTTAATTTAAAACATCATTATGATTGATTCAACTAAAAGCCAGATAATTTATTTTTATACCTAATAGTTATTCTAAATATTAATAGAGTTAACTTTCAAGCAACTAACAATGTTAAATATTTAATAATAATACAATAAGAAAATAACTACATAATTTGCAACTGTTTACACTGCGTGAACTACAATGTAAACAGACTGTACACAATAAAAGATAATATTCGTAATAGTTTATTTTTTTTTCATTATTATTGTTACAATGTGCCAATAACATCTCGCTTATCAATACATATTTTTTTCTAGCAGCACTCAAAGCAGTTACGGTAATTTAAACTAGTAAATAATTCATTTCCTCTCATTTGTCTATCATACAATAATGACATGTTTATAAATTTTGTTTTCAGTTTTATTTCTATACTAACTGTACATATTTTTTTATCGTTATCAGTACAAGCGTAGTCAAGTTACTCTAAAACACATATATTGACAAGTCGGTAAACAGTTTTTTTTCAATTTTCCAAAATATGTAAAATTTGTTATCCGTGAGGCGAAAGTTCCATCAGCTATCACATAACGATTTGGGAATTTCTAGACATACTATCGCTTCTTTACTGCGAATATTGATTAAATATCTGTTACACAATGGATCATTATTATTCGAATGTTCTGAGAATTGTAAGTTTTAATCAGAAATTGAATTTGTATGCAGCGTTGATGTGAATTTATTAATTTCAATGAAGATGACATTGCAAAAAATCATCACAGACAGTCAAATCATTGTGTTATTCGTATTTTAAAGTGTTTAAATACAGAATAGTAAAAAAATATTCAAGTGTAATAATAATACCTGCCTGGAATCAATCAGATCGGATGATAGATATCCCCTTCGATATAAAACTGTTTTCAATTACACTTTTCTTGTTTTAGTCTTTTATTGAAATTAGGCATCAAAAAGTAATTCCAGACACATTTCTGTTGAAATTGCATTGTTTTTGTTACGATTTAGTTTTTTTTTAATACTATCGCTAAATACACTATGAAAAATTATTTTTATTCCCTATAAATCATGCAGAAAAGTTCTGATCAACATGTTTATTAATTAATTATTTATGATTGTGACTATTTCTAGTCAATTTCAAAGAAAACTTCATATGTTTCCAATCACAAAATATGTGTACCTCCACTTTTTGATTGTTTAGATTTCATAAATGTATACGAGTCCCTGTATATCTTGGTGACTTTCAAAAACGGTGCCTTCATCTTCAGATGCACATATTTTACTAATACTAAGCACTTGAATGATAATGGATGATTCTATGAAGGTATTGAAATACAAATACAATAATCAAAATTTTTAATAATTAACTTAACATTTTTGAGAAATAAATATTTATTTTCTTCTAGTGCTCGTCCATTTCGATTATTTGAATGTCTGTTTATTACTAGTACAGGGGAGGACAAAAAGAACGGAGGAGTTTAATACAATAATATTTTTTTTTGTCTTATAATGTTTTAATTTTTTTATTTTCAAAGATATTGTATAAGGATGAGAATTTTTTCTGACTACACATGAAAAATGACATCACGTCAGTGATTCCCATTTTCTGCTTCACAAAGACGAGCTCTTTCTAAAGCATTTTCCGTCACGTCTCTCGGTACTTCTGGACATAATTTCTTCTCGTATGTTGTTTTTTAGCTTCAGACTGGTATTTTCCTTATTGAAGTATACATTTTCTTTTAAATAGTCTAAAAGAAAAATCGAAAGGACTTAAACCAAGCAGGTCAATTAAAATCGCTGGCTTTTTAAAATTATACGTTCGAAAAAGAATTCCTGTAAAAGTTCCATAACGGATTTTGCTATATGCATTGGAGATCCATCTTCCCAGAACCACATCTGTAAACGATGATCAAAATCTGGTCTTAAAAAATTGTCTATTATCGTACGGTATTGACCATTATTTATGTCTATAGAAGTACCGTCTTCATTTTCGAAGAAATAAAGGCTTGTAATCCTTTCCGACGTTACTCCTTATCAAATAGTACACTTAAGTGGGTGTAATTTTTACTGATGAATAATTTTTCTTTCTGTGTGGAGATTTTTCTCTTCGTTTTTAACTTTTAATTCCTGTAATTTTTTTCAATAATAGTCTGACTTGATTATTTATACCTTATCAAGAGAATAAACAATGATTATTCCTTTCCTATGCCAAAAAATCGATACCATGACCTTTCTAGCCGTATAGAATCATCTTCAGTGCCAAAGAATTGCCGTGTTTCAATTGTTTTGATTATTGTTTTGTTACGGATGCACAGGGGTGTACTCATGTTTCAGTGATACCCGTGAACTGACAAAAAATCGTAGGGAATTCTTCTGGAACAGGTCCAAACACTCCTTCTAAGTGACAGGATATGTTTTTGTTTCGGTGGAAGCAAACGTAACATCCAAAACGTGAGGTCCTTTTACCTAGACAAGTCATCGATTAGAATTTGATAATTTCTGCATTGATACCATCTGCGGGGCGTCCACTGTGGGAGTCGTTTTCCACACTTTCTTTATTACGGTTGAATAGCGACACGCACTTACTTACGGTCGAATATGAAGAAAAAGATTCATCCGAAGACTTCTCCAAGTGCGCTTTAACTGTATATATATATATATATACTGTCCGAAAAAATGTTGGTACATTCAAGATAGATGACTCACCATGTCGGTCATACAAAATCTCACCCGTACAATCAATGACTCGGCATGTGGGTCATGTACAGAGATCGGTATTATCAGTCAGTTCTCAGACACCAATCAGGAAAGTCATACAATTAGAGTAGTGAAATTTATAATAAGTTATATAGAACATAAATCTGTCATTGGTTTTAAGATCAAGTTAAAAATTGATAATCCACAACCAGGACCTTCATCATATCAAAATATAAATAGTGATGAGGAAAGTGATGACCTTATATTTGAAATGAACCTAAAAAAAATAAGAATTATATTTGATATACAGTAGTGAAAATAATTGGAAGGAAAATGTAGAGACTGATAGTGAAGATGGTGAAACAACACATGAAGAAATAATTTGTAAAAATGTGGCTGGTGATGAGTCAAACAATGATGATCCAACTTAATTTATAGAAATTGGTGGAAGTAATTAAGAATGGGTGCACGATGAGAATTTTAAGAAAGTTGTTTTTGAAGGAAATACCGGTTTGAAATATTAATCCGATGGGTTAGATACTTATTATTTTTTTAAACTATTATTTGATAGCAATTTTTTTTCCAAATATTGTAAGATGATAAGAAGTGTCTGAAACTTGTGATTTTATTATTCTTATATTTTTCAGTTTCATTTATTATTTATTATAATTGCACAAATCTTTCCAGCTGCTGGAGTAGGCTTTGTATTAAGACGTTCGTTTCAAATGTGTTAAGATTTTCAGATATGAATGCTTTAACTTCTGTACCTGAAATCATTGTATCGAAAAATGTTTTGTTTTACACATCAATATTTATTACATCCTCGGTAACATATAAAAAATTACAATTTTAAACCAGTAAATTAAAAAATCTCATTTTATTAAAACGAGCATGTTTTAAGTAATTGCATTTACAAACATGTTTTCTGCGAAGAAAGTACTGAGATAATTCTAATTAATTTTAAATTACTAAATACTATATTGAAACTAATAACATGTCGCTAATCGCTTTCTTTTAATCTCCTGCTTAAGACTGTTTACGATTGATTAAACTAAATTTTCCGTCCTTTTATGCCCTATTTGTTCTATTCATCCGTAATCACCGATTTTAGTTGAAAGTTGTTGTTAATGTGATGTTTTCTTATTCTTTTATTGAGTAAATCCCACAAATATGTATTAAGCTATGTATCAGGTGAATGGGAAGGAGTGTTTAAGGTGTGAGGAGTGTTATATAAAATCTACTCCTACATTGTATATGCGGTGTGATTAGGATCATTATCTTATTGGAAATAAATGTCATTCGTATGACTCAGCTTTCAGGCACTTTTCTTTATATTATTCTTTGAAATATTCATATAATCAATTTTATCCATTATTCTGTGAATAAACAAAAGTTCATCAACACTAGATACCTCCATACAATGACCCCAACATCCCCATGTTTTAACAATAAATCATAGACTCTCTCTGTGTAATTCAGTGTTGGACTCTAGACATACTGATATTCGACCTTCATAATGGAAAATATTGATTTTACTCTTATCTTATCTTATTCCAGAAGTCAGTATTTTTATGTAAATGTTGTTTTGTAAAGTCCATTATTTTCCATCGATTCACTTTATTTATGTGTGTTTTTTCCTGAGGACTCTTTAATTATAACCAGCTTCATAAAGAGTACCGTTATAGAGTAACATTTTTATCAAAACTTTGTTTTATCTGTGCTGCTATATCTGATAAACTCATTTTTTGAATTTTAAATGGTCTAGATCACGGCTCTTTTTTCATTATGAAAATTGTTTCTTCGGAGTCTATTTCTTGGATGATTTTCTAAGACTTTCTCCTCTTTAAATCGGTTTGTTATGCTTCAAACTGTAAATGTACTTTTATTTACAATTTTCCTAGTTTCAAAAAGCGATTTCCATTTCGAATACAAATCTGAAATTATTTTTCTTCAGACACCGTGCTGTCATTAATTTTTCTTATCATATTATAAATTAATCAATAACGTTTCAAGAAATTTCATAGAACATACCTCTCACTCCATCAAAATTAAACATAATATGAAATATCAAGAATCCTCCTGTTTATGACACCAACCGCACAGTCGAGTACTGGATATCATAGTGAAGATATTCGATAAGAAATCAGGGTCGTGCAAATATTTTCTTAGAATAAAAATGATTGTTTTAATTAATAAAGATTTGTTTAATTTATCTCAGTAAGATATTTAAAATTTAGTGTTAAAAATTACAATAGATATTCAAACATAAATCTTAAAATATCTCTCTATAATTAAAAATTACTCAAATGCACACTTGTTGGAAATTTTATTCGTGTTCTGATTGGTTGATGTAGATGGCATGGTCTCTGTTCTGGTTGGTTGACATCAGTCATATGTTTGTGGCTCACTTATGTTGTATAACAAATGAGCGTGTACGATTTCAGCGTGAAGATGATGAGAAATTTATTCAAAATATTATATCTATTGAAGCTTTAGTGTAAAAAAAATTTTACAGATTTAACATTACATTTTATTGTTAACTTCTATAAACTTTTTCAATAAAAATTTAACGACACATTTTATGCAGATTATTTGTTAGGGAAGAGCAGGCGCGAGAGGGAGGCCTACGGGGATGAACGAGCGCAGCAAACAGGGGACAGAACCCCCTGTTATTTCTAAAATATTTTTTTTTCATTTCCGAATTTAAAAGTATTTATTTCTGAAAATCTTATATATATCAATAATTTTTCGGTCAGTGTGTTTGTGATTATTTTTTATACTTAAATATATATATGTATATATATATGTGTGTATTTATATCTAAATTTCAACGATAAAGAAAACGATACATTTTTAAATATTTTCAATATAAAAACATTTAGTTAAATATGATTATATTGACATTGCCTTATGTCATCCAGTTATAAATAAATTCGATGATAAAAGATATTCGTAGAACTTTCATATTGACACAAAATAAATTTTTAAATTTTATATCTTATTATAGTACATTCCATTCGAAATAATACTTATTTGGCTCACGAATCGAATTACGTACACATGTTTTTCTGGTCGAGGAATTTGAAACAGTTTAAGGTCATTCTTTACAATCTATTTTTTCGTACGTCAGTTTTATCAATGTTTATTTGTTTACAAATAATTAATAGAAAGTACTGTTCGTTTTTAGGGAATCCCGTGTTTGTTTTTTCTATGAAGAAAGTTCATTATTCCGTTGTATTTTTTCAGGTATTACCCTGAGTTCGTAGACAAATTAGATACCGGTTATATCTGACTTAGTACTAGATTTACCAGACGAAGCTCTTAAGAAAGATTAATTTTTTGTTCACTGTACAGTTGAATACGTATACTTTTATGCAAGTGTAAGGATGATTTATGAATGTATTGAATTTAGTGCTAAGAGTTTTACTAGTATTATTTAACACTATTTCTACTACGATTTTATGTATACCTATTTCGACCAAAATGTGTCTTTTGACACCTTTGCGTTTGAATGCAAATAACTGGAAATAATTATTAAAAAATATTATCTTTTTAATTTTTTCGTTTTGCCAGAAGAATAATTTAATATTTTGACATAATTAACTTAACAAACTGTCAGTCTTCATATATAAAATTCAATCTTCATAATAAAAAATAGTAATTATAAAAATGGCTTTGTAAGAAAAATATGTTTCCTTATTCAATAACATAATTTTTACAGATGAATGGTTGCTCTACTAAGCACTTTCCTCATGTATATTTTTTACATTGGGAGGAGATTCTAGTTGGTCTATTACCTAAGCAATATTTTATTTGGCACTTTATTTGTCTTTTTGGAAGTAGAAGTGATTTTAATTGAGGATGCTGAAGATTTCGCCGTATTAGTTGTTCTTTCTGGACGTTTTCTTTATATTCCGCTGCAAGTTCTTCTCCTAACTGGAATAAAAATTCTTTACGTGAAATATTTTCACCTGTCGTTTCTTTGTACAGAACCCATGCGGTTATTCCGGCTAAATCGAGGATATTGTAAAATACATGCACAAGCCATCCTATGGAACTTACATTTCAAGTATATTTTCTCGTCATTTGATCAATCATATCGACCACAAATTTTGTGCTGTTGTCAAATTTAATCGTTTCAGGAAGACATTTTTCGCTTTTTTCCACTGTTACGGATTTATGCATCGAACTTAGTAGAAGTACTGTTTTGCTCGGTTTACTTTTATAAATTGTCAGAGTAGAATTATCTGATGCGTAAAGTTGCATTGAAAAGCTTTCCATTTTATCTTTTGTATCATTTGGCATATCCGGTTGGACCAGATACATCTCTGAAAATAGTTTGAAGAGATCGTCTCCCAGGAGAGGACCTTGTTTCGATTTTTTTCCAAACTGTTCCATCAATAGAAATTTCAATATTTTGCCGTTCATTAATTTCTTCACTATCGTCTTCAAAATCTGCCAGTAACCTATTCTCTTTTGTCTTCTACTTGCATCCAAATATTTTCTTCTTCATCTACAGTGCTTGATGAGTAATTTTCATAATTGCTATCGATTTCGTGATCACTTTCGAAAAATTCATCCAACTCATCTTCACTTTCAGATTGTGAGCCTTCATCAATATCAGAGTATTTTTCGCCTATATTATTTATTTCTTGCAATTCTTGAAATTCTGGACAAATTTAGAATTAGAAATAAATTATAATAAATAAACTAAAAAATAAAAATAATTTCTAGTATTATAAACATTTTTACTACTTACATACCTGCAATGGAAGTTTCAACAATTTGTTTTTCAAATTTTTCACGACTATGTATTAAATTTGAAGTCACTGCGAAATAAATACCAGAACTCAAAAACGTTCGTTATACAATTATTTCTTCAACTAATCACTGCAATGATCTACAGCAAAATGCAACATTGCAAACAATTACTGAACATAAAAGTTACACCTAGGATTTCTCTATTTTCTGTTGCAATTGAAATAGGGATTCCTTAATTTAATAAGAATTGAAATGGTGCTACCAACTGGTGGTGATATTTATGTGTAGATCATACAAGATCAGACAATGTTATAAAATCTTTAAGGTGTCAAAAGACACCTCATGGTAGAAATAGGTACACCATGTACGTATTTTTAGATCCAGGAGGAGCTGGAAGAAAATGACACCGCTAAAATAATTTAACAATTGTTATACGAAGAATCAAAAAATAAACTGTGGAAAAATGATTAAACTTAGAAAATAATTTTAAGTTACAATTTTAGAAGGTGTCTTTTGACACCTTTTGTAGAAAAAGTGTTAATTAAAATCAACTTTACTCTGGAAAATTAACTTCATTTGATTCGAATCATTATTAATTCATGCTTTTAAAATGAAATAATTTTCTTCAATTAGTATAAGGTTGGTAGAAAAATAATTACGGTTTGTGACATTCAAATTCTTGTACATTTACAGGTTTTTTGATTTTCTTACCTGCCTTAAGTGGTCCAGAACTGTTGCATGACTAATGCCTAACTTTTGTGCAAGCTCTCGAATTGTTGTACGTAGTTCTGATTCAATTCACACCTTCAGTTGATCGTTGTGAACTGAAGAAGGACCCCCGCGACTTTCTTCATCTTCAAGACTCTCGTCCTCAGAATAAAATTTTTGAAACTGTCATTGAACCGTACTTTCCTAAACAGTATCCACACCAAAATCATTGTTAAGTTAACTAGCAGTTTCTGTTGCTTTATTATGTTTTGAACCCATAAAAAAAATTTCTTCTTTTCCATTTTTAATTCAATAGCCCAATTTGAAGCAAAATTAATAATAAAACCAATGTTACCAAAATACAGACAAAAAATCACTTTAAAATGATATTAACATGAAGACAATAAAACGACACTCTCATTCAAGAAAATTAAGGTTGGAATTTAAAAACAAGAACCGAAATTATTTTCCTACCAATCTAATATATAGCTTGGTGTATTAAATGTAACTTTTCTGATTTATTTAAGTGGTAGAACAGTTACATGACGAAGTATTCATGTTATTATTAGTTTAAAATATAGTAAATAATTAATTAATTTTTAATATATTAAAAAATACACAAATGGAAAAATTGAAATCATTTTATCTAGAAAACAATTTAAATTAAAACACGTGAAACGTTTCTTACTTTCAATGAAATTACTGAATTATTCTATTTATTTAATAACCGTTCTAGAAATAAATGATAAACGGGTTTCCAATAGGGGAAAAATTGTTTTTGCTGTAAACTATTTGCAATAATCATAATCAGTACTTCATAAATTATTAGGATATTAATTGAAATTACTCTGTTAGTATCAAAAAATGGCATATAAGAAAAATCAAGGAATTCCTAAATTTTATTTATTAATAAAGAGTTTTCCAGTAAGGAAGTAATTTTTTAAAAGTTTTTATTTCACTGAGGTCAAACTGACAGCTGTATTTTTTTTGACACTTGTTAAGTTTTTACATTACCATTTTTAGATATAGCTTCGTATATAAAAAAAAACCGCATTGAAATAATACAATTGTATCATGAAAATGACTATTTAGTCATTGATCCTTACTTTTTTGAGAATCTGGTTTATAAAGCGATTACTGTGATTGGATAAAGATACCGAATCAAGATAAGCTATTTTTGTGGTCAAAATTGGATGATATTAATCTGGAGGATATGTTGTTCTAATAGAACGGTGCAACAAGCCACACAGCAAAACAACTGATTTATTAAAGATAAAATTATTAGGTCGATTTATTTTCAGAAATGGAGGCATTAATAGGTCACCAAAATCCTACAATTTAATACCGCTGGACTATTTTCTCTGAAGTCACGTTAAAGGAAAGGTGCATATCAATAATACTAAAACAAATTCCAACCTAAACGATGAAATCCCAAGAGTAATTGGTGAGATGGTGCCCCAGTTGTGTTGGGATATTATAGAAAATTTTAACATAAGAATGGTTACTTGTAAGGAAGCACGCGGTGGATTCTCACACGATATTATTTTTCATGTATAAACGGCATACCTCCAACTATTACTACAATAAAAAAAAATTTAAAACAGTGAAAAATCTGTCGTTTACTTCAAATTAAAAGAACACGTCCTTATTGGAAACCCCTGTATTTGTCTGTATATAAATTTATCAAATTATAATCTGTTAAAAATCATTGATGATTTTAAATAGAGATTTCTCTATTTGGCTGTCTTCTCTCCGTTATTTTAAACCTTTTCACTCACAAGGTAAGCTCTACTACCCAGGCACTTAAAGACATTCTACTCCTACGGCCAGTTTTACTGCCCACATTTTGTTATTTAGAGATAAAAGCGTTGATAAGATTTCATCCATCAATGAGATCGGTTGTTTATACTGTTCTATGTTTATCATATTCTTACACTAATTCGTAGTATACAAACTTTTAATCTGATAAAGAGCCTAATTGTTTGTAGTGCAAACGGTTAAAATATCTCGCCTTTTATAAATTTATATTACAACCGAAATGATTAACTTTTAAATAAATATGATTGTTAATAAAAACACAATTAATTTATCTATTTTTTAAAATTTTAACACCAATAAGAAATTGTCTTCTTAGGTTCCTTGGAGCTGCTGGAACAACGAGATGCGGCCTCATTTTAGGAACCAAGGGAAATTACTTCACTGCAGAGAAAAAATCATCCAGTCCCGAGATCTTTAAGAAATGCAAGCAGTGCGAATCGTGAATCATAGTGATCGATACTAAGAAAGTTCTCAAGGTATTAAACTTTTCAAACTTAATATTTCATGTTTGTCAGATGAAAAGATCTAAAAATGGAAATATGTTAGCTTATTAGACACAAAGACAAATACAATTGAGTTTTTGTCATTCTATAATAATATGAATATTCTTTATCGTATTTTTATCTTTTTAATAATGTGTCTAATCTAAGACACTTGAGAGATCAACAATTAAGATTCGAGGCAGGTCTTGAAATGATTCGGTAGTTTGCGTTTCTGATTGAATCCTTGACGTGCGGTGTCAACCAGTACATCGGTTTGTTTTTTGATATTGAAAATACATTCGAAGGTCGGACATGCTGATTTCCTCTACAAGCTCATTTATTTAAGATTTCGCTGTCAGTCCAATCAATTCAGTAGCTTCTTATTTGTATGGGAGGATTTTTTATATAGGCTTGGACAGGAGAGAGTATTCCAGCAGATCATTAGCAAGTACTGTATTGAAAAAGAATGCAGTGATCCATGTACTCATGTTCAAAATATACACCAATGACTTATTACAAAATCAATGATTGGCACTCTTTACAAACGGCACAGTGTTAAACGTACATTTATAACAGTTAAATATTATTAAGTTTCAAGGTTATTTGCTTGAACTCTAAATGAATAACCGTACATGGTGAGAAAAGATTTTATATAGATTTATGCCTTATTGTAAATGTGTACTGGTGGATGATGCTAACTATCTTGGTGTCATGCTTGAAACGTCAGAACTTCATTGTGCTTTAAAGGGATCAAGCACAGCTCTATAGGCTGCACTCTCTACTGAAATTTTCTGATGGAAAATAAACATATATTTTATTTCAATTATATTTGGCTGATAGATCCGAATTGGAGTTAGAGCCTTATCAGTTAAGAACAACTTGAGGTATTTAAAAATCACAAAAGAACTCTGACACTGCATGAATCCAATTCCATAAATTAATTCTTTTTCTACACGCGAAAAAACACCAAAATTATCCCAATCAGACATATTCAATAAATTATTATTGATTTATTTTGATTGTTGCTTGAACACATTTTGATCTTAACATTGTCATCATCTTCAAAGCTTCAATATACAGAAAAATATGATGCGTATTAACGGTCACTGTCTTAACCAGGACGCAAATTTACTGACTGCAAATATCATCTTACATCACAATTTAAGGGTTATCAATAATGAATAAAGTTTAAAAGAAAATAAAGGCGTTGACTGTATAGTTCAGACAAAGATAGAAAGACGTGCTCATATGTGCGCTAGAGAAAGACGACCGTGTACTTTCGATACAAGTGGCGTAGACTGCAAGAACCAGTGGACGAGGACTGTTGAGGGCGTTGTCAAGTCTATGTTTTCAGCTGTTAAAATAGGCACACTTTAAGCAATTTGGATATTATGATTCTCTATTATCTGAATAACGAGATGTAGCTCGTTCGAAAGCTACGAAGAATACTTGATATCTTAATGAAAAGCCTAGAGATGCGAATCCTAAAAGATATTGTTATAACGTCAGTCGGTGATTCTAATTTAAGAATTCGTAATTCAAGTGCGATTTTAAGGGGACCCGGTGGTCTAGCGGTCTAAAATTTAAGCTATTTTAAAATTTTTTTTTCTATATGAGGGTAATGAATAATGCTTTCAAATTTTTTTACACTTATTTTATTACTAATAAACTACACAAAAATGAAAATAAAGACAAAAAAAAATTTTTTTTTAATTAGAAAAATGATGCTGAAGTCTCCCTCTCTAAAAAAAATGGAATTGCGTGGTGAATGATGATTTATCTCTCCCTCTGATCTGAAATAAAACAATTGACGAATTTTTAATTAGTATAAGTATATCTATCGCAGGAAGTAGAATAAAAAAAAAAATTTGACAAAATGGCGCGTAGTCAAAAGTACAAGTTTGAAAACGACCAGTATTTTTGAATGTTTTGTTAATAAAAAAAATATAAATATTTTACGGAAACTGTTAGTTTTACTTCCAGCGAGAGCTAGAACTATTCAGAATAACATATTAAAATTTCAGACAAATCGGTCAAGTAGTCTTTTTTCTGACCCCCGCAAGACGAAAAAAAGTAGTTTCGAGATAAACGCGTTTAAAGTTTCAAGCAAGTATATTCTCAAGAAACTGACCTGACCTTCTAATGGACTGTAGATCCTGAAATACTCCGAATTTCGTCATCAAATTTTAACAGTATATTTTTAAGATACTATACTTTCGAAAAAAAAATCGATTTTTCGAAAATTCTAGACCACCGGGTCCCCTTAAAGTTGTCTGGCTAAACAACAGAAAAAATTTTGTTTCATCTTGAGAATTACTTGTTAGTAGATATATTTATGACAAACGTTTAATTAAAGGAGTGAGGTTAATGGTTTAAATTTAGATAAACGATATTACCTTGGCTATAAGGAGGTTCCATTGGAAGCCACTGTTCACATGTAGATGGATCTTAAGTGCGTACATGCGTACACTGTCGGCAGTGACAGATATCTCATGTCAATTTGAAGTGTGAATATTTCTCACTAAAATTCAGACGCCATCCTTTCTTTACACAAGTGCTCTTCTATAATCGAATTAAATTGAAATGCGATAATTTATTTTTCCAATGTGTACTTCTAAGCTACTTTGATTTGAAAAGAAGTGCAGCTGAAGCTCATCGATTACGTGTAAAAAATTATTGTGAATCTGCTCCATCAGAAACACTAAAAAGTGGTGATTGTGGAGTTCACGACAAACAACAGCCAGGTCAATCGAAAAAGTTCGAAGATCAACAACTGCAAGCTCTATTGAAAGAAAACTCTACTCAAACGCCCAAGAATTAGCTCAACCGCTCGAAGTCGATAAACCAACCATTTCACGACGTTTACAAGTTATTGAAAAAATCCAGAAAGACGGGAGATGGCTGCCACATGAATTGACCGAAAATGCCATTACAAATCGTTTAAACATCTCGAGTTCTATGCTTGCAAGGCATAAAAAGAAGAGTTTCTTTTAACGTATCGTGACAGGTGATGAAAAATGGATCTATTTTAACAACTCGAAACGCAAGAAATTATGAGTTGATCCTGACTAACCATCAACGTCGACACTAAAGCGATACATCCACGGTCACAAAACAATACTCTCTATTTGGTGGGATATGATTGATGTTGTGCATTATGAGCTGTTGAAACCGAAGAAAACAGTCACTGTAGAACATTATCGATAATAACTGCAGCGTTTGAATAATAATTTGATACGAAAACGACCATCAATTGCATCAAATCGCCAGAAACTGATTATTCGCCATGACAATTCTACGCCCCATATTAATATAGCCAAACAAACACTGATGGAGCTCAAATCGGAAGTTCTCCCACATCAAGCATATTCTCTGGATCTGATCCCAAGCAATTAGCATCTCTTCTGATGAATGCAACACACTTTGGATGATACACATTTCCATAACCATGAAGAAGGCAATAATTGGGTTACTGAATGGATTGATTCAAAAGACAGACTATTCTTTCATAGAGGAATCTAACATCCTCTAGAAAAATGGGAAAATCTAATAGGTTTCAAAGAAAAATACTTTGACTAATATATTCACACATTTTGTTATTGAACTAGTTCCTCAAAAAACCCACAAAAAACAGCACCTTTCAATGAAACCTTCTAATAAAGAGGTGAACGAATTGTGTTTATTTGAAAAGTAAATATAAACAATCTGTTTGTAGATTCATTATGAAATATACACATTGCCACTAGAACTTACTTATACAATAAATCCAATTCAAAGTATAAGTAGTATGCAAAGTGTAGAATAAAAATTAGGACTCTATGTGATGGAAAAACAAATCTTGCCTGGAACTTTCAAGTGTATACGGAAAAAAGATCAGACGAAACACCAGAACGAAATCAAGGACAGAGAGTAGTACTTCATTTAGTAAAAGACCTGAAAGATCAAGATATCACAGGTGATAGTTTTTTTACCACCTACGATCTTGTTATAGAATTATAATCGGTGGTACGATAAGATCCAACAAAAGACTTTTACCTGTTTTCAAAAGAGAAGATATTCATTAGCGACCAATATATCCGAGCAAATTTTATTTCACGAATAAGGTAACTTTGGTGAAATATGTTCTCAAAAAATATAAGATTGTTAGAATAATGTGCACTCTTCATCAGTACAATACAATTTCTGTTGATGAAGAAAAAACTACTAGAAAAAATCGATTTTTATAACAAGGTAACATTAGGTGTTGATACACTTGACCAGCTGGTCGGTACTTACACAGTAAAGAGGAATATCAACTGCTAGGCATTACGTTTATTTTTCAATATTATTGACATCTGAGATCAACGCTTATGTGCTGTGGCTAGAAACAGAACTGACTTGGAATGAAAATAAATTATTTCGAAGACGTTTGTTTCTTGGATCTCAATTAGTGCATGAAGAAATATTGTGATGACTGAAGAAACCGTACAGTAATGCATTACTTCACCTTATCAACAGCATTCAGCAAGACTCTAATGTACCTGAAAACTTTTCACAACCATCCACTTCAACAGAAAAATCTAGTGTAAAAGAGCAAAAAATGTCCTTAGGAGCACGATGTTAAATATGTGTCGGAAAATACAGTAAAGCACATTCAGTATATGAAAATTATAAAAAATATATATGTGGTGAGCATAAAAATGCCGTATGTTTTTGTGATAATTGTAAAAAGTTTCCTAGGCTAACTAGGTTCCAGAACTCCTTTTCATGGAGGTCCTCAATATAGCAATTCACAGCGGAAAAATATTGTCAGAAAATTGAAAAAAAAATGCATAAACAGTTGTATCGTTTACGATCAGAATTATTCAGTTGAAGAGGACTAATTCTTCTTCATGACAACTCTCGACCACAAGTCTCACAAACGACTTTAAAAAAATTAAATGTACTTGATTATGAAACCTTACCTCAGCCATCTCATTCTCCGGACCAGTCTCCGACAGACTATCATTTTTAACATTGAGTAATTTCCTACGACGGAAGGTTTTCAAAGATCAAGCATCAACTCAAAGAGCTTTCGATGAATTCATTAATTCCAGGACTCCAGAATTCTATCTGCTAGGAATAAACAAACTTGTTTCCTGTTGAGAGAATTGTCTGCAGGCCAGTGGTCTTTATTTTGATATATAAATATGCTTTTAACTAATCTATGCGTCTCTATAAACGATATAAAAAAACGCAATTATTTTTACACCAAGCTAATAATTTATCAAGGTCTCATTGGATGATGGCATCGATAGTAGTTTCATATCATGTTCTAGCGGTTCGTTTGAATTATTAACCATTGTTAATTTGAAAAGTTCCTGAAGGAAGTCTACTACTAATGATTTTGAATCTTCACTCGCAAAATTTACATTTAAATATAATTCTAATATATGTGTTTTTATATTCGATACGTAAAAACCCCAATTATTTTTTTACCAAGCTAATAATTTATCAAGGTATCATTGGATGATGGCATCGATAGTAGTTCCATATCTCCAGCGGTTCGTTTGAATTATTAATCATTGTTAAATTGAAAAGTCTCTGAAGGAAGTCTACTAACGATTTTGAATCTTCACTCGCAAAACTTACATTAAATTTGAGTCTTATATATGTGTGTTTTTATATTCGATAAGTAAAAACCGCAATTATTTTTGTACCAAGCTAATAATTTATCAAGGTATCATGGGATAATGGGATAGTAGTTCCATGTCATGTCAGCGGTTCGTTTAAATTATTAACCATTGTTAAATGTTTTTGAAGGAAGTCTACTACTAACAGTTTTGAATCGTCACTCGCAAAATTTACATTGAAATATGAGTCTCATATATGTGTGTTTTTATATTCGATACGTGAAAACCGCAGTTATTTTTGTACCAACTTAATAAATTTAATAATTAAACGAAAAATACTGTTAAACAGTGAGAAATGAATCGAGAACGTCGAACAGATAAACGGATTGAATTATTTGAATGGCAACAAGACAGCAACCAAACTAGTTAAGAGAGACAGGAGGGAGTGTAAGACGGTCTCTGTGCACTTTTTTTGATATTTGCTTGCGTGCGTTCTTTTTTATTCTCCCCACCAATCATTCCACATATAAACAACACTCCACGTGCTACATCAAACAGTCGATTCCGAACATTGGACGGGTCTATGTGCGTGCTCGAACCGTGACCGATAACGTGTCTACTTTCATTTCAATACCGTGAATATTTTTATATTATTTTCATTTATACAAGCGAACGCGTTATGCAGTTGTTAAGATAACAGAAACGGTCGTCGAAGAAGCGAATTCGTGTACCGGGCGACGAGGACGATTTCTGCTCTTCCTCCTCGTGTGCAATTATCTGACTCTCTGTGTCGGCTAATTGATTTTCTATTTACTTGTAAATCGTTTCCGGATACCGTGCGTGTTTACATACTGTGGAATTGTAAAGAGCGGATGTACAGATAATCATCTTAATCGTTCACCGTTTGTGTCTATTATTATTGTCATTATAATTTGTTTTTGTAATATTTTCGGCGAAACTCTTTTCCTAATAAATTATATATACTTTTGATGGATATTACTGTGACAGGTTAATTTGTCTATCGCAAATTGAATTGACATTGGATCGTTGTTACTGTAGATAATTTGTGTTGAACATATTTTTTTTCGCTACTGCTCTGTGTTTTTTACTTGAAATTTTATGGTAAGTTTTGATTATTCTATCTTTAATTTTTTTATAACTTGTATTAATCTACTAATTATATTTGATTACTTGCGAAATGATGTGTGTTTTTATCAATGTTTTCGTAGAAAATGCGTGAAGCATCAAGAAATTTTTATGTAAGATCAATTATATTTGAATAATTATGATTTTTTTTTATAACATCACATCTTTACATACTAAATCAAATTGTTTATAAATAAATAAATAGTATTAACAGAGTAAAAGTAATATTACTTATATAAATTGTAACAATTAAAGTAATTATACATGAATTATTAGAAAATATATTTATTAATAATAATATTGATGAAAAAATCCTGAAAAGTTCTTGAAAAAAGGTAGTTAATAAATTTAGAAAATTAACGTATATATTAAAATTTGAAATGAATGTGATTAAAGGAAAGTAACTGAAAATTTCGGGATTTGTAGGAAAAAAAAATGATTTTTTAGTATTTAGAAATCTTTATTTAAATAAGTTAATAATGAAGAAATGTTGTAAAAAGTCAAAATGAATGGTTTTTTGAAAATAAATTAATTTAAAATTATGTTGAAATATATGATAAAAATGTTTAGTAATTTAAATCAAAAGGGGTAGAAATTATGAAAAAAATGAAGAAAATTAACATAAGTTACTTTGCTGGCAGTTAGGAATTTACTATTGAAATTTATTTATTTGTAAAAAGTTTTATTGATTCTGTTTGAAAGTATTTTTGATTTAAATAGTTTTATGTTTACCTGAATAATTTATTATTTTTATATATCATATGTAAGTTTTTTGCAAGAATTATTTTTATTCTTAATGAAATGAAATTTATTTTATTCGCAGTATTTGATATTAGTAATTAAGAAAATTTATAATTAGTAATAAATAATAGTATAGGTTATATATATATATATATATTAATATCTTTATAATTATATAACCAATTGTCTGATTTTTTTTGTAACAATTTTATGGAAGTGAAGATTCAATACTATAATAAATAAAAAAAATAAATATTTAGAGTAAATTCAAATAGCTTTAGCTTACCACGTTCTTTATTGTTTGTGTGTTTTTATTTGAAATAAATAAACAAATGTGTATTGATCAAGGAAATAATTTCTGTATAAGATCAAAATGATCGTTTTTCTTATTTTCGTTTCAATACAAATAAGTAATGCAACATTTATAAATCACAGAAAAGATTATGTATGATATGTGACGTTAATGAAGTTTTATCAGGAATTTTGTACTTGGAATCAGTGACTTCACGCTCTGTTTATTATCTCGGATTTAAATGTCAATTTTATTTTATATAAAATTTAAATTACTGGCATTTCACAAAAAAAGCTTCAAACTTATTTATGTTTGAATTAAAGGAATGCATTTATTGAATGATACGTTTTTAAACTGACATATATACAGTCAGGCAAAAAAGTCTCCCTACACAAACAACTTACAACGAAAAACTTGAATAATTTTTGTATTAGTATAAATACATTTATAAAACTTAACGAAAATCTCTTTAATTATCTATAGGAATATTATTTAAAAAAAATGGCACGTTTAAATTAATTTCTAAGAAAACAATGACAAAACTAAATTCAATGCTGAAAAACATGATAAAAAATTCTCCGTACAGATTATTATAATTATTTTTATGTGTACTAATTAATAATCTAGAAACGTTTTTAATATTTTGTACGTCCTCCTTTTGATTTAATTACAGCCCTCAAGCGTCGTTCCATCGAATTTACTAGATTTTTAGTAATTTCGGGGGTTATATTATTTCATTCCAATGAAGTCTTACTTCGAGTTCTTGGCTGGAGTCTTATATTAGGTTATTGCAAAAATAATTGCGGTTTTTATCATTTTGTTTGTCGCTGATTTTTCAAGTTACCGTTATCTTGTGTTATATTCATGTGATACATCATTTTAGACAATACAATTAGCGCTACCGATTTCATCTTATGTCTGTTGTTTTCATTCTTTAGTATTGTTGGATATAACCGCTTAAATTACTTATGAAAAAGCAGCAAATTCGCGCGATTTTCTTGTGTAAGTGTAAATTGGGACGTACAGTAACAGAAACCACTCGAATTTCATCAAATTTATTTTTGGCGAAGAGTCAGTTAATGAACGTACAGCTAAACAGTGGTTCCAAAAATTTCGTAATATAAACGAAAGTTTATATTACGAAATAAAGATGGTAAAGAGGGATTATAAAGAGAGTCGTCGATGTTCTTCAGCTATAGACAATAATGATTTGTGCACCATTATTGAATCGGATCGACGTAAAACAACTCAAGGGGTAGTAGAAGAATTCAATGTTGATTATTCAACAGTTGTGCGTCATTTGAGCCCAATTGGAAAAACAAAAAACTTAGATAAAAAGGTGAACAGGTAAACAGGTGAACAGTTTGAACTAAACGAATATCAAGTAATTCGACGATACGAAGTCTGTTCTGCATCCCCTTGGCGTTACAAAAATGATATCTTTCTTAATCGCATTGTCACATCTGATGAACAGTGGATTCTCTACAACAATCTGAAACGTTCATCCCAATGGTTAGACTGAGGAAAAGCACCAAAACAGTTTCCTAAACAGAAGCTTCATGAAAAAAGTTATGGTCACTGTGTGGTGATTGGCAAGTGGCATCATTTACTAGAAATTCTTAAATACTGGTGAAACACAACAGCAGAAAAAATTGTCATGAAATTGAATAAAATGCATGTGAAGTTGCATCGTTTACGGCCAACATTATTAAATCGAAGAGGACCAATTCTTGTTCATGACAACGCCTGACCACACGTCTCACAAACAACTTTAAAAAATTTTAATGCACTTGATTATGAAACCTAACCTCAACCACCTTAATCTCCAGACCCGTCTCAGACAGATTATCATTTTTTTAAACCTTTTTGTAAATTTCTATGAGAAGGTTTTCAAAGATCATCATTCTATTGATGAATTCGTTAATTCCAGGACTCCAGAATTCTATCTTGTAGGAATAAACAAACTTGTTCCCCGTTGGGAGAAATATGTGCATGCCAGTGGTCTTCATTTTGATTAATAAATATAATTTTTAATAGATATATGTGTCTGTATACTCAGTGCGTAAGAACCACAATTGTTTTTTCACCAACCAAATAGTTTAAAAGAGCTCATAAATGTTCAGTTACATTTTATTCCTGTGGCTATGAAAGTGTATGGCTTGGTACATTATACAATAGCCATTCCCTCACAATATGTAATTTGTGCTTGGAGTCATTATTTTACTGAAATATTAAAGACCCATCTGGTCAATTTATTAGCACTTTTCCGCAAATTCTCTTTTAATCCGTTCAGATCCTGTGGGCATAATTATAAACACTTATTTTGAAGTTTCATAATATCTACATTAATTATTTGACACCAATTCTCCATCCGTGTCCTTAAAGACAAACAAATAATAATAAATAATAGTTCTTTAAGGAATTACTTTCACAAGGCTTTAGACTCATTATGCCCATGCTGGAAAAGTATGAGAAATCTATAAAAAATAGAAAAATGATATTTTTATCTTAGTTAAACCCCTATCACCTACAATCAATAGAAAAATATTTTTCGAGACAGAATAAATTTAGGTCTGAATGGGAATAAATATATGAAACGATTCATAGTTGTTTCAACAATTTTTTAATTTTCCGATTCCAGAATTAACAGAATCCTTTTAGCGTACCAAAAAATGGAAGCCATAACTTTTCAATCGGACAAACTGATTTTGCTTTTTTTGGTGGCAGAGAATCACCATTATTCCATCGTTTTGATTGTTTTGACTCTGGCGTGTAACGGTGAATCCAAGTCTCATCTATTGTCACAAATTACCAGATAAAGTCAGTCGTATCCGACTTAAATTTATCCAAACAATCTTAGGAAATTTGTACTCGAATGCGTTCATGATCAATTTTCAGCAAACGCGGCACCCATCTTACCGATATCTTTTTCATACCTAACTCTTTAGTTAGAATGTGATACACACATTATGAGACACCCACAATCTTATCAATTTCGGACACTTTCAATCGCCGATCCTGTAAGACAATATCGTGCATTTTATGGATGATTTCTTCTGTCGTTGCAGTTTTCGGACGTGCACACCCAGATTAGCTTCTAAGCTTACACGGCCACATTTAAATTCAGTTGCTCACTTATTTAAGGTTGTATACGAAGGTGGTCTATCACCCAGTACATTTTTCTCTCATTAAATATTTATATTGATGTTAAACCTTTTTTGACAAGAAACTTTATCACCGTTCAACTTTATCCATTTCAACAACGACACAAAAATTGCTTTATTTAAATTAATGTTTGTAACTTGCTACTTGATACATTATTCATATACTTTGAGGTTGTGTATAAGATGGATATCACTTTGTAATGTAACACAAATATTTAAAATATTATAACCACTTATATGTAAGGCCTAGAACTTTTCAAATCACCCCCGTATATCAAAATGCGATGTGATAAGGCTCGGTTTTGTGTTAATGCTAGAGATTGCCATTTCATCGACATTATTTCCCATATATGATTCGCAAGTCTAAATTAAAAAATCTACTGTTTTTCGTTTCAAAAGAATTTATAGAGTAAATTTAAACCTATATTTAAACAATCTGTATGTATATCTAAGTCTGTGTATGTGTCTGAGAGAGAGAGAGAGTGTGTGTGTCATGTATTATAAAATATTTATTTCCTTATTTACTGACCTTAAATATAAATACATACTTTTTTGATTTTTATCAATTTCAGCTTGAAAGAAGCACTGATCGTTTAATAGAAAAAGTAATTGTAATGAATAATCATGTCAATTCTATTCGACAATATATTTTTTTTGAAATTCATTAGGAACCTTTTAAATTATACACTTTTCCGCGAAACATTAATGATTCCTCTGAATTCTTTAAATACCATATGTTTTAATTAGAGATATAAACGAATACTGTCTCTATCCGTTCATACAATTGAAATTAATATATTTGTGCCACATTTGTGTATTTAACTTGATGACTGCCTACTAATTATTTTAATCGTATTTCCGCCTAATCGTTTTTAGTTTTATGAATGGCAATATAATTTTAATTGTTCATATTTTTTCATTTATTTATGAAAAGTGAAGTAAGTACTTACAGATAATTACTTTTTTATCGCTCTAGCATGCATTCTATTTACTTACATATACATAGTTTAAATTACAAAAGGAAAATAATTCTTGTTTGTTAAATAAATACAAGATACAGATGAAACAAATTTAATTATATGTGAAGGTAGTTTATATATGAATGGTTGGAATAAGCAAATTAGAAAATGAAAAACTTTACTCATAAAAAGACTCTGAAACGTTAAAATTAATGAATATAGAAAACCGTTTCATTTTTCATTACAATCGTAATCGTATAAATCATGTTGTAAATATATACATATATTTTTACAACATATATAATATGATTGTTTTAGGTCAGGTGAATCACTTGAGTATTAATTTATCACAATTATTAGCTGTATAAATTAATTTGGTGTCCTTTTTATACAGCGTGGCGCAAAAAACAACAAACCAAACGGTTCAAAACATTAATATTTTTTTGTTTTGTAATATTTGCATTTTTTTTTGAATTCACAAAATAGTGTGTAGGGATGGGGAATTTTTCTTGATTACACATTAAAAATGAAATCACCTAAATGATTCCCATTTTCAGTTTCACAAAGTCGAACTCTTTCTTATCCATTTTTCATCACTTCTCAATATTTCTGGACATAACGTTCGAATTTCTTCCCATAAGTTGTTCTTTAACTGCAGCATGGTTTTCGGTTTATTGACGTATACACTTTCTTTTAAGTAACCTGATAGAAAAAAAATTGTGAGGACTCAAATCGGGCGAACGCACAGACTAATTAAAATCACTGTTTCTTGAAATTATCCGTTCACCAAAAATGTCCCGTAAAAGTTCCATAACGGGTCTTTCAGTATGAACTGTAGATCCATCTTGTTCTAATCACATCTTTGGACGATTTTTAACAGCTGATCTCAAAAAATTACGGTATTGAGTACAGTTTATAGTTACAGCAGTATCGTCCTCATTTTTGAATAAATAAGGATATATAATCCTTTCGGATGTTATTCCCCACAAAACAGGTGTCTTAAGTGAGGGTAATTATCGCTAATGAATTGCTCTTGAACTCTTTGTAATCCGTATTGTGAGTTGAGTCTTTGTAGTCAGTTTTGTCAGTTCACGAAGCTTTTTAAGGGTAAATTAGCTTCACCATCAGTCATGGTCAAATTGTGAATAAATTCATTATTTTCTTCTGTTTATTGGCGAAAATCAATAACATAAGCAAGGTGATGCTGATAATCTGTTGGATTTCGCTCTTGCATAAGTCACATTTTATATGGAAACATTTGTAAAGCGGACAAAATCCTTTGCAATGACCTCCGGCTTACTCCAATTTGGATTGGACCTCCTCTAGTTTACTTTTCAGGACTTCATGCTAAATATTCTTCTGTACACGTGGAATATTTTCCTCAGCTAGAGCAGAACAATGTTTTGCATATCCTGAACGGTTACTAACTACACCTTGTTATCAAAACTGTGCAACTAAACGATTAATCATTGACACAGATCGTTCGAACATTAAAATAACGACGAAATGCTCCCTACATCAAAATAAAACTCATTTTTTTTGGTACGTTGTTCCATCTTCTACCTTAATATGATAAATTCATCAATTTTTAATTATAAAAGTCTCAAAAGAGGAGAAAAAAACATTTAAACAAAAAAATCATTGACTATTCAAACCTATTCGTTTTTTCTTGCACCACTCTGTAAAAAGTGAATATTTATTAAAAAATGGAATACGTTTCATTCCTCAAAACATCCACCATTAATTCGTATCATTTTGCCACATCTGTTGGTTAACTGACGAATTTTGTATTTATATTCAAGCTGTAGAAACCTTGTTTCGAACTCAAGATGTCAATTTATCATCTTTTATTTCCATAATCTGTTTATTGACTTTTAAAAGGGCGTAGTAAATAGAAACATATATCTATGAATGAACAATTACGAGTAATTATTGTACTCCATAATGACATTATGGATAAGTACTGACACATTTAATTATTTACCAGAAAATATTAGATCTATTGCTGTTTATTCCGTCCAGTCTGTTTAATTAGTCTTCATTTAAATAACAGTTATCTTGTTTATGAATATTCTTAAATAACTTGTTTACAATCAGCTCTATTTTTCCAAATAACTAAACATTTAAGATACGAAACACCTTTTTATCTATTAAGTAATTTTCTATATAGAAGTTTCCATTAAAAATACGTTTATTACACTTAATTAAACATTGACTGTTTAACAAGTTCAATGTATTATATAAAATGGTCACGTATCTTATTATCAGTAAACAGTCCACTCTCAGAGACTCTAATAATCATTTTGTAATTAGACAGTTCAATTAAATTAATCAAGGTTAATCAATAATCTTATATGTAGTAAAAATATGCGTCAGTATTCTTATCAGTTCATTTTTAATTCTAATCAAATTATTGAATGAACATTGACCACTTTTAGTCATGTATCTACGTTCGTTTATGCAATTACTTGTATTTTACTTTCATTTACATGAAAAGCATACTTTATTGTCTCAGAATAAGTAAAATATTGCAATGAAGTTTTGATTTATTATCTGAAGCGTTGACAGAAATTACACGCACAAGTCACAAAATATGATTGTCCATCGATGTTATAGATTAAAATTATCTCGAGTACGTTATCAGTAAGTAGTTATAAATATATACAATCACCAAAAATACATATTAATCAATCATGATGATTTTCAAAGTAACTGAGATCAATTTTAGCAACAGAACTTTCTTAACTAGTTTCCTAATGAAAAAAAATAAATAAAACATGACATTACTGGTCACTAATTTTTCTTTTTCATCTACTACCAGTTTTGTCTTGAGAAATTTTCAGGCCGATTCTCTAGTATCTACCTAAAGATGTCGCAAGATGAAGCCGGTACTGGAAAAAAAGAATAAAATTGTGACCTGGATGACGACAAACAATTTCAAATACAATTACAAAGGAAAGAAAAACAAATTACAATTAAAACTTGTGATATTGTGCGCTGTCATTTTGAATACATTGTTGGTCAATATAAGTCTTGTAATCTGAAAAAACTTAATGGCAATTATATTCAATTACAACCGTAGAATACTACCTGGGATGATAAATCGTTTAGAAATTTATTTTTAAGTCATTTCTCACTTTGTTCATTTTTTGCCCCAAGACTCAAGTAGAAATAATGTGTTCTATCCTAGGAACAATAATGAGTGAATAATTTATGATGGAAAAATTTAAATGAACAGATCTTTGAAATATGTATGCAAATATTAATTGTTTAATTATAAATAGGAAATGCATGAAAAGTATTACACGTAAATATTTGTTCGATGCCTTTATATTGAATTAATCTTAAATCTCTGTTTAAAATTAAAATGTTTTTTCGATCTTTTAAGGATTTTTAGGTGTCATCCTTAAACACGTTATATATTAACATTAGAGGTATGCAAATACAAATTACATATTTTTATATAATAATTATATGAAAATATAAATTCTGTAAATTAATTTCAACACTAAAACATATGAATGGTGAAACATGTGGGTTTGTAACTACTGAGAGACATTATTAAAATACTAGTGTATAACTCATCAAAACTGACGGGAAAATAGAAAAACAATAGAAGGAAAACACTGTTCATTAGTTTTTATAACGTAATATATTTAAACATAAAAAGTACCTAAGAATGAACTTAACGAATTCAACTTGAAACCTATGGACAAATCAAACATTTCTTATCATCATAGATACTCGTCGCTTTGTCCTGTGAACCAAGTGCCGAGAAATGTGGATTTTAAATACATAAAAATGTGAAATTGATTGAAAAGTGATTTGAAAAGTTGTCTACTTAAGTATGAAAGAATATAACTTGTGTTTTTAAATTATTTTCATTTTTAAATATGGTCCCCTTGAACTTCAAAGCACTTCATCTAGGTATGCTCCAATGTTTTTATACCGTCCCGAAAATTCTTTTCTTGGAGATCTTCAAAATAGCGATTCACTGTTGCTAGCAATTTTTCATTTGACAAAAATTGCCTACTATCGAGGATTTTCTTAAGTTTTGGGAACTGATGGAAATCTGTGGTGACCAATTCTGGAAACTAGGTTGGATGGAACAGAAATTTGTGCTTCAATTCGGTGAGTTTTGCTATGTACGAGGTCAGACAATTAAGTAATGCGACAAAATTCAAAAATCGAGTATATTTAAAAATTAAGGTACATCGCTGCGACCCCCTTCAAAGTAGTCCCCTCCCGCATCTATACACTTATTCCAGCGAGTTTTCCAGTTTTCGTAACAATTCTGGAACACTTCTTGTGGGACCTCTCCGAGTACCCTCGTCACAGATTCTTGGATATCTTCAACGGAGTCAAAATGTCGACCTTTGACGAATTTTTTCATATGGGGGAATAGGAAAAAGTCGCAGGGTGACATGTCCGGTGAATAGGGCGGTTGTGGTAACGTTGCGATGCCTTTAGACGCCAAAAACTGAGAGACACTGAACGCACTGTGACAGGGAGCATTGTCGTGATGCAGAACCCAAGTCTTCGCGATCTCTGGGCGCACTCTGAGCACCCTTTTTCGTAATTTTTCGAGCACATTGCGGTAGAATACTTGATTTACGGTTTGTTCAGGTGGTACGAACTCTTTGTGAACCACCCCTTTGCTGTCGAAGAAGCGAATCAACATGGTTTTCACTTTGGACTTGCTCATTCTCGCCTTCTTTGGCCTTGGTGCTCCAGGGGACAGCCACTGTTGGCTTTGTCGTTTAGTTTCGGGGTCATATTGAAAGAACCAACTTTCATCACCAGTAATAACTCGATCGAGAAGAGTAGGATCACTTTCAATCTGCTCGAGACAATCTTGAGCGATGTTCATTCGATTTCTCTGTTCCATTTTTGTGACATTCACTACTCGCGCGTTGTTACAAAACACTAAACAGCTGGCGAAGAAATGATCGTACTAGGGTGGTCAAGGTCTCAATCGAGAGAATAGGGATCTGCTATTACGGTGGCGTAGTTACAGGTTCGCAGTGTTACCACAGGCCGAGAAAAAAATCGGTCGCATTACTTAATTGTCTGACTTCGTATACAACACTTTTATGCGGACGTGCATTGTCCTAATAGAAAATGATTTTTTTCTTTGATAAACCTGGTCTTTTGTCACGAATTGTTCGATCGAGTCGATCTAAAAGTTTAGTATAATATTCTCTCATTATCGTTTTGAAGTTACAACACCATTTAAAAAGTAGTCGATTAGCAGGAAAAGTAGTCGATTAGTAGTCCTTTAGCATCGAAAAAAAACTTGAAGCCATAACTTTTCCCTCGGATAAAACTGATTTTGCTTTTTTTAATGGTGGAGAATCAACATGTTTTCATTGTTTTGACTCTGAAATATAATGGTGAATCCAAGTCTTATCTGTAGCCACAAATCGCCGGATAGAGTCAATCTTATCCCTCTTAAATCGATCCAAATAGTCTTGAGAAATATGTACTCGAATGCTTTCATGATCAATTGTCAGAAAGTGCGACACCCATCTTGCCGATAGCTTTTTAATACCTAACTCTTCAGTTAAAATGTGATACACGCGTTTATTTGAAACACCTACAACCCTTTTAATTTTGGATACCTTCAATCGGCGATCCTTTAAGAGAATATCGTGCATTTTGTGGATGATTTCTTCTATGTTTGCAGTTTCGCGGGCTATCTTCTAAGCTTGCACGGCCACATTTTAGTACAGCTGCCCACTTCTTTAAGGTTATATACGAAGATGCACTATCACCCAATACATTTCCCATTTCGTTAAAGATTTCTGTTGGCGTTGAGTCTTTTTTGACAAAAAAACTTATCACCGCAGTGTATTCTATTTTATCCTTTTCAACAACCGCATAAAGAGAACTTTATTTTAATTGATGTTTGCTATAAACTGCTTTACACATTAATTATAGAGCTTAAGGTTATGTATAAGATAGATATCGCTTTGTAATATGACACAAATATTTAAAATATTACCGCTATTTACATGTAAAGCCGTGAACTTTTCAAATCACCCTCGTGTAAAGCATGTGTTTCTACCGTAGCAAGTGAACGATTTACGATGGAAAACTGAAATTTTAAATGAACAGATTTTTGAGATGTACGTAATTATCAACAGTTTAATTATAAGCAGGGAATGCATGAAAATTATTACATGCACATATTAATTTAATGTCTCTAAATTGAATCAGTCATACCTCTCTTAAAATAATTTTTTTTCGACGATTTAGGATTTTCAGGTATTATCCTTAACATTTAAAACATATTATATTTCAACCTTATAGCCATGGAAAATTCGAATTTTACATTTTTATACAAAAGTATACAAAAATATATGTACCAAACATTAATAACAACGCTACAGAACTTAAGAGCTAGGTTTGTGACTACTAAGAGTCATTATTAAAATATGTGAAACGTTTGTGCAAATTCAATTTACCACTTTCAAAACAAACAAACAACTTTTTAGTTACTGGAATGTTCTTGTATAACTTCAGAGATCAATTTAGAAGAAACTTATATCGGTTATCTTGCTTAAAATGAATATAACGATTCGTATCACTTATTTAACTCAATTGATTTAATTTACTTTCAATTTAAGTGTGTATATATATATATATATATATATATATATATATATATATATATATATTTGTGTGTATATATAGATATAGATAAATAGCTATTGTATATAACAAGAAGAAACATTTAATTGATAATAAGAATGTTGACTCAAAACCAAAAGATATCAAAAGAAAATAAAGTCAGATAATTAGTGAAAAAGATATAAAAATATACTTTTAAAAAAATGTAGGCAAATAAGTGAATTATTCAAATTAGAAAAGATATATCTTTCAATGGATCGTTAAGCTTGAAAGTGATATATATATATATATATATATATATATACATGTAAAGAACCATTTTCTCTTTCTTTATATGCCTCTGCCTATCTCCCTCTCCCTCTTTCTCAGAAACAGTTTAGAAACAGCGAGAAAAAAATTAAAATTTTAGTTTTGTTCCAAAATGTCAACAACAACAGCTTTGCCAAGAATAGATCAATTAATTCGCATGCTTAAAATGCGTTGTTCTTTTTACGAACTCTTAACGAAATCAGAGTCGAGTATACAGGTTTTTCTCTCTCATCGTATTCACTATAGTTCTGCGAACTTATGCTTATCGTTAAATTATAAAATGTAAAGCTTCGCAGACTTCGATGCCAAATTTTTTTAGAATTCAAAAAGGCGGGAATTTATTAGAATTTTTAACAATATATTCTAAGCGCCGAAAAAAATGTCAACTTCTCCAAACACCTAATAAAATATTGTGATAAATATAATTTATCATATATTTAGATAAAAAAAATCTAAAAAAATATTAGGTAATGCGGTTTTTTAAAATATGTTTTGAAACAGCGGAAAAATTGATACTTTAACTTTGATCGAAAATATAATTTCCGTTATTATTACAACTTCTTCTGATCTTTATTTTAAATTTTCAATACTCTGGCAATGAATCTTTTTGAGCTTTTCATTAAAGAAACAGTCTCACTCCTTTCAGACATCACTCTCAGTATTAAGCCGTTTCCCATTGCTGTGATTTTAGATATTTCGGAACAGATAATAATCCGATGATGCTAGGTCAGTAGAATATGGTGGATGAGTCATAACTTCCTATCCAAGTTGCCTCAGTTTTTGAAAGGTTTCGCATTCCGTGTGATACCGAGCGTTGTCATGATGAAAAAATACGGTTTTTCTGTTGGATAATGCTGGCCATTTTTCTTCAATGGATTGTTTTAGCAGTACCATTTATTCACAATACAACTTCTCTATGATGGTTCGACTCTGATACTAGTTTGTAATGGATAATTTCTTCCATATTCCGCCAAACAGGCAACATAACATTTTTGGGATAGATCCCTCCTTTCGCAGTTGAAGATGGTGTTTCGTTGCGGTCACACATTGTCTTTGACGTTTAATAATGTGAATCATGAAGTACTGTGCAATCACGAACCTTCACGTAATCCATCGTTTCTCAAACTATCTTCAGTGAAATATTATCACAATGAAGAGCATATTTTCGCGTGAGTTACAGCATTGTAGTTAATAGTGAATCTCATACAATTGGAAAGACGCTCATTAAACCTTACTCTAAAGACATTGTATCATGTATGTTAAAACGAGGCTACTCAAAAAATAGATGCAGTACAATTATCAAATAATACTGTTTCACTCCGCATCAAAGATCTTTCTACTGACATAGAGAAAGAGCTAATGACCTAGAATTTACAGTGAATGTGCAGTGCAAATTAATGAATCTACAGATTTAGCAGGACTCTATTACAAGTGTTTGTTCATTATATTTTTGATAGAAATACTGAAGAAGATTTACTCATGTGCGGAATATCTACAAGAAGAAACTAGCGGAGAAGACATATTCAACTGTATTAATAATTACATTACAAAACAGGAAATCATTTGGGAGAAGTGTATTAATATTTGTACAAATGGTGCTCAAACAATGGTAGGAAAGATGAAGTGAGTTGTAACACGTGTCATGCAAGTAGCTGCAAATGCTACCAAAAGTCATTGTGTTTTGCATAGACAAGTACTAGTAACAAAAAAAAATCCTACATATTTAAAAACTATTTTGGATGAAACTGTAAAACTTGTCAACTGTGTAAAATCGCGGCCACTTCAGAACAATTATTTAAAATTTTGTGCTGTGAAATGGCTAGTGCACAAAACTCACTTTTATTACATACTGAAGTGAGGTGGATATCCAGAGGAAAATTACTATTGAGGCTTTTTGAACTTTGTAGTGAGTTATCTGTCTTCTGGACGATATATAATTTAGGACAAAATTTGATTGAATTCTTAACAAATTGTTCATGGTTGATGAGTCTTGCATATCTGGCAGATATTTTTACAAAGTGCAATGAAATTAACTTATCACTAAAGGAAAGAATATTACAATTTTTAATACAAGAGATAAAATTACATCTTTTGATAGAAAGTTACAATTCCGGATTTTTACAGTTAAACAGAATAATTTCGATTGTTTTTCCGCCTGGTATTAATTTTTGACTGAAATAAATTCTAAATTAGATGAAGAAATTTCGAACGTAACTTTAGAAGACTGGAATAGCTTACAACCAATCCTTTTGCAATATTTTTCAAAATCCACTGAGGATAATTCGTGAGTTCGGAGCCATTTAAGTGACAGTTAAGTCAGTAGACTTCAGCGTAAGTGATTATAAAAATCTAATTGATTTAATTACTGACGATTTAAAACAAAAACACAAGAAACTTCCATTAAATGATTTCTGGGTATATTTAACAGAAGAGCACTCCAGTGTGTCAAAACTAGATATTCTTGTTTTACCTCCTTTTAAACGACATATTTATGCGTAGCAGGATTCTCATATGCTGCAACTGAATCAAAGTCCAGGAAACAGACTCGACGCTACACCAGATATGAGAATTCAAGTTTTTAATATTGTGCCTGATATCAAAAGAATGTGTAATTCAAAGAAACCAAAAACATCGAAATCATTAAGAACGCAATTTTACAGTATGTATATATATATATATACACATATACATACATACATGTATATATATATATATATATATATATATATATATTTATATATATATATATATATATTTATATATATATTTATATATATATATATATATATTTATATATATATATATATATACATCCTAGTTTACTTTACTATTTTTGTGTTTTGTTTTAAATAATTAACATTTGAGAATAATTGTTTATTTTATTTAGATTTTCCCAGTTATTTTATTTATTATTTATATCTACCTACCATATAAAATAACCAAGGTGTTCCGTTAAAATTTCAATATTTCTGAAGTATTCTGTCGTAGGAAATGTTTGTAACACGCTGACATAATCAACGTTGCACATAGTGTTAAATTTTGCGGCATTAAGAACCATCGTCTTCGCTTTGATCACATGGATAACCGAAGCAATTAATTTATTCAATGGTTGTTCAAAGAAATAGCAATGATATACATATATATATATATATATGTATATATCTATATATATATATGTATATATATATATATATATATATATATATATATATATATATATATATATATATATATATGTATGCGTTTATAATTTCGCCCTTGGTTGTACGCAGCCTTGAATGAAAAGGTATGAAAATATGAATATTAGCATAATTCAATTTTTAAATAGAAGGTAAATACATATCGAACAAGGCTGTAAGAGTTCATTTTTAATAACCGTAATTTTAGAGATAGTTGGTACCAGACATACAAAAATACGTATATATGTATGTATATATATATATGTGTGTGCATACGTATATATATATATATATATATATATATATATATATATATATGAATCAAATATAAAAAAAATTCTAATATGCATGAAAAGAACATAAAAAATTATCTGATAAAAATATTATTTTTAATGGACTTTTATAATGTTTGGCACTCATATATTTTGAATTCAAATTAAGGGGTGATTTGAACGATAGTGTGCAAACGGAATATATTTTTAACTTGTATTTGTGTTCGAGTCCATTGGCCTCTTTTTCTAGAATCACCCTAAAACTCTATATAACAACAACAATATAGAAAATACATAATAGCCACCCACGTCGAAATGTATAAATAGTAAGAATGTAAATATATTCAATAGTTAAACAAATTATTCAACTGAGGAATGCAAAAAAAGAGAATCGTTAATGTATCACAGTTATTAGTGTTTAATTTAATTTTAAAACAAGTTAAAACTGTAATAGTACACAAGAGTATTCTTCTCAAGTGCACTAGTAATATTCAATTATCACGTATTATTTTTTCGTTAAATTAGGTAGCAGAATGACAAAATAATATTTATTTTCTAATTAACGTAATTGAATAATTTTGTAATTGTTCATACTTATTTATGTTTAAAAATATCTTCAATAACAGTTAATTTTTATTTCTGGGATTTGACATACTTCTTCGAGTATTTGTATTAGTTGTAGAAATTAGTTCCGTGCCTTTTTTTTATAGAAAATAAATGTTTATTTATAAAAAAAATGGAATAAATTTGTCTCAAAATATCATTCATTATTTTATATAACTTAGCTCCATCTGTTGAGTAACAGACGAATCTCTTCTCTAAAAAATGGCAACTTTGAGTCGATGAAAGAATCAATGCAATTTCGAACCTGTCCTATTATTTTTAAATGAGTATCAGTAAGGTAATGCTGGAGTGATCGGAACAGGTGATAATCTGAAGAGGCTAGGCCCAGTGAATACACCACAGTCTAACGAACAAATAACGTTTTTGGTTCCTTTCTCAACATACGGCGAGAGTTGTCCTTCTGCAAAATGATTTGCCTCTTGTTCACCAGTCAATGGTCTTTTTCTGTTTAATTCGTCACTGAAAAGGATGCTCTGTCATTCGTAACACTCCGAATTTACATTCTGAACAGATTAGATCAACTCATAATACACCATACCCTTATTGTCTCACCAAATACACAATAACACTTTTTGGTGTGAATATTTAGTTTCAAAATCGGTGCCGATGGTCCATCGGGCGTAACCAATGAATTTTGTCGCTTATAATTGTTGTATATAACCGATTTTTAATCTACGATTTTTAATTTATGCAAAAACTCCTTCCTGTTGAACCTTGTGAGCGAGGATATGGCCATATCGCAATTTTTTGTTTTCCAGGGTGAGTTCGTGTGGAATTAATTAGCCTTGCTTTTAAATTTTTCTCAATCTATGCAGACGATAAAAATTTCTTACTATGTAACTTTGAGTTTTTGGATGAATATCTGTTCAGTCTGTTTTCACTTATAACATCTGCTCAATTTCCTCCTCTTCACTTTTTTCGGTTGTCCCAGACGTTCTCGATCAAAAAGTTGAAAATCACCAGTCTAAAACCTTTAAAAATATTTTTCTTACTTGTCTTATGCATCACAATGCCTTCCCCTAAATCTGAACTAATCATTCCTGCATCTTTAATACCGTGTTTTTCAACTGGAATGCGAAAAATATCCAATGCCTAATATGTTGTTTTTGGACCCCATCATGTTCACTAGTATTTTAAGAAGTTATGCCCACTGTTTACTGTAGTTATATATTGTTTTTAAATGTTAAGTTTCGCGTTTAAAAATCCTGAAACTATGAGAAAATATTTTAATTTGAAACAGTAACAGTTGATTCAATTTAAAGGCACGGAATTAATTTTCACATCTAATGAATTAAATAAAGTATTTTTGACAAAATTCAAACAAGTTCCCGTTTTCTTTTATTTCTTACAACAACTTCCCATCTTTTTATCAAATTTTCTATGCCTTTCTAATAAAACATCATTGACTTATAGTTTAAAACTTCTTCTAAGACGCTGCCACGTCATTCACGTTGACCACGATTATTCAATTTAACGATATCGAATTAATTTGTACATCTTATATGTGAAAATAAAGTTTCAATGAGAAACAGATTGGACTTTACACACTTTTAACTGTTGATTCGTAAATACAGAATTATTTTGCAAACTGAATTCATTAATAAATATATTTTTTTTATAATATTTGTGAATATATACGGCTGATTCAAATTAGGCTTCCGCACAAAAGTGTTAAAAAGAACGCAAAAATTAAAAAAAAATATGTTATCCCCCATTTAATATTTAATTTTATTTTAGTATTGAATTGAACTTAAATACTAAATAAAGAATAATATAACTTTTCTTATCCCCTGCGCACCCTTTTAATACTTCCATGTGCAAGCCTAATTTAAATCGTTCCATGTATATATATATATATATATATATATATATATATATATATATATATATGTATATATATATATGTGTGTATATATATATATATATATATATATATATATGTGTGTATATATATATATATATATATATATATATATATATATATATATATATATTTATATATATATATATATATATATATATATATATATATATATACATATATATATATATATATATATATATATATATATATATATATGTATATATATATATATATATATACATATGTATATATACATATATATATATATACATATATATATACATATATATATATATATATTTATATATATACATATACATATACATATACATATACATATACATATACATATACATATACATATACATATATATATATATATACACATATATATATATATATATATATATATATATATATTCGCTTTATTTTCATAATCAATAAGCTATTAAGTCAGTTATAAAAGTAATTGCCCACGGTTTCTATGACCTTCTGCTATCTCTTAAGTAAGTTTCAAATTCCTTAGTGACAGCAGCTTGGGTGCAATGTAATTGTCCATTCTTTTTCGTATCTCAGCATCATTTCTAAACCGCTATCCAGCTCGAGTTCTTCATCGATCGGAATAATTGATCATGTACAGTGTGTCTCAAATATTGAACGCTTAGTTTTTGAACCACTTCTTATTTATACCGAAATGAGTGCCTTGTTTAAGCGCATAAACATAAATGAAATGATAAAAACACACAAAGAACTGACTGTTAAAATAAGTATTGATCGTTATCGGACAACTCGTATAAGTATTTGGTTGGTAAGAAAATAATTGCGGTTTTTGTTTCCTGAATTCTGACCTTAACTTTTTTCAATGAAGTTGTTATTTCATCGTGGTCAGATTAATATCATTTTATAGTGTATTTTTCCATTTGTATTTTGGTAAAATTGACTTTAGTTTTATTATTAATTTTACTTCAAATTAGTCTATTGAACTAAAGACGGAAATGAAGAAAATAAGAGTAGATCTTTGTATGAATTCAAAACGGATGATAAAGCAGCAGAAACTGCCTTTAGCCTGAACGATGCTTTTGGTGTCGGTACTGATAAAGAACATACGGTGCAATGGTTGTTTCAAAATTTTTATGCTGGGGACGAGAGCCTTAAAGATAAAGACGGTCGTGATCGTCATTCTGTCCATAACGACCAAATGAAGGCGTTAGGGTTTGAATCAAGACCACGTACAATAGTTCGACAGCTTGCACAAAAGTTCGGCGTTAGTCATCCAACAGTTCTGGATTACTTAAAACCACTTATATTAAAAAAATTATTAAATTTGAATGCCATAATGCGTATGAATTTGAAGATCATAAGCGGAAATTATTTTTCTACCAGTGTAATAATATAAAATCATCTGTAAATCTCACATGGAGGTAGAAGGGCCGAAGATAATACATTTAAAACACAGTGGTCATAAATTTGGTTTCATAATTTAGGGTTTTGACAGTTAAAATGCGGGCAGGTGCTTTTTTCTCCGAATTCTCACATTATTTACATCCATGTTACTTGTAACGGTTATGTTTTTTTATTACTTAAAATTTTTTTTTTTAACAATTTTTTTAACTTATCTTCATAAATTTATTCACAGTACAAGTATCTTAAAAGTCACAATCTATTTCAATGACATGGATTTTTTTTTTAAAAAAACTGATATTCTGTCATAAAAATATGTACTTCTGGTGCAAATTTATGTATTTGAAAAAAAGTTAACTGATATATCGGATTTTGTATAATTGATAAAGCGACCTTCCATACATATGGAACAATTAATCGACATAAATGTCGCGTTTGTGCGGACGAGAAACCAACATATTTTCTTGAATGGAAACGAGACACACTGAAAATGAATGTTTGGCTTGGTATGGCTCAGTCAGAGGTGTATGGGTCTTCTTTGCAGAGGCAGGGTTACAGGATCTGTATATTTTGACATGCTTGAAAAATTCCTCAAATGTCAACTTCTTACAGATGACATTCTTGACACAGTAGTTTTTCAACAGGATGGAACACCGTGTCATTATTAATGAGAGATTATCTTGACAGTCGTTTCCCAGATCGCTGAATTGGTCCATGAGCGACCATGAGTGGCACGTTCACCCGATTTAACACCATTATTTTTTTTACATGGGATTTCATTAAGTCTAAGGTACACACTGATAGAATAATTATTTATGTCATCGAACTTCGAAATCATATTATCAATGCAGTTTAGGAAACAAAATCTCATATGCTGGAAAATGTGTTTCTAGAAACAATTTATCGCTTTGAGCTCTGTAGAGACTCTGATAGTTGTCATATGGAGACAGATACACAAATAGCATTAATTCTTTGTGGCATTTGCTTTGAATAAATGTCTGAAACCTGTTTTTCTTAATTCCCATTATTTTTCAAAATAGATAGTGACTCTTTGGACACCTGTGTATATATATATATATATGTATATATATATATATATAATATATATATACGCCTCTTGTAGTCCATGTTAGATGGTTTATTGAGTAGTAAGGACAACATGCAGTCTTGTGTTTTTGTAAAATTCCGCATTATTATTTCTTTTCAATTGGTTAATTTATACTGTCAAGTTAGAAAATATTAATTTTACTACTCTTTGTTCTTAAAACATGATCTATAGCTGAATAAAATCCCTATACTAACAAGCACATCTGCATAATTCATAAAACCCAACAGAACTTTCGACACAAGACTGAATTTATATTTTTTACATGTAACTGTAAATCATTTCAATTATAAAAAGATAATCTAAAAGTGCACGACATGTGTAAACATGCATCGAAAGTTGTTCTTTTCAATTAAAAAAAATATTAATGATTATTTAATTTACTAGCAGTCAAGAAAAGAATAAACACTTACGCTTGTATTTTCCGTTCATTTACCTTTTGAAATTCTACTCAACGTAAAAACGTACAAGAGAGATATAACAATTATTTATTTATATATTCAAAGCTATCAAATATAACTGTAATTGCATATTTGCAAAACTGATGTCATTGTTATTTGAAATGGTTTGAAATATTTAATGCGTTTAATGCAGTCACTGTATTTTTTTAATTGTTCTTTATAATTACTTTCTCGTCATATTTTTTCATACAATCAATGTTTAAATATTTCTATTCAATTTTTTTTTGTTTATTTTTGCACAAATATCTTTTTTTTAATTTACATCGGAAGTTTTACATTCTATAGACAGGTTTCTTAAACTTCAGTTCAGCACAGTAGTGATTCATATCGATAGATGTGAACTGGATAAGTAGCTGTATTGTTATGTTAAATTAATAAAAAAAAATGAAGATAGAAGATCAAATTACTGATATAAATCTATAATACACTTAAATTGTATAAACATGTCTGTATGATTTGATAGTAATAACTGTATATTGGATGGTGAAACACATGACTTTTTAAACAAATGTTTTACAATTTCTTTAATATATTTTTTGTAATGCAGTGTTATGAAAAGAAACCCAATCAAGTAAAATTATCACTTAATGTTGCATATATATATATATATATATATATATATATATATGTATACATATGTATACATATGTACAGTTTTCCAATCAGGATGCAATATTTTAATTTGAAATAGGAAACAGAATTTGCGCTAAACTTTCAAGTTTCTTTCTTGTAAACCATAGTTGAGGGTATGCTATTTATAAATGAAAATCAATATCGTGTAAATGGCCATCGCGTGCTAATCATTTTGTTGTTAAAATTTTTGATGACATCCCAACACACAAACATCTCAACGATCATCCTCGGATTTTATTCACACCAGATTCGGCACTTTTGATTGTTAAAATAGCCAGAGAGTTTATAATGAGTCTCATCGCTAAAGATGACTTTCATAAAAACCGTGTTATTGTTCCAGTATCCAATTAACAAATCTCCGACACAGTGAATGGTCTGATGGCTTCAATTTTTGTAACAACTCAGACTATGTCTCACCAATTACTCTTAGAATTTTATCTTTTAGATCAGAAAATATTTTATTAATATTGGTACACACCTTTTCTTCTAAGGCGACCCCAAAAAAATAGTGTAATAGTATCTCTGTGTCCAATTAATGACTCCATTTTTAAAAATAACGCGATCAGGAAGTTTTGTTCTCAATAAATCAATTCTTCACCAGCTGTGTGGCTTATTGCACTGTTCTACTGGAACCACATATCCTCCAGATCAATTCTGTCCAGAAAAAAATGTTATCATGTTTCGGTATCTTTCTCTATTCACAGTAATCGCTTTACCAACCTGATTCAAGTAACTTAAATATCCAGCCTGAAAAAAGTAACTACAAATGATTCCAATAGACCAACGTGACCACCAAACAGGCGCTGTTTCTGTGGCTTGTGGCTTCTTCTCAACGATCACCTTCCGATTTGATTCACCGTAGATTGGGCGCTGTTGATTTTTAACGAACCCAGAGAGTTTCATATGAGCTTCATCGCTAAATATGACTTTTTCATAAAAACCGTGTTGTTCCAGTATCCAAATTAACAAATCTCCGACCCAGTGAATGGTCTACTGACTTCAATTCTTGTATAAGTTGAAGCTTTTAAGCCTTCATCAATAAATCTTCATGAAAAATACAACATGTGATCATCTGTGAAAAGTACAATTGCTGTGGATGTCATGGAATTGACATTCCTGGCTCTTTTGACATGTCCTTTCACGAACCAAGTCAATGTTTTCTTCAAAACGAGCACTACGATCACGTATTGGTGTTTCTTTATCTTTAATCGATCCAGTCTCTTCAAATTTACTCACTAATCGAAGAATTGTTGATTCAGATAGACGAGTATGCCAAGAATAAATATCTTGTAATTTATGAAATGTTTTTTTTATAGAACGGACAATTTAATAATACAATTGTATAATTTGCTTTGTTTTGTTGTATACGAAGCCATGATTAAAAATGATATTGTAAAAATTTAACAAATATCAAGAAAAGTACATTTGTCAGTTTGAGATCTGTGGAATATAACCTCTTAAAACATGTGTCCGTCTTAGAAAACCCTTTTTATATATTGTGTATGTATAAATTAATTCGATGCATTTTTTATACAAGATAAATATATAAGGAAACATGGAATCCATTTCAATCTTTAAAATGACCCCCATTATTCTATTAAGTTTTCTTCATCTGCCAGGTAACTGACTAATCCCTTGTCGAAAAAGATATGACTGCTTTAAGTCGATGAAATCATAATGCATTTTCCAACCTTTTTCGTTGTTTCAGCATGTTTTTCATGTTTTATGCGTCAGAGCATCTTGCCATAAAGCTGAACAAATCTTTCCCTCAGTTTGGGAATCGTGAAATGCGAAAAGTATGCAATGCTTAATATGCTGCTTTTCAGACGCTATCGTGTTCATTTCTATTTTATGAGGTTATGCCAACTGCTTGGACAAAATATATAATGTTTTTAAATATTAAATTTGATAGTTCAGTATCCTAAACGTCGAGAATTTTTTTTAATTAAGAAGAGAGTTAACATTTGTTTAATTTAAAAGCGCCGAATTAATTTTTACACTTCATATAATATATATATATATATATATATATATATATATATATATATATATATATATACACATATATGTCATTAGATAATCATATTAGATTTAGAAACTGTAAAATTTTAAAAACGATTGAGTAAAGACTCTAGAATTTATGTCGAAAAAAAATATATAAATATATAGTTAAATAAATAAAAAAAATACAATGAATAGAAAAGTTGAAAACTATTTAACATCAGATCTGATTAAAATTCTATTGAAATGAGGAACCATTTCGAAAAACAAGTTTTAAAAATTAGTAATGTTATTTTTATACATTTACATGCATAAAAAATATGTTTTTGTTGAATATGGAATTAAAAAAAAATTAATAATATTCGTTTAAAACGTGTAAAAACACTTCAGGCGGAAAGTAATAAACGGACTACCGTGCCGTAATTATACGAATTATATATTCATTTGATTTGAAATGTCTTTTTTTTCTAAACGAAATTTAAATCCGGTAGTATATACTGTATTGAAAACAATAACGTTGTAATTATGTTTTTGTCATCACAAAATAATAAAATTATTTCATGTATTATAGGCCGCTGTTGTATTTATATAATACATTTATATATATATATATATATATATATATATATATATAAAACCCACATTCATTCTCTCTGTCTCTTTCTCTCTCTCTCTATATATATATAGAGAGAGAGAGAGATAAAGGGGGGGGGGTAAACCTAGTATAACACAATATTCTTACAACACGGTTTCGCTCTAACACGATCCGAGATTTAGAGAAAATCCTCATAGAATATGGCATTCCTACAACATGGTTTTGTTCTAACACTGAGAATTTTGGATGTGGAAACTTGGTTGAAAAGTATCTGTGTTAAACCAAATTAATTCAGAGGACTTTATCACAGATAGAAACGTTAGAGTTCAAAATTTTATCCTAAGAAGCATACAGGAAATCATAAACTTAGCCGAAAAATTGGAGTTCTATTTTCTAAGTGTAGATCCTTCCCCTGAGACAAGCACAAAATTTAAGGGAACAGTTCACAAATGCCTAGTTCCACACGACGAATTTTATAAAGATCTTTTTGTTAAAAGCAAACAACAGAAAATAACAGATTTTTAAAATTGCAAAAAATAGAGCATAGAAATCAAGATGTTGTTGAAGAAATCTTAGAAGATTAAGATATGTTTCCGGAATGAAAACGCCTTCGTTTAATGGTCTTTAGCAGTGATAAAGAAGAAAAACTTTACTTAATATTAGTATGTAATACTTTTAATCAATTATTAATTGTTTTAATCTTTGTCATAAAAAAAATGTATAGTTTTGTTAATTTTTGGAACTTAACCTAGTTTTCTGTACTAGTTCTTTATTTCGTACAACACAAATTCGCATAACATGGCATTTTTTAGGAATTTAACAACTGTGTTATACTGTGGTAGCCCGTATATATATATATATATATATATATATATATATATATATATATATATATATATATATATATATATATATATATATATATATATATTGCATTGAAAACCTCTGTACAAGCGTAGATGGCTCTAGGTGAGTATGCAGTGGGCAGTGACAGATGTCTTAAGCAATTTTGAAGTGTAAAAATTTCCGACTAAAATTCTGTCATTAGACGCCATCCTTTGTTTACACAAACGCTTTTCTATGACCAAATAAATGGAAAGCGATAAATTGTTTTTCTGATGTATACTTCTACACAACTTTGATTTGAAAAAAAGTGCTGCTGAAGCTCGTTAATTGCTTGCGCAAACTTATGGTGAATCTTCTCCGTAGAAAAAAGTGAGTAAAGATTGGTTTCGACGATTCAAAAGTGTTGATTGTGACGTTCACGACAAACAACGGCCAGATCAATCGAAAAAGTTTGAAGATGAACAACTGCAAGCTCTTTTGGAAGAAAACCCAGCTCAAAAATTCAAAGAATTGGTTCAACAGTTCGAAGTCGATAATTAACCATTTCACGACGTTTACAAGCCACGGGAGAGATCCAGAAAGAACGGAAACGGCTACCTTGCCTGGAAATTAACCGAAAATGCCATTGCTAGTCGTTTAAACATTTCAATTTCTTTGCTTGCGAGGCATAAAACAAGAGTTTCTTGTGACGTGTCGTGACCGGCGATGGAAAATGGATCTATTTCGACAACCCGAAATGTAGGAAGTCATCGCATGATCCTGGCCAAACGTCAATGTCGACATCAAACCAAAACATCCATTGTCACAAAACAATGCTCTCTATTTGGTGAGATGCGGAGGGTGTCGTGTATTATGAGCTGTTGAAATGGAAGGAAATAATCACTTCCGAACGTTATCGACAACAATTGGAGCGTTTGAATTATAATTTGATGCCAAAACGATCATCAATTGCGTTCAATCGCCGAAAACTGATTCACCTCCATGACAACGCTCGGCCTCATGTTGCTATAGCCGTGAAACAAACACTGATGGAACTCGAGTGGGAGGTAGTCCCCCACCCAGCGTATTCTCCGTACCTGGCCCCAAATGATTATCATCTTTTCCGATCGATGCAAGACGATTTGGAATACTTTTTAAAAGAATTAATAGTGTTCTCTTGTTCTTTAAAAATGAAAGAACATTTTTGTTACTAACCTTATTCAGGCAATTCTATTTTTGTTTAAATGTACGAAAACTTTTATCCGGATGAGATATTCTGAACTAGGTTTTTTTATTGGTATTTTGTACATTTAAACTTGTTTATTTCATATTGTTTTTTTGAAAATATGTGCTCGTTTTGTAAAACGAGACTTTAGTATAATTTTAATTTTTATGTTCATATTATGGTATTCTTTTAATACACTTATCCGAATACATTTGGCCATCTCTGTAAATATCTGACATTCAATTTAAATGCGCTTATCGAAATCTGATGAATCTCAGACATATTTTCATTTGGAAAAGATGATTCATCGAGACTGGCAAACATTCTAGTTATGATCTTAGATGTCTATGAAGTTAGCATACAAAGTGTTTAAAAAAATAGAATAATATTTGTTCCAAGTAGCATTAATATAGTTTTGGAGTTCCTGGAAAAGAGAAAAAATGTTCCAATCATTAGAGACCTAAAATATGCAAATAAAGTTTGGAGGTGCCAACTTCACGCAGCAAACAATTAAAATGCGCATTTCGACGACTGTTCTGAGCGCATCTTGAATAGTTCTAGAGTTCCTGAAAAGGAGAAAAAGATTTCAATCATTAAATCCCAAAAAATGAAAATAAAGTTTCGGATATCTGTGAACTTGGCATACAGTGTTTAACAAAATTATACAAAGCATATTTTAGGTCTTTAACGATTGGAACATTTTTTCTCCTTTTCAAAAACTAGAGCTATATGAATGGTACTTGGAACAATTTTTATTTTGTTTTTTTTAATACTTTGTATACTTTTTTTTAACACTATATGCCAAGTTTACAGATATCAGAAATTTTATTTTCATTTTTTTGGCCTTTAATGATTGGAACTTTTTTTCTCATTCATGAACTCTAGAACTATATGAATGCTGCTTGAATTTTTTTTTATTTTTTTTTAGCACTGTATCCTAAGTTCACAACAGACACTCGAAATTTTATTTTCATTTTTTTGGCCTTTAACGATTGGAACTTTTTTCTCCATTTCAGAAACTAGAACTATTCTAGATGAGGCCAGAACAGTTGGTAAAATGCGCATTTTTAATTTTTTGTATGCTGCGGGAAGTTGGAACCCTGAAATATTATTTTCATATTTTAGGTCTTTAACGATTGGATTTTTTTCCACCTTTCAGGAACTCTAGAACTATATGAGTGCTACTTGGAACAACTTATATTTTATTTTTTTAAACACTTCGCATGCCAACTTCACATTCATTGATCTTAGTGGTTATATTTTTTCACTTAAGTACAGTTGTATTTTTTAAATCTAAGGTTTACAACTGATGTCCTGATAAAAGATTTTTTGATACTGGTAATTCTACCGGCAGCGATTCTCTTACTGAATTCACAAAGAAAATGAAGGATATTTCATCAATAGATGGTGGTAAATGTCTATAATATTTTTTAATAAAACTGTCAGTTTCACTCTAATTAGATTTAGAAATCAATTTGAACAAAGAGACAACTGTTTTTCATAAATCGTACAATGCATTGAAAAACATACTAAATATCTTGTTTAGACAGCTTCAGCAATACTGTTTTTACTGAGATCGTTCTATGAGAAACCGCTTAAACGACTTGATTGTAAACACTTCCTTAAAAATTCTCTCGTCCGAGATAATATATTACATAGGTTTGTTCGAAGAAAATTATGACTAATCCATGAAGCAAAAAAAAAAGAAACACAACTACCGTGTAGTATAAATGATTTGCAAGGTCGAGTTTTCAACCTTTGAAAAGTGGTTTTTTGTGTTTATCGTCGTATATGACGCGTATTACGAAACCGTCGTGATGTTTTCAATCGAGAAATAGATGTGATATAGGTGGCCCGGAAGTCATTCGATACTGAAATTAACGATTAGTATAGTTTATGTTCGTACGATTAACCGCACCTTTTTTCTTTGTAAATTTAAGATCAAGTACAAAGGAAATGATTGTTTCACAAACTTGTTTACTGGAACTGTACATTTTTTTTATTGGACAAAAATATACAATCAATATAGGCGTATTTATTTTAACACTTCTTTTTAATATGAATAAGATTCAAATATGAAGAGCTTTTATTATTTTTATATTATATGAAGTTATTAAAATAATGTTTTCTTGCTTTTTATAAATTGAAGACAAGCATTTTTTATAAATAATGTTTCTACTCAATTAGCATCGTAGATATTTTAATAACCGGCAAGTTTATGACTAGTTATAAGCCGGGTTAAATGGAAACCTCCATTGTTTCTTTTCATTGTTTATTGCAAGGAGGTGTCAAATAATTGTATTATTTTTCAAAATAATCTCCATTACGATTAATGCAAGGCATCCATCGATTAACTAGTACAAGGATTGAGTGAAAAATTCCCGGGCCTAAATAAAAAAGAAACATTATTTTCGGATTGATTTTCATTTATTTCTCAACATTACCTTCCATTTTACTCGATACACTTTTCCCAACGATTTTCTATAGTGATTATGATAAACAGATAGGCCGATTTGTCAAGGTTCTCAAAATAGTTGTTTACAGCGTCGCTGACTTCAATATCATTTGCAAATCTTTCTCTATCGAGCCATTTTTTGAGGTTAGGAAAGAGATAGAAGTCGCTTGGGGATAAATCTGGCGAGTATGGTGGGTAGGCATGAAATCATAACTTTAATTCGTTGATTTTAGCCATCGCAACAACGTATGTGTGCGCTGGTGCATTGTTATGATAAAACAGCATTTTTTTTCGCTAGATGTGGCCTTTTTTTGATTTCATCGTTCAAAGGCTGCAATAAATTCGCATAATACTCTCTATTAATTGTTTTTCGTCGACTATCTTCTCCATTTCAATTTACTGACATTTCTAATAAAAATGTACAACGCATGTGCACATCAACAGACGTCTCAAAACAGACCCTTAATCAAGCTGATATAAATAATGACTGACCAAACAAAACTCAAGTAGTGAAAATCGATATGTGCATATATCGATATGTGAAATATATTTTATTTTATAAGTATGTTTACTTTGAAATCGTGTTCCATTTCGAGGGTCGTTTGATAAGTATGATGAAAAAAAACAAGTTAATCACCATTCTTTGAAAATAAAATATTTCCCAGCATAGTCTCTATAAGAGTGCTATACACATGGTCTAGCAAATTTCCAATTTTTTCATCCCGCCGGAAAAGTAGCCTTTCTTAAAATCTGCAAAACACACGTTGACGGCGACGATAGCATCCTGATTCGATGAGAACTTTCTCACACTGTGCTAAATTTTCAATTCTGTGGAGGTGAAGAAGTAGCATGGGGCCAATTACAGAGAATAGGATGGATCAGAAATCAATTCGAAGCAAGATTCGTGCAATTTTGCAAATGCGACGGTCGATTTATCGGACGGAGCGTTGTCCTGGTGAAAGAATACCATTTTTACGACAATTCTGGTCGTTTTTGTTTCAGATCTTCTCTCCAACGGTCCAATAATGTTATTTAATAGACTCCTGTTGTCGTTTTCCCTTTGTTGTTGAATTAGGATCATTCTTTGGAAATTCAAAAAAAGAGTGGTCATCACCTTCCCAGCCGACAAAATGGTCTTCTCCTTGTCATTGTCCACAGCTTCGATTGTGATGTCTAATGGTGCATCCATGTCTCATCCACGATAACGAATCGACACAAAAAGCTAGCCCATTTTTGCGGCAACTGTTTTTTGAAACCCTTTTTTAAAAAAAATCAGATTTTATTCTCAACATAGTGTCTACTCAGAGCTATACACTTGGTCTAACGAGTTTCCAGATTTTTCATCCCGTCGGACAAGTAGCTTTTTTCAAAGTCTGCAAAATATGCATTGATGGCAGCGATGACATCCTCATTCGACGTGAATTTCTTCACGTTGAGCAAAACTTTTAATTTTAGTAAGAGAAAGAAGTAGCATGGGGCTAAGTTCAAAGAATAGGGTGGATGAGAAATCAGTTCGAAGCCCTATTCATGTAATTTTGCAATTACGACCGTCGATTTGTGGGATGGCTCGTTGTCTTTGTAAAAGAACTCTTTTTTGTGTGTCAATCCTGGCCGTTTTGGTTTCAGTTCTTCTTTTAAACACTCCAATAATGTTATATAATAGGCTCCTGTTATCATTTTTTTCTTTGTTAGGATGATTCCTTGGTAATCCCCAAAAAACAGTGGCCGTTACCTTTTCCGCCGACAAAACGGTCTTCGTCTTCTTCAGCACACTTTCACCAGTCATTGTCCACTGCTTTGACTGCTACTTCGACGTAGATGTCTAATGGTAGACCCAAGTCTCATCCACAATGACGAATCGACGCAAAAAGCTAACCCATTTTTATGGAAACTGTTACAATGTTCGCCTCAAACATCTGTAGAACTTGAACAACGCGTCGCTTCTGGCTGAAATTTCACCTATGCTAGTTTGAAAAGTCACACTTGATAGCCGTGACGTCACCAAATGAATGATGATGCCACCTCATAGAAATCTACCAAACTTATCAAACGATCCTCATACGTCGGTAGATAAATATGAGCATTGAGATTTTATTTATACGTATGTAAATAATTCCCCAGACTGTTAAAAATCTTGACTTTTAAAACTTGGTATATCATATTCGAACCAACCTTTATAAAATTTTATTTAAATATGAAAATAAGAATAGTATTTCAGTATGACTAATGTCGTAGTATAAATTATTACTATAATTTCATGCACATAATTAGTGAAATGAACACAAAAAAGGTAAATAAGTTGCATCCACTTATTAATATTTATACGAAAATTGTTTTGATCCGTGTGGGACAACATTTAATTGTGTTGTTTGTTTCATCTGCTCATGAATATTAAAATGACTCCTTTTTTTGTTTTAATGATTGTTTATTGAAACTAGATATTTCATTGATTTATACTGAGTTATTTTTAGAAAAGCGTCTTGTATAGTAATCGTCGTCTCGTTCGTAATAACTGGTTTTCGTATTTATGGAAACGACGCTAGACAATATAATTAATAAATTTATTTTTCATAGAAAGTGTGTACGGACGGGTTGTTCGTATGGTATTTGTTTAACACTATTTCTAACACGATTTTGTGTATACCTATTTCAACCAAAAGGTGTCTTTGCGTTTGACTGCAAATAACTGTGGAAATAATTATTAAAAAATATTCTCTTTTTATTTTTTTTTATTTTTATCAGAAAAATAATTAAACATTGTAATATAATTACCTTAACAAACTTTCAGTCTTCATATATAAAAACTAAATCTTCATAGTAGAAAATAGTAATCATAAAAATGGCGTTGAAATAAAATAACGTTTCCTTATTCAATAACATAGTTATTACAGACGAATGGTTGCTCTACTAAGCACTTTCCGCATGTATATTTTTTACACTGGGAATAGGTTCTAGTTGCTCTATTACCTAAGCAATAATTTATTTGGCACTTTATTTACCCTTGTGAAACGGAAGTGATTTTAATTGATGCTGCTGAAGATTTCGCAGTATTAGTTGTTCTTTCTGGACGTTCTTTATATTCTGCTGCAAATTCTTCTCCTAACTGGAATAAAAAATCTTTACGTGAAATATTTTCACCTGTCGTTTCTTTGTACAGAACCCATGCGTTTATGCCGTCTAAATCGAGGATATTTTAAATTACATTCATAGGCTATCTATAGCATTTACATTTCACTCTAAATTTTCTCGCCATTTGATTAGTCATGTCGACCCCAAATTTTGTGCTGTTGTAAAATTTAATGGTTTCAGGAAGACGTTTTTCGCTTTTTCCACTGTTTTGGATTTATGCATAGAATTTAGTAGAAGTACTTTTTTGTTCGGTTTACTTTTATAAATTGTCAGAGTAGGGTTATCTGATGCCTAAAGTTGCATTAAAGCGTTCCATTTTATCCTTTTGTATCATTTGGCATATCCAGTTGGACCAGATACATCTTTGAAAATAGTATGAAGAGGTGGTCTCCCAAGAGAGGAACTTGTTTCGATTTTTTTCCAAACTTTTCCGTCAATAGCAATTCCAATATTTTGCCGTTCATTGCTTTCTTCACCATCGTCTTCAGAATCAGCCAGTAAACTCATTCTCTTTCGTCTTCTACTTGCATTCAAAATACATTCTTCTTCATCTACGGTGCTTGATGAGTAATTTTCATAACCGCTATCGATTTCGTGATCACTTTCGAAAAATTCATCCAACTCATCTTCACTTTCAGATTGTGAGCCTTCATCAATCTCAGAGTATTTTTCGCTTATATTATTTATTTCTTGCAATTCTTGAAATTCTGGACAAATTTAGAATTAGAAATAAATTATAATAAATAAACGAAAAAATAAAAATAATTTCTAGTATTATAAACACCTGCAATGGAAGTTTCAACAATTTGTTTTTCAATTTTTTCACGACTGTGTATTAAATTTGAAGTCACTGCGAAATAAATACCAGAACTCAAAAACGTTCGTTATACAATTATTTCTAGAACTAATCACTGCAATGATCTACAGCAAAATGCAACATTGCAAACAATAACCGAACATAAAAGTTATACCGATGATTCCCCTATTTTCTGTTGCAACTGAAATAGGGATTCTCTAGTTTAATTAGAATTGAAATGATGCTGCCAAAAGGTATCGATATTTATGTGTAAAATGATTTAAGATCAGACGATGTTATAAAATCTTTAAGGTGTAAAAAGACACCTCATGGTAGAAATAGGTATACCATGTATGTATTTTTAGATCCAGGAGGAGCTGGGGGAAAATGATACCACTAAATTAATTCAACAATTATTATACGAAAAGTCCAAAAATTAATAGTGGAAAAACGATTTAACTTAGAAAATAATTTACGTTCAAATTTTAAAAAGTGTCTTGACACTTTTGGTAGAAATAGTGTCAAATAACAAGCTACATGTTAACTATTTGTCCTTAACCCTTTCGAGACGGCTTTCGAAAATCCGAGTTAAAGTTACATTTTTAAGTAATTAATTGTAGACTGTCAACTGAACATCTAATATGGCTATTAGTTTTGGCTGTAAGTACTTAGGCTAGCGGCCATGGTGCACATATGTACTGTACGAATACTAGATGAGGAATAACATGTTTTTTTTAATTCTTGCGTTTTTTTAATACTTGCGTGTGAAAGCCTATATTGAATCACCCGATAGATATTAATTTTTAAAAATTTTTTAGAAAATAATTGTACTTATATTAAGAATACAAAACTAAAAACCGAATAAAACGTGTTGTCAAATTGTCTTTCGGTATGTATTCGTTTTAAATTCGTATTTAATTTTTATTCCTATAAGAAGTGACCTTATTGAGTCATTTTTTATGGTTGGTAAAAAAAATAGCAAAAAAAAAGAATAAAAAATGAATAAAAGTAACATAAAATTAATTCCATTAGATTTGTGTAAATGACATTGAAAATGTTGTAAACGTTTCAATTTTATTGTATTGTAAATACATGACAAGTAAAGTGATTTGTTTGATATATTTTAGTATGAGTAAGCAGATTTTTTATTGTTTATATGAAAACATATAAAATCTTTTATAAGACAGAATGAAATTATTCTAAACAGATAAAATATAAATCTTTTTAGTCAATTCTCACTTTTGATATACGAGTATATCTTAATAGAAATATTTACAATTCAACTTCGAAATCATCAAGGAATTCGTTTTGAAAGCTTTACAAAGAGTATATGAACCGATTATAAGCTATTAAGTGTTTTTATTTTATGAATATTTAATGTTGTTGTTTAAGAGATTTAATCTTATAATTCAGTCTACAGACATTGTCTGAGGACCTTCATTTGTATTTGTATTTTCTCCTTTAATATTTCATGTAGTTGATATTTAATCTGTCTATCAACCAGCTTGTTAACAACTTTGTTGATTATTTTCGAATTTATGTTCTATATTCACACATTTTAAACAGTAATTATTTGATGAACGTAGACGTTTGTTGAATTTGGCACAGTTTTACCCTGTTCGATGTACACTTAGTGACTTCAAAATCATGAAACTAATGTTTTATGATTTTATTTAGGATGTGTAAACAAATAAGCAATTATCAGATTAATGTTAATTGGAATAAGCTTAAATGACAATATAAATTTATAGAAATTAATTACTTTTGCTCATGTGTACGCTATACACACATTTATAACCGTTTTCAAAATATTATATACTCTTCGTATCTCTCTCATTCTCTGTTCATATATATATATATATATATATATATATATATATATATATATATATATAAATATGTATATGTATATCAGGCAGTTCCACAGCTTATTTGCTTCATTTGATCCCGGAGGAGACATCCTGCTTGCTAACGCTCGCTTCCTCCTTTGAAAAATGTTATTTGAAAATTTTAATGAATATTAATAGTGATGATAAACACAGACGATATCATCGTTCACCAATCAAAAAGTAGATCACGTGATCCACATGAGCCAATTATGATAGAAATAAAAATCATTTGTCGACAACAGGACTAACTTTTATTATATATATATATATATATATATATATATATATATATATATATATATATATATATATGACCACGCTGCACTGGACCGACACCGGTTCCCGTCCGATCACCGCAGTTAAGCAGTGCCGGACCCGGTCAGTACTCGGACAGGCGACCGTCCCGGAACGCCGGGTGTCGTCGAATACTCGCCAACACGCAAGTGGGATCAGCATGGCGAGTCATGATCCCAAAACCTTACATGATGAGTACAAATAAATGGAAAATCATGCAAGAGGCCTTATCCAGCAGTGGATTAACAGGGCTGAAGATGATGATGATGATGATGATATATATATATATATATATATATATATATATACAAATATATATATATATATATTTGTATAAATATATAATTTAGTTTCCTTATTGGTATAATAAAGTAAATAAGTAAAATAACAAGAATTACAATAAAAGTGAACATATTTTCGTTTGAAACTCTCTTCAGTTTAATGATATCGATGCAATTAGCAAGTGAAACTATTGCAACGTTTTTATACATTCGTACTTCATAGTATGATAAATTATCTTCTAAAATTCAGGTAATGCTAAGAGAGTGAGGATGAATATTTCCGGGCTTGATAAAGAAAACAACGTTCTTTTGGATTCTCTTTCATTTATTTCTCATCATAATTTTCATTTAGCTCGATACACTTTTCCCAACGATGTTCTAGAGCAGTTATGCTAGACAGGTAGAGCGATTTGTCAAGTTTTCCAAAAAATCCATCTTTACAGCGTCGATTCCTTCATTATCATTCGAAACAGTTCTTCCATCGAGCCATTTCTTGAAGTTAAGGAAGAGATAAAGGTCACTTGAGGCTAAATCTGGCTAGTATCGTAGGTGTCCAAACAATTAAAACGTTAATTCATTGATTTTAGCTATTACATCAACTGATGTGTGGGCAGGTGTATTGTTATGATTAAACAGTATTTTCTTTTTCGCCAAATGTGGTCGTTTTGTGATTTCATCAAGACAAATAATTTTTATAAATATGTTTCTACTCTAACTTATATATATATATATATATATATATATATATATATATATATATATATATATATAAATCTAGCATATTTATATTTATAACTAGCATTATAGGTATTTTAATAACCAGCAACAGTTTATGACTAGTTACAAAGCCGGGTTAAATGGAAACCTCCATTATTTTTTTCATTGTTTATTGCAAGGAGGTGTCATATAATTGTACTATTTTTCAAAATAATCTCCATTACGTTTAATGCAATACATCCATTGCTTAACTAGTACAAGGATTGAGTGATAAATTCCCGGGCCGAAATAATAAAAAAAATTGATTTTCATTTATTTCTCAACATTACTTCCATTTTACTCGATATATTTTCCCCACCGATTTCCTAGAGTGATTATGATAAACAGATAGGCCGATTTGTCAAGGTTTTCAAAATAACTGTTTACAGCGTCGCTGACTTCAATATCATTCGCAAATCTGTCTCCATCGAGCCATTTTTTGAGGTTAGGAAAGAGATAGAAGTCGCTTGGGTATAAATCTGGCGAGTATGGTGGGTAGGTAAGAAATTCGAACTTATATTCGTTGATTTTAGCGTTGATTGTGCGCTGGTGCGTTGTCATAATGAAACAGCACTTTTTTTTCGCTAAATGTGGCCTTTTTTTGATTTCATCGTTCAAATGATGCAATTAGTTCGCATAATACTCTCTATTAATTGTTTTCTCATTTTCAAGGTAGTTAATCGAGTTTTCCATGCGTTTCCCAAAAAAACATCGCCATAACCTCACCAGCTGATGATATTTTCTTTGCATTGTTTGGAGTTGGTTCGCATTTCGCGGTCCAATGTTTCGACTGTTATTTGGTCGCAGTAGTGTAGTGGTGGACCCATGTCTCATCAACGGTTGTGTATCGACGCAAAAAATCGGTTTAATTGCCCTTATAGAGTGCCAAACAATCGATTGAAACGTCATTTCGACTTTGTTTTGGGTCAAGTGTGAGCAAACGCGGCGCCCATCTAGCGCACAGCTATGTCATACCCAAATATTAGTGTAATATATTGCACAAACTGCCTTGCCAAAATGCCTTAGTGAATTTGTTCAATCATTTCAATGGGATTTCTACTGCGTGATTTATCACTGGTGCTCTTCCAACCCATTTTAAGGTCAGTAACCCAGTGCTTAACCATTCTATTCGATGGAGAGGAGTCCCATAACGTTGAATTCAGCTCCTTTTTTATATTGATTGCAGTTAAGCCTTTTAAGATAAATATTTAATCACGGCACTAAATTTTACTTTTTCCATTATTAAAAACGATGCTTGAAGCGTTCAATTCGGCGGTCAGTCAAACCAACACTAAACAACTTATTGACTTTTGAAGCTTCTAACATAACCATATGAAGAATGAAATCATGCAACTCCATCAAAATATTCAGCATATAGAGCTTGCACTTGTTCATCTTCTAACTCCTTCGTTTGACCTGGCCATTGTTTGTCGTAAACATAACAATCACCACTTTTGATTCGTCGAAACCAATATTTACTCACTGTTTCCCGTGGAACAGATTCAACATAAGTTTTTGCCAGCAATCGACGAGTTTCAGCACTGCTTTTTTTCAAATCAAAGTAGTGTTGATGTATACATCAGAGAAACAACTTATTGCGTTTCATTTACATTCGCTTATCGAAAAGCACTGGTGTGAACAAAGGATGGCGTCTGATGACTGAATTTCAGTAGGAAATATTCACAATTCAAAGTGACTTAAGACACATCTACACGTGAACAGCGTTTTGCAATGCCACATCCTATTAGTTCATTTTAATGTCAATTTCTCAAAGTAATCAATCTAGTCTATATAAATACATTTCACAGACCAATATGCAATATTTATTTTGTGTTCTTTCTTACAGAATATATCAAACATGTCTGAAACAACGCGATGGAAGACAAAGAAAACAAACTCTGCAATAAGATACGTTCGCAAGAGGATACCAATTACGAGATGGTTACCCGAATACAACTCCGAAAAGATGATCAGCGATTTAATCGCTGGTATAACTGTAGGACTGACAGTAATGCCTCAAGCGTTAGCCTATGCCACATTAGCAGGACTTGAACCACAGGTAAGACAGTTGTTTCATGTAAAACATATGAGAAGTATCTATTACTTTCAAATGTTAATAAAATACTGTACTATGGCACGATTGAGATTTAGTTTAGTTCAAAATATTATAAAGAAAATATCAGAGTTTATTCTTATGTATTTACGAGCAAGTTTCATTCATTTAGATGTTAATGTTAGATTGGATTTGATTGATATATCGGCAGATTTTCACTAACAATTAATGAATGAATGTCTCGTCTAATCTTTTTTATCATCAATATATTTGAAGTCAGGTTATTTTAGCTACTGAATCACTCGCCATTTACTCCCGATATATGAAAATATCAGTTCTGATCGAATCTACAAGCTACTTAAACATAAGAATTAGCTATAAGTATTATAAATTCAAGTTCATCCGTAGGTCGTTCTATTTCGTAAACCTCATTAATCATTTATTTCTTTAGTTTATTATTAGGTGCATAAATTAATTCAGAACCTTTTTCATAAAAAAATGCATGTTTACAGAAAAAAGGAATACATTCCAACCTCAAAATATCCCTCCATTATTTTATATAAGTTTGCTTCATCTGTCAGTTAACTGGTGAATCACTTGACAAAAAAAATGGCGGAAGTCAATGAACTCTTAATGCACTTTCGAACCTCTTTCACTGGCTTAGCATTTCTTGCACTTTTATAAATCACATCTTCCACAAAAGATTAATAAAACATTATCTCGGCTTGATGAGCATTTTTTTCAACGAAAATACGAAAAGTTTGCAATGCCTGATATCCTGTTTTTCGCACGCCATTGTGTTCATTACTGTTTTGTGTAGTCATGCCAACTTCTTGATTAAAATATATAGTGTTTTTACAATAAATTTTATAGTAGGAACTTCAAAACCTGAAACGGCGAGAAAATATTTTAATTTAAAACACAAGTATGAATGACTGACTTTAACCCTTTCCTACCGGCGTCTAGAAATAGTTAAATTTTCTGACATTTTAACCTAAAAAGTATTTTAAAGTGTTTTAAAGGAAATACATATTTTTTCAGATTATTATTAAAACTGTAGGTATCATTTTTAAGACCTAGACTAATTTGTAACGCTAGAAACTTTATGTATCGCAATTTCTAGAAAACTGTCGGGAACCTTATAAAAAATAATTTGAAATAAAATTGTTAAACTTCTTAAAATTACACACTAGCTTCATGATACTCAAGAAAACATTTTTTTTTAACATTCAAACGTAGAATAACATTTCAGTGAGAACATTTTGAATGGGGACTAGACTGTATCATTTTCCAGCTGGATACTTTACCCATTCCTCTATTTTCACAAATGTTAGCCAATGAAAACCTCTGTTTTCCAGTCTTACATCTCTCGTTGTTTTATAGTTTCATTTCCGATAGTTTTACTGGCCAGGGTTTGGATCATTCTCTCTAGATATTCTTTTCTTCTGACCAGCATCCTTCATATTCGTCAGTCCTTGTGCAACTGTCCTTCTGAAATCTTTTACCGTTTTTTTTTAAATGTAATCTGTGTACTATATAAGCATTGACAAAGGATATATCCATTACATTTCAAAAAAGTTTATGGGACCATTTTGGTGATTTCGTATCCACGCAGTATAATGCTCTCAACCGGTCATCGGTATCCACCCCTCCCATAAATTGATTATAATCATTGATTGCTGTTGGGCAGGTAACCGTTGACTTGAAACCATCTTTTTATTTACGTGAAACTGTAACTTGTTCATTTCCATGGAAATTAGATATTAAATGTACTACTTTGTTATCTTTTCACTTTCAATTTCCTACATCTAGACTTGAAAATCTATAGTCATAATCTCCTCTTTTCAGTTTGTAGTCAGCTTCCATGTTATTAGGAAGCCCCTTACGATTCGATTTAATTATCTCGCATGCATAAGTCCTCACAGTCTTTAATTTCTCTATCAATGCAATTGAAAAAAAAATTGTAAAAATATACAAATTTATCCTTATCCCATTCGTCTTCAGTCAACTCCAGTACCACTGTTTCCCCTAGTGAATAATCACATGGTTCATCTATGGTTCCCACTTTAACACTGAATAAATATAATTATTCCTTTCTAATATTTGCTTTGTGTCCGCAATAAAATAAATTAAATCTGCATGCGTCTCAGTCAATGTGTACAATGACATAAGAAACACATAGCATATCAGAGACGTTTTCAAGTATGTTAAGGGATTAAATCATAACAATTTATGATATGTTTGAAACATTTTTTAAAATGTATGTACCGGAAGTATTCTTAATATTTTAGAGTTTTATAACAGTCTATGTTTAATACTATTTCATACATATAAGATAGAAAAAGTTAACGAGTCATCATCATTCTTCTGTTCTTACTATCCTTATAAAACTATAAAGTGCAATTTATTTTTCATCATAGAAAGTGAGAATAGATACATTTAATAATAAATGCAGATCGTTAAGAATAAATATGGCTGAACACAACCAGTATATATGAATCCGGTTTCATTTCAATTGATTTATGTCCTGTTGTATACCTTTTCTGATTACATAACACAAAAACACTTCAAACACGATACTTTTAGATCCGGTTTACAAGATGCGAGCTGGCGTGCGAGTTGATAGGACCAATTACTGTATGTCAACATGTGATCTTTTATAAACAGATCGGTCGAGTTACTGTCCGTCACACTTCCGGGTTTTATTTTTTTTCCGGAATCCAACTCCTTATCAAACCAAACATCTCTTTACCAACATCCACACTTACTTTAATGCCGGCTTAAAAGTCGTAAAGCTGGGATACCAGCAGAATCCATCCAAAAATAATCAACGTTTCTAAGCTCAGCTGCATTGTATAGAATTCATATCAATAAAATGTTTTTTTTGTTAATTTTGTCACTATCTGTATGAATTGGGTTATAACTGTTATGCCAGTTACTTCAAATATTTATGCTTTACTAATCATTCACACTCCCTCACCACACGGCAAGGTTATCAGATCGCATTGTTTGAACTTATAGCTCAGTAACTTGCTAAACAGTGACCGGCTGTGGTTGTTTTGTTGATCGTTTACGTTTTTAATAATTTTATGTTTAAATGATTTTAACCTTTTGAACTCTAAGCTCCTTATTTTATTAGCGCCGTGACTTTGGGCTCCTGTCAAATTTTCACCATAATAGTTTTATTTATTTATTGCATTAAAAGATAATGTAATAGATAGAAAACAAAAAAAAAAAACACAAATATACTAATATATAATATATAAATATATAATATCAATATATAAATAAGTATAAATAAAAAAATTATAAGAAATAAAAGTCAATTTATTTCCAGCAATTAACCTAGGAATAATTTACTTGAAACAGTTCTCAGTTCCAGTCCTAATGCAGAGAAACATCTTGCATGTTTTGCATTAGTATACAGTCCTTGTGCGTTTAGGCAAATCCTCCTCCTTGGCATGAGGATTCCTTCTTTTTCCCCGTTTGTATTTTTCCGCACAGACAACACATCTATTATTTAAAGTAGCTTATTTTGGTCGCCCAAGCTTATGTATATGACTATTCGATACATTTTGAATTCTTGGCTCATTTAGGCCGGATATTCGACTTGACACTACTTGATTTCCCTGATATCCTCCTACCAACTCATGACATATTTCATCAACAAACAGGTGGAATGAACGAAATCGTTTTCCAATGACTTTATGTGGACTGTAGTAATCTTTTTTTATGTATGCATTGTAGATACACCATACAAACATTATTATCATAAGATATCTGGGCCATTTGTAATGGCGTCTGCATTTTTGCAGTTGTCATTTGATCATTTTTGTCGGTATCGACCATGTAGGTATTGTAGGCTTTCATCAAAGCTGGACTTTGCACTGGTATTCATTTGTGCTCCTTCCTGTCATAGCACAATACCGTCACATCGGGATCAGTGATATACTTCGTAGACAAAAATTATAGTAGTTTTTTATCACACCATACGACAACAACCATTTTTCTATTATGCAGCAATGAATGAAATCCGCAGTTCATTTTCTTTTTGGTGGCCAGTTCTCTTAAAAACCTCTTTCCACGTGTCAATGCAGTACCACATAATTTTGTGGCCTGATTTTCGACCAAGTGCACCGCTATATTGACAGAAGTGTAAAATCTATCAGTAAATAAGTAGTGACCGCGATTTTCGAATAGTTTGCTCAACCTAGCCACCAAACAGCCTGTTACACCCAATTATTTCTCAATTTGTGGATACAGATCAACTTTACCGGTACAGATTTCCGCATTCATAATGTAGCCACTTTTGCTTCCGCATAACAAATAAGTTTTTAGACCCCAATTGATCGGTTTGCCTTTTATATATTGTTTTGTACTTAGTGAATTTTTTGTGTGTATCATTCTTTCATCGAGTGATAGTTCACAATTCGGAAAATAATATCCCTGAAAATTTGCCACAATAATATCAAAAATTGGTCTGCTTTTTTATATTTTATCCGACTTGTTGACATTCTCATTTCTTTCATCTACACAGTGTAACAACGACCAAATAGCTAAAAATCGATCCCGAGTCAAAAGTTTACTAAATCCAAGCGTAGATGTGATCCAGCTCCCCTTTTTCCAGTAGATATTGTATCTATCTTTATATAACAGTAACTCCATGGCAATACGGAATCCAAAAAAAAGATTTCAGTTCTTAAATAGTGACTAGATCGTATGACTTAGCATAATAATGATTGGGTTCATTTTCATTCATATATACTGCTTGTCGATTCGTCTTTTGTACAATGAGATTCCATACGAAATCATCCCAAAACAACGAAAGGAAATCTATCTCCAAACTCTCACTTGTGAATAAATTAATGATATTTTTTGTCCTACATTTTCCAATGGCTCGAACGTGGTATCTGTGATTCGAAATGAAGGAATATTCATTTACCAGATAGACTGAGAACTAGTACCAGAACTGTTCTGAACAGGTGGAATACTAACTGATAGTTCGTCTTCACTTTTTTCGTCTTGAAATTCTTCATCACTATAGTCGTTGTCTTGAAGGTCTTCTGAATCTCACTCCATCAACTCTGATATTTTTCAACAGACGCACTAAATACACAAATCTAAAAACACTAAAATCACTAAAAACTCCAATCGGTTAACACTGTCGCACTGAACTCACAATCAGACATAAATAATCCTGCTCTTCCGCTCGTCCATCACGTGATATTTCTTCTCCTACTCTCGTGATAACACACAAAAATTTCTCCTGTCTTTTTATGTGATGGCCGCTATACCGAGCCATAGTGTTATGATGGTAGATACAGAGGCCGGTATACCGGCCAGCCGTGTATATGCATTGCTTCTTCAGGCCGGTTTTCCGACTTATATGATTCTAAGAGTTAAGCATACTGTATAGTGGATTATGATCTTATAGTTATTTTATAATTTTACAAGATGTCCTTAAAGATTTCTGAGACAATCAGTTTCTAATCCAGAACTGTCCTCCTTTTTTTTTATCTTATCTTGAAGACTTTTTATTAACTTTTCACATAGTATTAAAGAACACGATTGTATTACTTTGCGAATCACAACTTCTCGTTGTACAGGCATCTGGAAAGTAACTGGTTTTCTGCTCAAACTGTTAAAGACCAGTCACTGTCTAACTAGATATCAAGCTACTCGTGTCGTGTAAACCGGGCTTCATTTAATTAAAATATAAACGTCGTTTTCTATTCTGTCATTACATAAACATTCAATATTTTATTTTTCAATTTCTTACAGTACGGTTTGTATTCTGCTTTCGCTGGATGTTTCGTGTACGCAATATTCGGTAGCTGTAAAGATATAACGATTGGACCAACGGCGTTAATGTCATTAATGACATATCAGCAGATCGTTAACAGAAATCCAGACTTTGCTGTTCTACTTTGTTTCTTATCGGGGATCGTGCAAATGGTACTGGCACTGTTCAACTTAGGTAAGTTCTATGATTCTGTTCATGCATTTCATAAATTATAGATGTGACTTAATAGTTTTGATATATATATATATATATATATATATATATATATATATATATATATATATATGTATGCACATGCACACATACACCCGTTATTCTCATTCACATTCATACACATCACAGTTATTAACTAAAAAGCACATACTGTCTATTAAAATCGAATATTTTTATTCATTATTTTTCTAAACAATTCATAGCACAAGATATTATTTTAAATATTTTATTATTTCAAATGTTATTTTGTTAATGAAAACAAAAATAAAACGACAATACAAAATAACAATAAAACAGTTTCATAAATCTATTCTTGTGATAAAGAAAGTTTATCACAAGAATGCAGTCTATAAATAACTGAATTAACATTGTAACAAATATTCCATTGGAAATTCTTTTCTTTTAATTCAGTTAACGTCTATGGTTTTCTGATGACCTCAGGTCTGATATTTAATCCAATCAGTATCCAGTGTCTTTTTCAAATCATCGGTACTTAAAATTTTGTATTTTTGAATTATATGTTTTCATTTGTGTTTCATTTTCATTTGTGTTTATGTCAGGTGATTTGTAGTAGCGGTGGAGTGAATTCGCATATATTTGAAACAATTGTATAGAAGGTACACTCAGGTCATACGAGCTTTATTCTGGTATAGTTATTTTGATATAAAAGGTAAACGCCATATATTCTCGACCTAGATAAGAAGGAATGTAAATAAAAAAAATATTTTACTTTTTTTTATTTAATTTTCTTCAACTTCATTTTTTACATCACTTAATTAAAAACTCTATACAAGTATAAAAGAATTACAGTGATCAGGTACAGCCAATTTCATGTCATTGTCATAATTAAAACGCTGACCCTGCAAATATTTTTTTAAATTATCAAAAAGATAATAATAGATAGGGGCCATGTCTGGACTATAAGAAAGCTTATGAAATTCTTTGTATCCAGACTCCAAGATTTTTTTAAAAATAAAAATAATTAAAAAGTATTTTTTTAAAAGATAACAATTAAAGGTCAAATCCATAACTATTTGCTCATTAATTTAAACATTTCAATTAGTTAAGATGGATAGTGTTAAGAATTGTAGCGAAGAGCAACGTTTATTGATAAGAAATTTAATTTCGGAGAGTAAAATGTATAAATTTAGTAGAGAAGTAATTGGGTGTTCGGACAACATGATAGTAAATGATAAAAACTGGTTCGAGAAAGAAGAAACTAGAGGAAAAACATAGAAATTGATAAGTGATGAAAGCAATTAGTAAACCCCGTTTATCATATCAATAAAAATCAAAAATTTTATTTACAAGTAGATACCGTTACTATAAGAAAAAGACTTATCGAAATGAATTTGTTTGGCAGAAGTCCTAGAACAGTACCATTATTGGACGAAAAACATTCAGCAAATCGATTAATATTTGATAAAAAACAAATAGATTGACCACTTAATAATTGGCAAAATATTCTTTGGACAGATGAATCCAAAATTTACCGCTACTATAAGAAGAAGACATATCGGATTGAATTTGATTGGCAGAAGTCCTAAAAATGAACCATTTTTGTACAAATCAAATAAAATGTACTAAAGAATACATAGATTGGGCTTCTTACTAAATGGCAATATATTCTTTGGACAAATGAGTCTAAAATTATATTATTTAGAACTCTTCGATGAAGGACGTTTATTTGTAGACCAAATAATGAAGAGTTCGGATTAAAGTGTATATTTAAGATGATTGAACTTGGTGGTGTGAAAATCAATGTGTGTTGATGTTTTCCCTATAATGGCATAGGTCTAATTTTTTGAATTAAACCAATCATGAATGCTGAAGTTTATGTCAACAAAATGCAAAAAGTAACGTTGTATTATGTTGAATGGAATATGTTACTCAAATGAGTTATGCATCAAGATAATGACCCAAAACATACTAGCAAACTAGCTGAGATATTTTTTCAAGAAGTGAGGCTCAGGTTATGGATTAACCAGCTCAGTCTCTAGATCTGAGCCCTATCGAAAATCTTTGGGCACATGTTAAAAAAGGCGTATTTCAAGCAAAGCCTAAAAATATAATGCAATTGTGGCACATTGTGCAGTCAACATGGGAACCTCTGTTCCACTTCAGCGACTCCCCAAACATTATTCGACTTCGTGCCGTAAAGTTGCGGCACTGATCTTAAAAATAAATGCTACAAAACAAACTATTAAATGACGCGTTCGTGTTTCTTTTTAATTTGTTTGGAAAAAAATGCTTTAAGGGAACTATTTAGTAAAGATTTCTTTTTCGTTGGTGTTATTATTTTGCAGAGTTGAAATGCTGACTTTTTTGTTTAATTGCATACTATATTTTTGTTTTTAGTTTGAATGAAAAAAATATGGAGCTCTGTAGATGCTGTTTCATTTATTTTTATATTAAAAATAATTTCTGTTTATTACATTAATTTGTTTTGTTTATTTTTGTAAAATTTCTCTATCAAAAGCTGTTGGTGATATTTTCTTGCATAGTAATATATATATATATATATATATATATATATATATATATATATAAATTTATATAAAAGAGATGCACTGAATTGTTCGACTATAAAATTTTGAAAGAAGCCTTCATCCAATAGTGGATCGAAAATCCTAATAAAATAAAATGAATAATATATGAAAAATAAGTGCACTAGGTCGTTTCAGTATTAACATAAATGCATATAATGTATATAACTACACTAGCATACGAATAATTTTTATAAATAAACTCAAAACATGAATCTATTGCATATCTTCAACCGTCATTATAAATTGTATAAGTGTTTTTTTAAAGGCTGTGACCTTAATAAATGTTCAAAAAAAATCTGCAAAGTACCACACAGAATATCATTAGCAGGTAACGAAATAAACAAATAATAGAAACGTGCACAAATACAGTAGTCAGAACTATTGCATCAGGCGTGTCTTCGAAACAATTTTTGTAACAATAATATAGAAAATAATCAGAAAGACATAGAAAACTGTTAGAGCGATGGTAAAGAAAGACATTTAAATGTAAGAAGTAGCGATATATATATATATATATATATATACACATACATATACACATGGGGGTAAAATGATAATTACCAGTGTTTGACAAGAGATGGTACTATTGATATAAAACTGCAATATATTTTAATAGAATTAACTTTCAAAGAACTGCTGTCAAATTTTGAGCACAATACGTTAAGTAGCTTAGTTTGGACCTTCATTCAACGTAAACATCTATTGTCTTCTTTAACTATGGAAAAACATCAGTATCGGTCAGTGATTAGATTTCTATTTTTGGATGGGAAGACATGTGGAAAAATTAAAGAAAACGGACACTCTGCACCTCCGATGACAATCGTCAGATGTTGGTTCAACAAATTAAAATGTGGTCGTACAAGTGTTTGTGATAAAGAACGTGCAGGCCGTCCAATTGAGGCGACTACTGAAGATCATTGGAAAAATCTATGACATTGTTTTAAATGATCGTAGAATCAACGTGCATGGGATATTTAAAGTAGTAGAGATCTCAGATGAACGTGTGCGGAACATCTTACACAAAAATTGGCATATGAAAAAATTATCCGCCAGATGTGTGCCTCGTTTAATCACAATTAACCGAAAACGCATTCGAATGAACATTTCAAAAGATTGTTTAACGATGTTTAAACGTAATTGACATGAATTTTTGTGTCGATACATAACCGTTAATGATACATGGATCCATCACCATACACCTGAAACGAAAAAGCAGTCAAAACAATGGATTTCTTATGACGAACGTGGACCAAAGAATGAAAAAGTCATTTCAACAGCCGGAAAGGTTATGGCGACTATTTTCTAGGATGCTTATGGAATATTGCTAATAGACTATCTTGAAAAAAGGAAAGAATAACAAGCGCCCACTATACATCATTATGAGATTATATGAATGATGAAATCAAGAAAAAAAGTCCTCATCTAGCAAAGAAAAAAGTGCTATTCCACCACGACAATGCACCAGTACACAAATCAACAACTGCGTTGGCAAAATTGCATGAATTGCACTAAGAATTACTTCCACATCTACCATATTCTCCAGATTCGATACCGTGTAACTTTTTCCTGTTTCCAAACTTGAAAAAAACGCCTCAGAGGTAAAAGATTTTAATCAAATTCGGAAGTCATCACTGCTATGAACATCTGTTTTGAGGAGTTCGACAGACAGTACTATTTGAAAGGGATAAAAAAAAATGGAAATGAATCGGACTAAGTACATCGTGCTAAAAAGACACTTTACCTTGAAAAATAAAAAAGAAATTGCTCAAAATAATTGTTTTCTTCTCAAACACGACTACCTATCACAGTATACCCTCGTGTATTTGCATATATATATATATATATATATATATACACATACATATATATGTACATATGTATATATATATATATAACATACATATATATGTACATATATATATATATATATATACATATATATGTACATATATATTATATATAGATATAGATATATATATAGAGAGAGAGAGGGAAGACTTAATTTAAAACTTGTTAGATTTTTCTGTACCTTGTTGGTTTGAGAACAATAATATTGCTATCGAAATGGTCATAAGCAACAATCAAATGTAGTTAATTGGATATTTTTGATAAAAAAATTTGAGTAGTTTGTGGAATGAAAAAAGAATTCATTTGTGAAAGTGAATTTACTTACAATATCATACCTGTATTATGACATAATTAATTATTTTAATACATTTTAAAATGATTCAAAAACAAATTAGACAAAATTGTGTGAAACAATGAAACAAAAAATATTTGAATAAGTATCAAATATTTAGTATACCGTTTGGGTTACAAAATGAATATATATGAATGAACATCAAACGTCATTTAAATACATACATTATGTATAAGCAAATGTGTATGAAGAATTTGTTTTGTTTAAATCATATTACAATTTCTTTCATTGTCCTTGTATATTTACATAGCTATGTGCCAGTTTTCCTATCGATAAATTCTATTTAAGTTACATCAACGCTTTATTTATATTCAACAGTGCATTTTCGAAAAACCGCAATTATACTCCAATGTTCGATAATTGAAATGTGTATAAGCAAAATTAAATATTCTTAATAATTAATTTTCGAACATTTTTCACTAGAAAAATAAATGAATATCAAATTGAGTTGTGAAAGTGAATTTGTCCACAGTGTGTGAATTTAAAGTGAAAATTATTTATATTGTTATAGCATGTATAATGGATTTTAAACTATCATGTAATTTAATTTACACAGAATCGATTAAAGTGCAATTATAAAATGTTTTTGAAGTATTTATTTATAAAATTACTATAAACGTTCGGTATTTAATCAACTATCATTAACTGTAAATAGATGTTAAATACAACACATGATTACATGATGGATTTAAGCCCTGGAGCGAAAATGTGTAGAATTATTTTTTATTGACAGTTATTTATGTCAAAAGCCTTTTCAAGTGTTTTATAGTACCGCAAAAAATGATTTAAAAACAAGTTATATTCGTAAAAACACATCTACTCACACATAGTTATTATTATAATATATATATATATATATATATATATATATATATATATATATATATATATATATATATATATATGGATATTAATTGGTAAAATTACTATCATAAAAATTAAAAAGATCTTAAGTATAATGAATACAATTTTTAATTGTATTATATTTTTTATATGAATTTTAATTGAAGTTGAGCCAGTCTTTTCTCATTAATGATCTTTAAATCAATTGAAATAATAATCTATAAATTATTTTCTTATAAATTTTGCTGTTACATACAAAGTAGATAAAGACAAATTACATATCGTGTAATGCAGTGGTATCAAACTTATATATGAACACGGACTACCAAATTCAGCTAACCCGTTTTCGGGCCGCACACAAAAAAAGTCACCCAATAAAAAAATTAGCAAGCGTTTAAACGCCTTTTATTTATATTCGAAAATAACTAATTTAAATTTGACATTTTTTTTAATGAATTTATAAAAATTAAAAAATACATTAAGTTTAGGTATTGTTATCAAATGTTACAAGAAAGTATTAAATTAGAGAAATTGATTAATTAATATTTTTTACTAGAAACTTGGCATCTTTTGGCAGAAACTATTTTATCAATATCGGATGTGTTTTTTTTTGTGAAACTGATATTTTTACTATACATATTAATTGTTCATTTATCAATCTGAACCTCTGTAAAGTCTTTGAAAGGGAAAATAGTTGTTCACATAGGCATGTGGTGAGAAAAATTGCTAAGAATCTTGCTGAAAACATACACATTTCGATAAAATGTTATGGAAAGTGCGAACAAAAATCTGGTATATTAACTTCATTACACTTTTCATTTAGCATCATGTTGCACTGAATTTAAATCAATTCCTTTTGGACCTTACTTTCTGCTTCTTCGCTATTAAAATAAAACAGAGTACTAAATAGTGAAAAATCATTTTCACATGCCTTGAATCCTTCAAGTCGTTTTTAAAATTCATATAATAACTCCTAAATATTTGAAGCATATTTGGTAAAATCACAATCCTTATATAAATTGTTGATAATTTTTGTAAGTAGGAAAATAGTCTAAACATAATTGACCACAAAACGGTGTTTATTTCAATATACTTGTATAATTTGTAATGTTTTAAAAACATATTTTATACTTTTTTAAATTCCATTTTTTTATTTTAATAAAATCAACTTTAATCTTGTTTGATACCACTGATTTTATGTATAAAATTAATTACAGGAAACAACAGTATCATAAAAAGAATAATTTATTTAATAGGCGAGATGAAGATTTGACAATTCTTCAAAAAGAAATCATACTTTCTGTTTGAAATAAATAATTTGTACCTGAAATAATTCATTTGTATTGCCAATAGAGATATTTTTTTAGAAATTATTTAAAGTTAATTAATACTTATTTTAATAATGTTAACTTATAAAATATTTTACAATTTAAATAAAATAAACAAAACATAAAGCCTTGTCTCGTTTTACTGGATTTTATCTTCCAGAAAATTTATACTGATGGAAAATGTAACAAAAGACTATTTAATAGCCAGTCATGCTGACTAAAAAATCTCAGATATTTCTATAACTCAATTTTTAATGTTACGATTATTTACTCACTAGTTCGTTTTCTCTTTCATTTTAATTTGCCAACATTGGGTCGTCCCATAAGTAATGTAGTTTTTAAAATAATTTTTGAAATAACAAAAAAATGTGACATTTTAGTTTTGATCGAAAATATATTTTCCGTTATTATTTACATCTCCTTCCCATCTTTATCTTACATTTTCAGTACCCTGTTGATAAAAATTTTTGAGCTTAAAGCAAGAGTAATAGCATTAAAGAAAGAGCCGAGCTCCCTTCGGACATCACTCTGTGCATTAAGCCGTTTACCATTGATGTGATTCTGGAGACTTCGGCACAGATAATAATCTGATGGTATTAGGTCAGAGAAATATGATGTGGATTAGTCATAGCTTCACATTTAAATTGCTCAAAGTTCTTGGAGTGATTTCCGTGTCATATCAGATCGGGTGTTGTAATAAAAAATTACTCCTTATCTTTTCGCTAATCCTGGTCATTTTCCATCAATGGATTGTTTTAGTCATACCAGTTGTTCACAATACAACTCTTTTGTGATGGTTTAATTTTCTGGTAATAGCTTGTAATGGATAATTCCTACCATATCCCGCTAAACAGACAACATAACCATTTTTGAATGAAGTTGTCCTTTCGCAATTGAAAATGGTGTTTTATTACGGTCAACTCATTGTCTTCGACGTTTAATATTTTAATAAACAATCCATTTTTCATCACCAGTAACAATTCTATTCAGGAACGGATCATTTTGTAATCGGAATAGACGAAAAGTGCAAATGTCCGTGCGTTGTTTTAAATTAACATCCGATAACTTGTCCAGAACCCACTGACTTCAGCTCAGAAACCTTATCAATGATTTTCAAGTGCCTATGAATAGTCGAATGCGTTGATTTGAGATTCTTGGCTCATTATTCTAACGTTGAACTACGATTTTGTTCCACTAGTGTTCACAGGAGCTCATCACACTATAGAGGACGTTATGAATTTTCTTCATCATCAAGTCTGTACTTTCCGGACCAAAATCGTTGAAATAATCTTTGTGTTTTGTTAAGAATAATACCACGAGAACGATAAATATCCCACAATTTTTTCAATGCAGTTGTAGCATTGTTGCTGTAAAGAAACTCTCAAATTAAAACATGCTTCATATGCTATTTTGACTCTTCCATGATAATCAGTATTTTTTCTTGTAAATTTGAGCGATCACTATTCATCTTCCACGATAAGACTGAGAAAACATTATGTGCAATTGAGCAGTGTATGCATCTGATACGTTATTTCAATAATTGCTAAATATTTATTCATTAATTTTCACCTATGTGAGAACACTGCATTACTTATGAGATGATCCAATACTTTCTCACTTACCAGAATAATTACATGTGGAAATACGGAATTGTACTTCGAAAAAAGAATATTTTACAAAAAACTATCTGTCTCTGCATCTCTAAGGATATTATAATCTCCATCAAAATACACATAAGCTACAATCAAAAAGCATTTATTAAACTGTTAGCTGTGTATGACGAGTATATTCGTCATGAAGATGAATTTGAGCAATAAAATTATTGATTTGTCAAAAAAATCAAATGCCATTTCATTAAAATTTAATTCAATTTCGTTGAGGCTGCATATACTTTGTGTTTGACGAATATACACAGCTAACAAGTTAAACCACAATACAGTTTTGACATTGACTAAATTCGCTTTCATACATGAATTCTTTCACCTCATGAATCACAAAGAGAAATGATTAATAAATCATTTTTGATTATAAATTATGTGAATTTCGATGGAGATATTAGCATCTTCAGAGCACCAAGGTACAGATAAAATTTTCTTGTACATTGCAACTCTGAAGATGTTGAGAGAAAAATATTTTGTTGTTTGTAGGATGGAAAATAATTCATTTTTGAAATCACTTTCTTAACATTTTTGATCATAAATAGAAGGGGAAGGGAGGAAGAAAGCATTTTTGATATTAAATTTAATCACATCTTCAACTCTATTGTCTCATATATATATATATATATATTGAAAACAATATTTACATTACTTGTAAAGAAAATTAATAATACTTCTTAATAAATTTTGAATATAGTTAACAATTTCAAAATGTATAACTACTGAAATGGAATGACAATTTTGTGCAAAATATTTTTTTTAATTATTATAAATTCGGGGGTTCTGCCACCTGCTCGTTGCGCTCGCCAACCCCTCAGTCGTGCGTCCTCGCCACCGTTCACTAACACCCTCTCATCCCGTAACAAATAACAGAAATTAATAAACTATATACAAAAGTAATCCACGTAAAATGTAAGTCTTAAAATTTTGTTTGAAAAAGATTATAAAAATTAACATAACAAAATACAATGTCGAAATGTGTAACAATTTTTTTACTCTAAATCTTCATCGGCCACAGTATTCTGAATAAATATCTTATCAATTTCATACTGAAATCCTGTACCTTCTTTCGTTGTACACCGTGAAACAAAACACTGATCATGTACTGATATCAACCAATCAGAGAACGATTAAAAGTCACAGGAACGGCATCATCACTGGATCATTTTTATATTATAGAGAGATAACCATAAAAGTAAGTAATGCTACCTTGATCTCTTAAATATTTTTAAGTCTGAAAACAAAGAAGATAACTTAAAGATTTGCCATTATAAAGAAAAAACTTGCGTTATAGTTTACATTAAACTTGCATCATGTGCGAATCTTCGAATGGGTTGAATCTAAAAAAAAACAATTTTTTTACATGCTGAAAATAGACATGTCGTTAAAATGTTGTAAAGATGTTCTGTTTTAATATCTTTACTATATACAGACCTATGTACGCACGATCATGCATATATATATATATATATATATATATATATATATATATATATATATATATATATATATATGCGCGTGTGTGTGTGTGTAAAAAATGTATTCTTACGACTAATAAAGACTGTACTGAAACCTACCTGGTTTGAATCGCGTTATACAAACAACAAATCGCATTAGAGACCGGTTCGATCGCACCGAAATGTCAAGAGTTTGCTTGTCGACGTTTTTTTCGTATTTCTTTTCTTTATTTCTTTCCTTATTTCATATCCATCCGTAGAGATATTTATGTATTTGTTCGATAATACGATGGCGACCTTGCCAGTACGACTTGAGGTCGCTCATCTCGTGTTTCCCACGTACGGTGCGCTGATGATGATGATGACGACGATGGTGGTACAGAACGTGCACAACATGAAAAACAAGAACTTGCTATTCGTTTTCGATACACGCATACAGTTGTTCGAAAATTCGTCTCGACAATATTTATTTAATTATAGTGTTTTATGCCTAGAAACGAAACATTGGTCGGTAGGAAAATAATTGCGGGGTCTTGTTTTCTGAAATCTAGTATTGATTTTTTCAATGAAAGTGTCATTTCGTCTTGTTCATGTTAACATCATTTTAAAGTGCGTTTTTAGTTCTGTACACCTATTCCACGATTTACTTGGTACTCGAATTGCACGGTTTCAGTTTAACACGGTTGAAGAAAAATTTCAGTTTAACACAGTGAAGAAATGAGGAAAAAATTCCATTTACACGGTATTATTTCAGATAAACACTGTCACAGAATTGCAAGAAAATTGTTTTAAAAGACTTTCGCATGCATTTAAAAAAGCTCTTCATTTACACTGTTGTACAAAATAATAAGCACACATACACACTTTTCATCACAATTAATGATTCGATTTAAAAATAGCGTTTTATCATTTCGAATCATCAATGAAGAAAACACCTCCAAGCTTTTCAGTTTCTGACCGTCTGTTCATTTGTGCGGCACCCACTTATTCAGTTATTTCAGATTTCCTTTTGAAGCGAGGTGACGAGAAACAGTCATAACACTAACACTTAAATCACATGTGAAAGCTCGAACTGTTGTATGTGGATTAGCTTCCACCATGGCTCTCAAGTGTTCTTCGTTCACAATGGTTTTGGGCCTTTCTTGAGGTTCATTGTCGAGATTCATATCCTTAACAAAATTTTTTGAACCATAATTGAATTTTTCTCTGGCTAGCCGACCCTTCTCCGAAAGCTCCATTGATATTTCTACCTGCTACCGCTGGATTGTGTCCTAACTTAAACTCATATAAAAACAGAAGACACATCTTTTATGGATACCATTTTGTTAAAGGGTATAAAAGAATAAAAATAACAACAATAACTCAGTATTTAAAAAACAATTGAAGAGCACAGTACATTAGTCAATTCCAAATAGCTGAACTTGTAAAATATTGCACAGAACCTTTCTCAATCGTGGTCGCCCTCTGACTGACTGAAATTCGGCAACTTGATATGTTACAACTTAATATATCTTGTAATGTCTAAAATGTACAAAGAAATTAATCTTAGACAGAAAATTGAAATGAATAGTGGTGCTATATCATGGAAATTTACCAAACTTATCAAACGACCCACGTGCATATATTTTTGTTCAGATTTTATTGCAGTTTGTTTGTAAAACTACACCACTTAGTGAAGTACATTTATGTATAATTATTAGTAGAATATTTGTATATCTGTAATATTTTAAACATACATTGCTAGTAAATCGAATGATAGGTAAATTACAAGCCAGTAGTTTTATAATCTGAAAACAAATTATCTAATACAATGCTATTAAGTAAATTACCTATTGTGTGAATTCTGGAAAATCCACTGTCAAGGTCAGTTTTGTTGATTGTTGTTATTGTATCATGTAATATTTTAAATTGCATTAAATATGCACATTCATTCATTGAATAATTGTTTTTATAAGCTTATGTTATGATTTTTTCATTTTAAATATTAATAATGTATAAACAGTATGCTTTTATTGTTTGTAACGATTTAGTTATGTCAGTAAGTGTAAAGTAAGTGCTGGATGGCATCATGAAAAAGTTTTACTTTGTCTCTGATAGAAATAAATTGTGTAATCCGCTTTGAAATTTTAATTTCTCAGTGCAATTTGTCTCTTCTATTAGAGGTACAAATTAATCCGGTATCTTTTACATAGAAACTGAATGTTTACGGGAAAATTGAAACTCAATCCTCATAATATCTCCTAATATGTTGTATAATTGCTCCATCTGACGAATCTCTCATCGAAAAAGAGATGATGGATTTAGATCCATGAAGTCCTATTGCATCTTTGGACCTCTTCCTCTATTTTATCATTTTTTACTTATTTATTCGTCACTATACATTCTCCCAAAGCTAAACCAATCATTCTCGCTACTTAGGAAGCATTTCTTTCAAATGGAATGAGAAAATTATGCTATTTTTCGGACACCATCGTGTTCACTATTTTATGAGGTTATGCCAACTACTTGTCGAAGATATATTTTTAAATGTTAACGTTGACACTTGAAAATCCAAAAACGACGAGAAAATAACTTAAGTTAAAACAAACTTATGATTGATTCATATCACAGATTAAATTTATTATTATTTTTAATTTATTAGCACGGAATATTTTTTTACACATAATATATATGTATATATATATATATATATATATATATATATATATATATATATATATATATATATATATATTATTGTAGATTGTATCTTCAGTTGAATATTAAAATTGTATTTTAATATCACAGTAAACATTTTTGCTCATTTTCTCACTCTTGTTTTACATATTTTTCAATTCTTATCATCGGTGTCCCTTAATAAATGTTCACTATTGCTATTTTATTTTCTAAATATTACCTAAGACTTCATTATATGTGTCTTCTATATCTTGATTTTCCAGTGCTATTATAATTAAAGATATGATGATATAATCGAATATTTTTTTAGAAATCATGTATTCAAAACAGGCTGTATTTTAATATATATATATATATATATATATATAGCCATGTGCGCGTAGTGATTGAATCTATAGGTTTCCAGTTGTGCCAAGTTGTTTACAAGTTATAAATTACAGCAAGTTAACACTAGATTGCACCGGTGTGGTGCCTCCTGAGTATTTGTTCCATGTGAAGAGGCAAAAAATAAATGTGTATATATATATATATATATAATTTAATAACGGACTGCTGATTCATAATAATTATATAGAAACATTCAATAATATCTAATGTAGCAGGGCTGTAAAATAATTTGTTTATTATTTAGAATAGTGGAAAATTCATTTATGTAATTGACTTTGTTCAGATTTACAAAAAGTATTATTCTGAAAATGTTGTGAGGTCAAGATTAAAATAAATATATCCTTTATTATATATTTCATAATTAACTTAAATGTCATTGCGTAAATGACTAAAATTATAGTATTACAAAATTCAATTAGTGCATGAAATCAATAACATTGTTCGACCGGAAAGTATTAAATATACAATTTTTAACATTTTATGAAATAAGTTGAAATTAATACGAGTATTTTTTTAATGAGGTAATTTTCAGTAATAAACTTTCATTGAACAGGTGGAATTGATACTTTGTTTGTAATTATAAACATTCATTTACTCTAATACTAAATAAAACTCAACAATAGCCAAATTTTCTCTGAATAAAAAAGTGAAATAAAATATATTTCCCGTTTTCAGTAAATACAGCGTGTTTTAAAGGTAAAATTATTACTTTTTCTTATAATTCCTACATGAAATGAAAAACAGTAGATTTTTGTATTTAAGATTGAAAATTACAAGATGGGTTTTTAAAGTGAAATCCGTTTAGTTATTAGAAAAAAATCATCAATGTTAAAAATGATTTGTTGCAAGCAAAAGACCTCTACATACAACTACATATTTAATGGTCTGTGATTTATTTCTGCTTCTATATTATCTCACTAGTGATAATAAATAAATAATTTCTTAATCATTATATAAAGATAGAAAATACATGCTTATTCACTCTCTTCATCTCTTTTGTACGAGGTGAGGTTCAAAAGTTCACGGAAAAAATGCAAAGATTGGAAAAACCAGAGCATTGTCTTGCTAAAGAAGAACAACTTTTCACCATGTTTTATGTCTTTTTTCTCTAATGGTTTCTCGAAGTCGATGAATACTCGACGCGTAGCTCTCAGCTGTTATGCTGATACCATTTTATTTGTATTCAATTAAGAGGATCCCTTCTGCATCCCTCAACACAGTCACCATCATTTTTCTCGCTGACAGCGGCCCCTTGTGTTCCTTAAATGAGTGTGCCTCCTTTTCCAGCCACTGCATGGACTTTCGTTTGCTCTCAGGGTGATAATGATGGACGCAAGTCTCGTCTCCAGTAATAATTCTGTCCAAGTTCGTACGAAACTCGTCGCCACACAGCTCCAAAAACTCACATCTGCATGCAATACTTTACCTCTCTTGCACCGGTGTAAGCATTCTCGACATCAATATTGCACTCACGTTAGTCGTTCTAAGATGATAATGCAAGATTCTGAGAATGGTTGTATCGAATGCTTCAGTCATTTCTACGAGTTGTTTCTTCTTCAGTCGACCATGTTCCTATACAAGATTTTCAACTTTTTCGATAATGTCTGAGGTGGTTGCCTCGACCAAGCGTCCAGTGATGTAATCATCCTCCAAGTCTTCTCTTCTTTGAAAAGAGAAGACCACTTATGAACCATGCTCTTTCCTGATGAACGATCCCCGTAAACGGCAGACATCTCTTCTACGATAACTTTTGGAGTTTTTCCTTGCTTAGTAAGGAATTTAACAACAGCGCGTAGTTCAATTTCCTCCATGATTTCGTAGTCACTCCGAGTTAAGTTGTTATTTTGGTGACAACGTGATGAGTACTCATGACAGCACAATGATACTTCAAGTTTACACTAATTAAGTTCTCTGTTCGACCGTAACTAATAATAAGTAGCTCCGATCCTCTTTTCCTCCCTTTCTGTAAACTTTTGGACCTCTCCCCATATGTATAAATTAGCATAAGGTACTTTTTTTAGTACAAGTTCATTTAGCAGTTATAAAAATACCATCAGTGATAATGATTTATTACAGAAAAAAGACCTCTACATATATACATAATTTTTCCACTGTCACCATTGATTTCCACAAATTTTTGGTACCCTAGCACCAGTTTCCTTATTGCCGTGTCGAATAAATCTACTGCCTGTGACCTGAACCAATTAATAATAACTGACTTCAGTTCTTTGTCATTTTCGAAGCGGTAAAATGCGAGTCTTTTTTTAGATGAAAAATCAGATGATAGTCGCTTGGAACGTGATCCGAGATGTAGGGGTGATTGGTTAATAATTTACCATCCAAAGTCTTTAAACATTTGAACAGTTCAAGCTGTGGTATGAGGTGGCGCATTACCGTTATCTTCTGTCAGAATGCCACAAATCACTGACTGTGAAACTTCTGGAAATTCAATAGACAATTATGAAGTTATGAAATGACGGTTTTCTTGAATTTTATGTTCACTTTTTCCACCAAATCGTATGTGATTACACTAAGCCGGCCACTATGATCACCATGAATACTAGTTCGCCCTTTCTTAAATAAATCACGCATTTGATTAACCTTATTGTTATTCATAACTTTTTGCACATACATTTGACAAAATTACCTGTGAATTTCTGCATCATTATTATTTTTTGCTAACAAAAAATGAATATTAGTAGGAACCTTGCAGCTGGTGGGATTATTTATTATTGCACTTATTATGAATCATTCACGCGTGACATCAAATAAGAACCCGAGATTGACAAAATCGCTCATAAATCACGCTAGGCTAGCCCATAGAAACTATTAGCCTATGAATTACAAAAAGCTATTCTGCATGGCCAGTCTCATCATTCATGCTTACTCGCCGGTAATTGCAAGGCAGACCTTACATTAAAAATGCGCCTCGTACGTATGGGAAAGTAATGCCTGTCAAATAGTAATCTCAAGTTGTGATTCAAAAAAATTCTTTTTCGATAACATTTTTCATCACATTTTCACATATTTCCTATATTATCTCACCGATTTCACGACGAACATTATCCTTTGGCTTTCAAACGCCCCTGACTTGTTCGCAGAAAAGTATGGTGGCGATAAATCTGGCGATCTTGCCTGCAACTTAATGTCGCTGAATTCCTAAATTAATTGGTGCTGAAATATGCAATTTAAAATATTCACCCGACACGCGCTCAGAGTAAAGTCCAATGACACCTCTGAACTAAATACTGTACCATATTGTTTCTATCCGTTGACATAAAGATCAATTATGAAAGCCCAAGAAGCAGTTGTATGTGGATGAAGCTGCTTAATACAAAGAAAGCCTCGTCATTAATGAAGATTTTTTTGGAAATGTCTAACTTTTTTATATTCAGCTGCAGCCACAAATAACTGTATAATTGACATCCTCCAGGTTGAAATACTATATTAACTGCATCTTATATGGGAAACATGTATGTATTTCTTCAAAATAATCGATTCAGAATGAAGAGAAAATCTCAATTTCTATACATTAGGTCTGTTGAATATGTTTGATTTTTCGACCATCAAGCTTCAATATTCTCTATTAAAATTACGGTGCAAACTTGCATAGACTTTGGTACTTTTAAACTCTCATTTTCGAATCTCTTCAGTAATTTGAAAATCTTTGACTTGTTTGATACATTATTATGACATAGTTTTCTAAGCGTTACTGAAATTGAAGACAGATTTTCATAGAATGCTTTTACTATTAATACCCGTTATCAAATTGAGTATTTTTCTCACTTTTTTGAAATATCAAATTAAAACCAACACAAACTCGAAAAACTAAAATAATGATCAATCAAATTTATAAACCTGCCTTTCAAATACTCTGCATTACACATTCTTGCAAAACAGTACAATTTTTAACTAGATATATTGTTATAAGTAATAAAAGTACATTTTAATATATTTTTTATTTTATGAAGTAAAAAAAAAATAATATACTTGAAAAGATATTAAATGAAGTGTATGAAATATAAAGTTATAATAATAAATGATATAAAAATATTAAACTTTTAGGTTGCATGCATAGTCCCGCTTACAAATACTTTAATAATGACATCATCTTCACAAGAACTGATGCTAAATATACTTTCATAAATTAATTCTTTTCTCATCCGACCGATTGCAACAAAATCTTATCAAAAATGTTCAATAAATCATTATCGAACATTTTAAATGTTGTTTATGGATTTTTTCGAATGAAAAATATTCGATAGCAGATTATTGAACGTTTTTTTATTATTGTTTATGAGCATTTCCGGACTGTCATTAGAACTTCTTGAAGAATGATTCAATCATCTTCAGAGGAATAGTGACGATATAGAAATGTGCAACAATCTAAATTGTTCAAATATCATTTATACGACTCTTCTGATTAAAAATATTTTGTTTTATTTTTCGAATAAAAGAAAATTCGTTTCTGTATTTTTTTATTTTCAACTTTTAGCACGTTTTTGAAATTAATGTCGATATTACAAAATGCTTTATGTGAAGTTTAATAATAACTATGGTGTCTTATTTATCAAAAAAGACTCATAGCATTTAAAAATTAAGATTATAATTGTATATTTTGTATATGTGAAATGATATCTTAAAGCTCCTCGTTCGTTTGGATCACTCGAGTTTATCATTTCCACTATTAGCTTCATAGCGTTTACCATCTTCAAATAAATTTTAAGGACTTGAAAACGTACCTATAGAGGTTACACGCATCGAAACTAGTGGCAGAGAATATGATTATGATAATATAAAAAGACAAATAATACATTATAGAATAAAGAATGCTGATAATACAAAAAGACATCTTAAAAACAACGCATCATAAAAGTGTTCTTTTCATAAAATTTACAAACTATTCATTAATGCTTTAGTGAAGCCACTTAACGGTCGACCTCAATTATAACGAGTACGTAATAACGAGTTTTCACTTGTAAATTCTTGTACTTGGATCGTTTGTAAGTATGGTAAACAAGCAAGATTAAACCCTTTTTTTAGAAAAAAATCGATTTTATTTCTCAACACAGTCTTTATTCAGTGCTATTCACTTAGTCCAGCGAGTCTTTAAAATACACATTGCGGCGGAGATTATATCCAAATTCGACGAGAATTTCTTCCCATCAAGCCAAATGTTTAAGTTTGGAATGAGGACGAAGTCGCACGGGGCCAAGCCCGGAGAATAGGATGAATGAAGAATCAATTCGAAGCCTAATTCATGCAATTTTCTCATTGCTACGGTCGATTTGTGGAACGTCACGTTGTCCTAGTGGAAGAGTACTCTTTTGAGCGCAAATTTTGACTGTTTTTGTTTCATATCTTCTTTCATATATACTTCTTTCATATATACTCCAATAATGTTACATAATGAGTTTCTGTTGCCGTTTTTCCCTTCATTAAATAGTTGACCAAGATGATTCCTTGGGAACTCCAAAAAATAGTTACCATCAATGTCCCAGTCGACAGAACGGTTTTCTGTTTTCTTCGGTTCACTTTCCTTAGTCGTTGTCTACTGCTTTGACTCAGGTGTGTAGTGGTGGATCCAAGTTTCAATCACAGTGACGAATCAACGCAAAAGGCCTGTTCGTTTTTTCAATTTTTGCGGAAACTGCTACAATACCTGCTTCAAACATCTGTAGAACGTGAACAAAGTTCGCTTCTGGCTGAAATTTTGCCTATACTAATTTCGAAAGTAACGCTTCATAACCGTGATGTTAGCAAATGAATGGTGGCGCCACATCTAAAAATATACCAAACTTATCAAACGACTCACATTATTAATCTTATTTGGAATTTGACTATTCTTGCATAACAGAATCCATAATAACACCTACAGCAATTTATTCCATCATAAAAAGCTCAAATCCGGAGCCTCATTCGTCTCCTTTCTTAAGTGGCTTCAATATCTTCTGTAACCCTCAACACAGTTTGAAATTCCTCTGGTTCTAATCCTGTAAAGTCGATAACACCATTTATGTTCCGCTAGATTTTTTTCCAGTAATTCATTAAAATTAAAGTACGAATTGGATAGTTGCTACACGTAATTTTTAAGAAAAGTTCATTATTTTTGACAGGAGACTCCGTTCTCTGCTCGCTTTACTCGCCGACCTCCATAGAGGAAGACTCCTCGCTCGTTATCAACCACTCTCCTCTTGAGAAATGTAAATTTGTAAAGAGATAAACTATATTTAATAAAGAACACAGAACCTATATGTAATAAAGTGATCAGCGAAGAAGATTAATCCACACCTAATAGTTTCATATTTATTAAATATCTATGTACAATTGTCCCACAATTTACACGGTACTCAGATTACACGATTTTGGTTTAACACTGTTGAAAAAGTGAAAAAACTGTCGTTTACATGGCACTACTTCAGCTTAACACGGTCACAAAATTGCAAAAATTTGTTTTAAAATACTATCACACGCATTTAAAAAACCTCTCCATTTATACTGCTGTGCAAAATAATAAGCATACACACCACTGTAAATAGTTTCTTACTTCCTTGCATGCGAACAATAATAGAAACTTTCAACTTTGCATTTTTGTCTTCTGAACTGAAGTAACAGTATCAATTCGAGCTAGCAACAGTGCAAATACTGTTGACTTTAGAACGAATAATAATTTAAAGAAATGTATTCTATAAATATTAGTACGGATTTCTACTTGAAATAATCAGCTTTGAATAACATTACATAAAGTGTTGTTCAATTATAAATCACTTGCTTTCATTGACTTCGTCCTATACCTTCGGACCAGTCATAAAATATATAAAATTTAATGAAGATGAATTGGTAGAAATGGTCATCAGTTCCATCTCCAGTGACTCTGAAAGTGATTGTGATAAAACATTTCCAACTCTTACTCTAAATTCTATAAATAAATGAATTGCACTGGCTAAAGAACTGGAAGATTTCTTCATCGAGAACCATCCAAACATGGTAAAAAGTTCAAAATTTGGAAGAGACTTGCGTATATGTTTAACTGAATATCAGAAATCTTGTAACTAGTTGTGTAAAGTTTGAAACAGTCTTTGATAACGGGTTTTATTTGAACAGTTATCGCCATGCCTTTGGAAAATCAATTAGAGAAGTGAAAATGTAAATAAGAAAGTGACGAGAAAATTAACAATTGAAGCTAATACAGAATGAACATTATTTTTGTTTTAATACTTTCCGAATTAATGAGTAAATTATATTCTCTATTTTTATTAAAAATAAATAATTTTGGTCCATTTCGGATTTGTAAAACCTGTCCCTTACTTTTAATACGAGATGTGGACTCGAACTGCACGATTTAAATGTATACAGTTCTTTTTGGAAAGCAATCTACCATGTAAATCTAGGGTTAAGTGTAATTTTATTGCGGGTACATTCAGCTACAGAGTTTTTCCTTTCACGACTGAAGTCTGTTTTCATCCTCAAACAATCATTTTCTGATCAAAACTGTTCAATCAATCATTATTGCTTATGTGCATTTCGATGAAGATGGCCGTTGACCTCATGGTATCAAATACAGGTACTCGGTTCTTGATTATTACATTTCATTTCACATCTTTCTGGTATGAAACATTATTAAAGAAGTTGTAATTTTCAAACTACTCTCTAACAATCTATGGTTCCTATAAAAAATTGAACCCCTCATACTAAACTATCATTTCACACAACACACCTTGACACATATACCTCTAATCGATTACCTGCATATTTTTTTTCACATATGTCCAAACATCTATCCACCATTATTCTATAACCTTTAGAATTGATTATCCGTAGTCAATGGACGTATATTTTAATTGTGAACCATGTTTGGACACTCGCGTCCGAGATGAGATCTTCGCACGCTGGAACCGGTTTTTCGATCAACGTTACATGAAGTGAAATCTAGACTAGTCGTAATTCTTTCTCGTTTCATTAAAATGACATTTGGCGAAAACAACTACTAAATATAGACACCACACGTACGATTTAAATTGTAAATTTCATTTCTTATATTATTGTGATGCGTAATAAAATAATAAATGTATTTGACATGAACTGAACATGCGTTTTGCAACAAATATAACTATTTCTCTTTGTCTATATATATATATATATATATATAGAGAGAGAGAGAGAGAGAGAAAGAAATAGAAATGATTAATTAACCAAAAACTATTTTTTAATGTTAGGTAAATATCTGAACATATTAACATTCAGATGTTTTTGATTAAATTGATAAAATATGTTTAAATTTAAGTATGTATGACATTTTATCTTTTTTCTATTTTTTATTTTTTGTCTTCTTATCAAATCAAAAAGATATCAATCTTAATATGTGTAGATATGTTCTTAACATTAATATACATATATATATATATATATATATATATGTATATGTATATATATATATATGTATATGTATATATATACATATATATGTATATATATATATATACATATATATATATATATATATATATAGAGAGAGAGAGAGAGAGAGAGAGATGACAAGATCGTTATCTCATAAGGATGCAATAAGAGTGTATTAATGAAAAAATCTAGCACGAAAAATTTCTATAATTTTGTTAATTTTCGAATAAACACACATTTTCGGTCTATTTATATAAAAGTTAGTTTATAACTTTTCTTTGTTCTACATACACATATATACAAGATATGTGATTCTGTAGTAAATATTTTTGATTTTTGTTCTGATAATGTGAGCTATACACATCTAAAAAAATAAAATAAACCATCAGTTGTAGCACATACTTTTTGTACTCCTCTCTCCTTTGTTAATTTCATAATTTTCGTTAAGTGCAGGAAAAAATATACACACAAATACATACATACATATATATATATATATATATATATATATATATATATATATATATATATATATCTCTATATATATATATGGTGGCACGGTGGTGCTCGTGATTGAAATGTATTCATCTTATATATTGTTTGAAAGGTAACAATCACAGATGTCATTTGAGCATCAGACGCATTTGTTTGGATTCGATTTTTTAAGAAAAATTTTTGAAAATGTACAAAAAATATATATTTTCGTTATATGATACGAATTTCGGAAAGGAGTAACCATTGACGCAGCAACGAAAAATATTCAGGACTCCCGTTTTGAACTCATAAATAATTGTTCTTGTTTGCTTCTTTTCCATCTTTAATTCAGTAACCCAATTTAAAGCAAAATTTATAATAAAACCAAAGTAGATGTTACCAAAATACAGATCGAAAGATGATACTTTAATTGAAAAAAAATAAAGTTAGAATGCAGAAAACGAAAACCGCAATTACTTTCCTAGTAACCTTTTAGTAACCTTAATTTAAGACAATGTTATGATTTTTTTATCTTAAAGACACCGAATTACTTTTTGCTCTTAATATTAACACCTAAACAACCGACATTGCATTTTTATAATGTTTTTGAACTACCGCAAAATCCCCGCCATTGATTTCTGCAATATGTAACATACACTTTCTGCGTCAGTATCTTTATCAAATGGGTGTCATAATTTTTTTCTTATAAACTTTGGTAAATAAATGTATGTGATTAATATTGGGCATAATTTATTAATTTGGCGGTAGTTCAAAAACATGACAAAAATGCAATAACGGGTGTTTAAGTGTTAAGATCCCAATCAAATTCAAAACTATATACGTTGGATCATGTATAGTTACAAAGGATAAATCCAATCATGTATAATTGGATCATGTATAATTGTAAGGCAGCCGTTTTAATGCTTGATAAACTAGAAAACAGAAACGGTGACAAGCGACCTCCTCAAAGCGACCACCGGTTACTGGTCGTGGACGACATTGACACCCTAGTTTGAAGATCACGGTACGCGTACCAGTAAGAGGACGCAACCTTTTGTTGTGCCTGGAAATCTCTAATCTGCATTTTAACGTACATTCATGCAACATTACAGTTCTTTACCTTTATATGAAAATCATTTCCATCTCAATCAAATCATTATCGTGCTGACTACATTAGTCACAACCATCATAACTATCTAGAACGACGCAACAAATTCAATTTTATTGCCTAAAACATATTCCAGATAACCGTATAGTATTATCAATAAAATAAACTTTATCATAGAATAAGTAACTGTATTTTTCCATAACAAATTATAAATTCTATCATGTCTAGACGATAAATATGTTATTCATAATAATTATTATTGTAATCAATATTATAAATAATGTAGAAACTACCATTAAAATAAAAAACTCTGAACTTTATCACAGGACAAATAAGTTTATCATTTTTCCATTTATATAAATAAATCATAATCACATCCTGTTTAGATGATAATTATTGTAATCAACTATTATAAAAACTGTACAAATTTAAATCAGTTTGTAACTGATCTTGAAACTTCAGCACTTCACTGATCAGCACTTCGGTTCGAGTCCTCTCGAGCGGTTTGTAGTTATTAAAAACTCACAAGTCACTATAAAAAACAAAATTCTTTTAAATACATCAGAACAATCTAGCGATTGGTGTGTCATTGTTTGTCAATCCTTACATTAGTTCTTGTGGAAACAATGTTTTTTTTTTATTTCTACACATTTGTATCATTCATTTAGTCGTTATAAGAAAATTATTTGTCGTATCACAACTCACTATAAAAGAATTATATTTTATTGTTTTCAGGTGTACTTATCGACTTCATATCAATACCAGTGACTGTTGGCTTCACATCGGCGACGTCCGTTATCATTGCTGTGTCACAATTGAAAGGATTGCTCGGATTACAGATAGCGTCGTCGGGATTCCTCGATACTCTCGTGAAAGTGTTCAAACATATCGACCAATGCAATCCGTGGGATTGTTTGTTAGGATTTAGTTGCATATCAATATTACTATTCTTAAGGGTAAGTTTACAAAATGTATATTCATGCCCATAAATGATTGTAGTTTTTTACTTATTTTGTTTGGTCGCTGATTTAACAATGAATATCATAATATCTAGTTTTTATTACTGTCTCATCTCTTTGAGAAAGACATGTATAATCATTCATTTATTTTTAATATAGCTCTGACACTGTAGCTACATTGATTTTCTTATGTTAATATTTCTTTCGTTCTATAAACAAAGAAAATCTGTTTAGGTCAAAAACATTCAATAGATTACTGATTATTTTTATTTGTAGCTTATGAGCTATCATTCTCAGAAAAATCTATTTTTTTAAAATTTATCTTCCATATTAAAATATATATATATATATATATATATATATATATATATATATATATGTATGTATGTATATGTACGAGGGTGGTCCCAGAAGTATCCGACCCCAAAAGAAAACCCAAAAATTTTGGAAAAAAATATATTTATTTTTCAACATAATCTCCTTTCAGCTCTATACACTTTTCCCAGCGATGTTCAATAAGTTCGATACCCTTTTTATAATAAAAACTGTCTTGCTCCTCAAAATACCCATTAACTGCCGACATCACTTCTTCATCGTTGGGAAATCTTTGACCACTGAGCCATTTTTTCAAGTTTGGGAACAGAAAATAATCCTAGGAGGCTAAATCTGGCGAATAGGGTGCATGAAGTAGCAATTCAAACTTTACTTCATTAATTTTGGCCATTGCAATAACGGATTTGTGAGTTGGTGCATTGTCTTGATGAAACAACACTTTCTTCTTAGCCAAATGCGGCCGTTTTTGCTTGATTTCTTCGCTCAAACGTTGCAATAAGTTCGCATAATACTCGCCGTTGATAGTTTTTGCTTTTTCAAGATAGTCAATGAAAATTATCCCACGCGCATCCCAAAAAACCGACGCCATGACCTTACCTGCAGATGAAACGGTCTTCGCCTTCTTTGGAGCCGGTTCTCCCTTTTCAGTCCATTGTTTTGATTGTTCTTTTGTCTCGGGTGTGAAGTGATGGACCCATGTTTCATCCATGGTTATGAAACGGCGCAAAAATTCTGCTTTGTTGCTGTGAAACTTCGCTAAACACTCAATTGAAACATCTTCACGACACTGTTTTTGCTCGAGTGTGAGCAAACGCGGCACCCATCTTGCACACAGCTTGCTCATGTCTAAATTTTCAGATAATATGCGATGTACCGCACTTTTTGAAATGCCTACTATGTCTGCTAGCTCGCGCACTTTCAGTCGATGATCATCCAGTACCGCTTTGTGGATTTTCTTCACTATTTCTGGAGTCGTCACCTCATTTGGTCGACCACTGCGATGCTCGTCTTGGCAGCTCGTACAGCCTCGTTTAAACTCTGCTACCCAATATTTCACTGTTGTAAACGAAGGAGCAGACTCACTCAGAGTAGAATCCAGTTCAGCTTTTATATTGGTTGGGCTGAGGCCTTTCAAATAAAAGTATTGTATCACGTAACGATGACCAATTTTCTCCATTTTCACAAATTCACTGAAAACGTTCACTATTGATGGCTGCCAAACAAATACTAAACAACGTGGCGTCCTCAAACTTGAAACATATGCTTTATAGATTGTGTACTTTCTAATACAGTGATATTTTTCAAACAACTACCGCTATCTCTAGGTCAGGCCGGGTACTTCTGGGATTACCCTCATATATATCGACTTTTTGTATTCAGATATCTCTCTTTAATGCGCCTCCAACAGCTTACTCTTCTTCTTATTATTTTTTATATTACTATGTTCCTCTACTTACGGACGGATCTGTACTTCAGAGGTCCTTGAAGATTTGTTACTTTTGGTCCCCCCAGATATATATATATATATATATATATATATATATATATTTATATATATATTTATATAATATATGTTTATATATATATACATATATTGAAAAACTACCAGCCAATTAGTACTACCTACAATATATAAGATTTTTACAAAAATAATTTCAAAGCGTCCGCAAACTCAGTTATATTTCGCTAAACTAAAGGAGCAAACACGATTTCAAAGAGGATTTAGTACAATGGATCACATTCAGGTAATGAGAGAAATAATCAGCCGGTCAAATGAATACCAAATATCATAATGTCTTGAATTTATAGACTATGAAAAGGCATTCGCTCGATTACCACATCATCTGTCATATCTGCGTTGAAGAACCAGAATATAGAGGACATATACATCGAGTTGCACAGATAACATGTACAAGAATGCAACCTTGACGGTGAACCTACAGAAAGAAACAAGGAGGATAAAAACCGAGAAAGGTGTAAAACATGAAGATGCAATTTATCCGAAATTATTTACTGCAAACTTAGAAGAATTATTCAAATCGCTCGACTTGGAGAACAAAGGAATCGAAATAGAAGCCAAAAGATTGAGTCACCTCCGGTTTTCTGATAATATCGTTATCTTTACAAGTACTTTGGAAGAGCTACAAAGTAGAATAGAAAAATTAGATGATGCCAGTCAAAAAATTGGCCTTAATATGAACCACGCCAAAACAAAAGTGTTATTCAATGCGTCTGTCTGTTCGAAGAAAATTGAAAGGAAAAGAACAGAAATACGAGTTACAAAGTATGTCTATTAAAGCCAGCTTATTAAGAAAGATGGATCATTCATTGAAAAAGTAAACAGGGGAATAAAAAAAGGATGGAGCTCACTTGGACGAAACGCATCGATATATAAATCAAGAATCCCATTCAGGTTGATGAAAAAATTATTTGATCAATGTATACTATCACTCCTGTCTTACGGTATGCAAAACATGGGCGCTTAACGCCAAAATCATTCAAATACTCCAAATAACACTGAGACGTATGGACAGATGGATGCTAGGAATAACAAGAAGAGATTGGAAAGGAATAGAATGGATAAGAAAACAGACTAGAGTCACAGATGTAACGAGAAGAGTGAAGAGTCTGAATTGTAAATGGGCGGGGCATGTTGCAAGAAGAGAAGACAACCGATGGGCAGGAGAAATTATTAACTCAGAACTAAGGAATGTAAAAAGTCCAAGAAAGAGAACAATGAACAGGTACGATGAGGAAATTAAAAATTTAAAAAAGAGAAAAGAGAGAAGAAATTAAAAAAGAGAGGCATTCAATTGTATAAAATGGAAAATCATTGAAGAGGCCTTTATCCAGTAGTTGCTCAACAGAGGCTGATGATGATGGTAAAATGTATATATATATATATATATATATATATATATATATATATATTTTCATACATATATACATTTTTTTTCTCCATTTAACAAAAATTATATAATTAACGAAATAGAGAGTTGTTGCTAAAATCATGCGCTGCAAATGATGGTTTGTTGTATTTTTTAGATAGTATAATATTAACTCACATTGTCAGGACAAAAATCATAAACATTTTATAGATTCACATAAATTGTGTATATATATATATATATATATATATATATATATATATATATATATATATATATATATATGTGTATATATATATATATATATATATATATATATATATATATATATATATATATATATATATCTATATATATGTACAACTAAGAACAAAAGAAAAAATAAACCAACTGTTGTACAAATAGAACAAAAATATGTTTGTATTGAAAAATTAACAAAATTATAGAACTGTTTTACCGACATACTCTCTTATTGCATCCTTATAAAATAACGATCTTGTCATGTCTGCTTCAACAGATAAAATAGAAAGAAAAGTTAATCTTTCCTCGTGAATGAAATTTATTTTTGATAAAAGATAATTTAGAAATTTCTAAGCTAAAATTTAGAAAATAGCGGTTTCGCAATTTTTAATACGTAGAGTCATGTAAATTTTTAAAATATTTGTCAGATTTGGGAAAATATTAATTTATTTGCTTTTTATATGTTTCATTTTTTGTACAAAGCATTTTTTTTAATTTTCATTCATTGTTGGGTTCCTTACAAAACGGATCGCTGAAGCTTAAGCTTCGTAAGTTTTCATATAGATCTGTCCCTGTCTCTAACTCTAATATTTTATTGTGAGAAAACATTACTATTGCTGTAATTCTATCTAGAAGAATATAAAAAAATACAAGTGTGACTTTCAAAATAGAATTATTTTATTTATTGTTTTTGTTATTAAACGGTAGTTTGAAAAATAAGTAATTTTCAATTAGTTTGAGGAAATATTTTAATTCTTTTTTGAACTTAGTATAGATTTGCAATTTCTTATAAAAAGAAATAAAATTCTTTCATATCGTTTTAAATACAGCCATATTTATAGCAACAGTAACAATTCGTTTATTCTTCTAAGAACTGTTTGTGAATTTTCGTACATTTTCATTTTATTAAAAGAGATAATTTCAAGGACGAAAATTGACTGTAGAAAAATATTCTCAAATTCAATAAATAAAATCTGATAATAGTATTTTATCCACAAATCAGTTCTAGTTTCATTGATAGTAGATTTAGCCTTTTGTAACACTGTATTTCATATAACACGATCAAGGTTTTATATAAAAGTTTCTGTTTGCATTCTCATAATGACATTCGAATAGTTTTAAAGTGTTTTCGATATGGCACAAGTAAAATAAAAATTGGTCATCCTATCTAATTGCAAATAATTACTCAAAAGCTTACAGAACAATATTTGTTTTATTTATGAATGGATTGCTGTTTTTGTATACATGTATAACCTATTTCAAATGATCTGCCTTTCTGTTTACAATCAATTGGTAATAAAGAAAGTGAGAAGGAAACCTTCAAGGCTTACGGCAACCTTTACAATCCACATAGTTCACTGACCAGTTGGTTCGACCGATAAAACGATCAGATGTTTACGACGATACATTAAGAGAGGGTGGCGTAACAGAGATTATAATTGGTTATCAATGATAAGAAAAGAATAAATAATCACTATTTATCTCTCTTAAGTCTTATAAAATAAAACTAAGATATTCTCTTCTTTTTATTCTTGTATGGAAATGTATTCATTTATAATAATTATGATCTAGTTCTGCAAATATATTTTCCAATTACTCCACAATCTTCACTTTGTTTGATTAAAATTGTTCAATTCTTTATTATTGACAATTTTTGATTGTTGGTTATGTGTATTTCGATGATAATTTTATGAAAACGATTTGAAAAGTAACTTGATTAAAAGGTGCTGGCTTTGATTCGATGGAGACGTAATGTCTTTTCAGATTTATTTCACTTTTTTAATATTTTTTGCATGTTTTATACGTCACAGCTCTTCTCCTCCAATGCTCAGCTAATCGTTTCCGTGGCCTTAACAGACTTTTAAATGAAATGTGCAAATTATGAAAATATTATATTATTTTTCATACGCAATCATGTTCATTCAGTTTTGTGAGGTTATGTAAAGTGCTTGACCAAGGTATGTGGTGTTTTGAAATGTTAAAGTCGACACTTGAAAATATTAAATTAACGAGAAAGTATTTCAATTTAAAACAGAGTTATGATTAATTCAATTTAGGGGATCGAATTAATTTGCACAACTTATACATATATATATATATATATATATATATATATATATATATATATATATATATATATATATATATATATATATATATATATATGTGTGTGTGTGTGTGTGTTTTTGTGTGTATATAGTGGCACACTCAAGGATGGGGCCAAAGGGTGCTGGAAATCCTTAAAAGAAAAGAGAAAAACATTATAAAATAAAACAAAATCGTCATACGAAAATGCTCCTATATACACAGAGAGACTACGATAATGTAACCACGACTGAAGTAATTCAAGACCTCTGTAAAAATAAATAAAACTAGTTTTATTCTATAAATAAAATGTTATACTCATCTGAGGAATTTTATTTAATTCACATAAAAAAAGTTATCTGTTCAACTCCCTCATTCCCAAGATTACATCCAGAAAGCGCCACTGTATGCACATATATATATATAGTACTCTGCAAAAAAATAGTATCAACTGCGTTTAATATAGAAATTTTCAAAAATAAATAAAACTAAATAATGTAATAAACTGATTTTTTTAAATATAAAAAGTAATAAAGCAGCAACTGTAAAGGTTCATAGATTTTTCATTCAAACTGAAAACATGGTGCAGTATGCAGTTAAACAAAAAATCCAGAATTTCAACTGTGCAAAATAATAGGACAAGTCAAGAAATATCAAATCTTTACTGAATAATTCCATAAAATCATTCTTATTTCAGAACAAATTAAAAATAAATACAATAGCCCAGTTTAATATTTTATTTTGTAGCTTTTATTTTTAAAAACAGCGGCACAACGTCGAGGCATGGAGTCAACTAACGTTTGGCTGCACTGAAGTGGAATTGCTTTCCATGCAGACTGCACAGCATGCCACTGCATTGTATTTTTAAGACTTGTTTGAAATGCGCCTTTTTAACATCTGTACAAAGATTTTCGATAGGGTCCAGATCCGACGATTTAGCTGGCCATTCCACAACCTGAACCTTACTACTTGAAAAAAAATTTTTAGCCAATTTGCTGGTACGTTTTGGGTTATTATCTTGCTGAAAAACCCATTTGAGCGACATATTCCATTCGGTATACGGCAACAGTACTTTTTGCATTATGTCAACCTAAACTTCAGCATTCATGATGAGGTTAATGTAAAAAATTCGACCTATGTCATTATAGGAAAAACATCTCCATACGTTATTTTTTACGTTGCCATATTTAGTCGTCTTAAATGTATACTTTGGACTGAACTCTTCATTCTTTTGTCTACTAACAAACGTCTTATAGCTAAGAATTCCAAATAAGAAAATTTTGGTCTCGTCCGTCCAAAGAATATTTTACCATTTAGTAAGGAGACAATCTATGTATTCGTTGGCAAATTTTATTTGATTTTTTAAGTGTTTTTTGTTCAAAAATGGCACTTTTTTAGGTCTTCTGCCAATCAATTTCATTCAGATATATATTCTTCCTATAGCAGCGGTAAATTTTTGAGTCGTCTCTCCAAAGAATATTTTTCCATTTACAAGTGGCCAATGTATTTGTTTTTTTAGCAAATTTTATTCGATTTGCTGAATGTTTTCCGTTCAATAATGGTACTGTTCTGGGACTTCTGCCAATCAAATTCATTTCGATAAGTCCTCATCTTTTTGTAACAGTATCTACTTAAAAATTTAACTCTTTTTTGATTTTTGTTGATGTGATAAACGGGTTTTCTTCGCTAACCTAACTGTATGGTTTTCATTACTTGTTAATTTCTTTGGTGTTAAATTGAGTTATTATTTTGCACACTGAAATGTTGATACTCTTCGAAAAACCGTGGATTTCCCTTAATTCGAAATGTTCTTCTAAAAAATGTCTATATATATATATATATACATATATATATATATATATATATATATATATATATATATATATATATATATATATGTATATATATCAGCTTCCTCTTCATACATTACGGTAAAAGATTGGGCTAAGACATTAGATATGGGAGAAGAGTCACTGAAAGTTGGATCGAATTCCACTATTTAACATTTTTATTTTGTTGTTTTTTTTGTATCTATTTTTCATTATTATATGTAAATCCTATGAGAGTTTATTTGTTCTATAAAATATTAAATGTGTTGATATTTTTTTGCACAGTACACAGAACTTTATATATACATATATATATATATATATATATATATATATATATATATATATATATATATATATATGTATGTGTATATAAATATGTGTAATGTGTTTTATTTGCATATTACCAATCGCGAGAAATCCATGTCATTTTAAACGAAATCCGCGATGTAAATAGAAAAAGTTTGCATAAAAGATGTCATTGAACGAGATTTAAATCACTTGAGAGCGTTTAAATTCAGTTGCGAACACTCCACACGGTTATGTAATCTGTTTACAGACTGTCTATCGATAATGATTTCATTCCGTTTCAATGATTTCTGTTTTTAAATTACCTGTTATTAAAGCTAAATAATGTCTTCGTCTAGTGAATGTTAAAATATATATTTTAACGACGTACATGACGGTCATTTTCGTAATAAATTATTTCATTGAAGAATCGTATTCGCCATTCGTTATTCAAATCAACAGTGTGTGTGTGTTTTTTTTTAATAGCGGAAATAATTTTTAATTTATTTGAAACTTTGTAAGAGGTAACAGAACATAAATATAAATATAGAAAAATGGAATTGAGATTACTTGAATAACTTATTCATTTTATTATAACATATATTTGACAATTCAATTAATATGTATTTGAAACAAGCAATTCTTGAGAGCGACTGATGTCAATCTAAATTACTTGAATGATTTACACAAACTTATTTATTAATAACTCGAATTACTTTTTCAATTATTGTTATTATGATTACAAATGGAATATGAAATGTATAGTAAAAAAAATGAATTAGAAATGTATTACTTTGAAGGCATATGCTTGTTTAAATGTTTAATTTATAAATCAACATAAACTCTTCGGTACAAAAAAAGATATAAACGTTTTTCAATGAATGATACTATTTGAAGTGTTCTGAATTTATGTTTATTTATGTCATCGGTAAAAATAAACATGGAAATGTTTAATAATACTGATATATAAACATTTATGTTCAAATAATGTTAACGTATTGAGTAGATTCGACAAATATTTAATGGATTGTATCAAAAATATTATAAAACCAGTATCATCTTCACAATGAAAATAATTTTATATATAAATATGAAAACATGATAAATCGTACTTAAATACAGTGAGTCAAAAATGTTTTCGTACACTTTATTTTTATATATTTTTATTTATAAACAAACATCAATGAATGCAATTTTGTAAGCACTTTTTCCATATAATTATATATATATATATATATATATATATATATATATATATATATATATATATATATATATATATATGGGGGGGGGGGGGGTCATTTGATAAGTATAGTAAAAACCAGTTATATACCGTTTTTTTGAAAAAAAAAAACGATTTTATTTCTCAACATAGTCTTCATTGAACGTTGTACACATTGTCCAGCGTGTCTGTAAAATACTCATTAACGGCAGCGATGACGTCCCCATTCAAGGAGAATTTCTTCCCACCGAGCCAAATTTTCAAGCTTGAGAAGAAAAAGAGGTCACACGTGGTCAATCTCAGAGAATATGACGGATGAGTAATCAAGTCAACCTAATTCGTGTAATTTTCCCTTTGCAACAGTCGATGTGTGGGATGACACGTTGTCTTAGTGAAATAGTACATTTTTGAGCGCCAATGTTGGTCGTTTTTGTTCCAGCTCTTCTTTCATGCGGTCGAATAATGTTGCATAATGAGCTCCTGTTATCGTTTCTTTTCTTCGTTAAGTAATAATGTTTAATAATGTTACATTAGAGTTTAATAATGTTACATGAGAGGCTTCCGTTATTATTTTCCTCTTCGTTAAGTTGTCGATCAGGTTGATTCCCTGGGAATTCCAAAAAATAGTGCCCATCATCTTCCCAGCCGACAAAACGGTCTTCGCCTTCTTCGGTGCACTTTCACCAGTCATTGTCCACTGGTTTGACTACTACTTCGACTCAGGTGTGTAGTGGTAGATCCATGTTTCATCCACGTAGCGAATCGGCGCAAAAAGGCCTTATCGTTTTTTTTTTTATTTTTGCGATTACTGCTGCAACGCTCGGTTCAAACATCTATAGAACTTGAACTACGCGTCGCTTCTGGATGAAATTTCGCCTATGCTAATTTGAAAAGTGACACTTGATAACCGTGACGTTACCAAATGAATGATGGCGCGACCTCATGAGGGTGTTTTCACCGCCGTCAATGCATATTTTGTAGACTTTAAGAAATGCTACTTTTTCGACAGAATGAAAAAATTATAAACTCACTGGACCAAGTGTATAGCCTTCAATGGAGACTATGTTGAGAAATAAAAAAGATTCTTTTCAAAAAAAATGTGTTTGACTTGCTTTTTACCAAACTTATCAAATGATCCTCGTATGTATATATATGTATATATATATATATATATATATATATATATATATATATATGTATATATATATATATATATATATATATATATATATATTAAAGAATAAACTCACAACAAAATTGAATCCAAATAACCTAAAAAACATAAACACATTAAGATGTCAAGCTAATTTATATTTTTTTTTCTAATTTTCAATGTCTTGTTGGTTTACCTTTTGACTTAACCACTACTTCCAAACGACTTTTCATATTAACACTTTCACGCCGGGCATAACTTGTGTGTGACTTTTACTGCCAGTGGTTTTCGGCAAGATTCTGATGACAAGAGCGATGATATTAACTTTGATGATAACCGTGACTGGTTGGCAAGCGATTTTATTCCAAAAGTGCATAATTTTATAGGGAAACCAGAAATACAGACTAAATCTGTAGATTTGAACAATATAAAATCATGTTTATAATTCATTATTGGAGACGATTTCATAGATAAACTAGTCACAGATTCAAATAAATACCAAAACAACAGCAGTGACACTGGCACAACAAATAAAAAGAAATGTTGAACTGACACTAATAATATAAAAATGAAAAAAATTATGGGCCTTAGCATTTTAATGGGTTCCGTAAAAAAGTTTGAGAATATATATATATGGAACGGTTGGAAACAATAAAAGGAAATGACATTTTTAAATTTGTGATCCAATAAAAAAAGCTAGTTTTTTACCGAATTTTTGGTAATACAATGAGCATAAATTTTGTCAGATATGAAGATACTAGCACTTTATTAAAAATCTCATTAATACAATTAATACATAATTGTATTACCAATAATGTTTATACAATTAATGCGTTTTATATCGGTTGCTATCACCTGAGCGACTGCGAAAGGGCCCGCATCATAATCGGCCGCCATGAAAGCGTTAAGAAACACTTTGTCTGTTTCTTCTCGTGTTATTTTCTCCCATTCAGTCAATAATTTCGTTTTCAGTGATTACTTAAAGCTTATTTCGTGTTTTCGCAGACGTCGATTAAGTGAATCCAATAAATGTTCTATGGCATTTAAATCGTGTGACTGCGGGAATTATCTTGCTGAAACATAAATTCATTTGCATCTAGTCCCATTTTTTCAACACTAAATATTAAATTTTTTTACACAATGTATAAGTAATCACATTTTTTCATAATTTGTTCAATGAACACAAAATTTCAAATATCTACCGCTTATACACCCCCACATCACCGCTCTGTCACCACCATGATTCATGGTTGATATATTTTCCTCATTAAATACTGTATTTGCTCATCTCCATACGTGTACGTGTCCATTCGAACCAAAAATATTAAACTTACTCTCATCACTGGAAACTACATTTCTCCAAAATTCGTCTGATTGGTTTTTATGCATTTCAGCCGCTTGAAATTATTTATCATTGAAACTAATGATTTTTCTCTTGCTATGAAAACTAGTTTTGTACAAGATATTCTTAATCGTTTGCGTATTCGATTTTCCCTATTAATTCTTCCAATTGTTTACTCACTTTTGGGGCTGAAATCTTGGGTTCTTGTTTTATGGTATTACCCAGAATTCTTTGTTCTTCAATGTTCTTTGGAAGAACATTTTCTAGGTCGGAAAGTGGTTTAATTTTTACTGTTCCGATTGTACTAAAATTTTTAATAATAGATTGTATACTTGAATGTATTCTCCATTCAATAGAACCAATTTCCTGAAGCGACTTGTTTATAATATAACTGGAAAATAAGTTTTTTTTTATCTACTAAAATTTCCAAACTTCGGCCTATTCTTACTTTAGTTTTAAGGAGCATAAGTTAACTAATTGAATTGAAATACTATTACTTTCAAACTTTACCTTTTACAATACTCGTGTAACAAATTTAAAAAAAAAAAACTGTTTATAAGTTCAATCACAGCTCTTGTAACTCACTACAAAATTATCAAGTATGAAAATATTTTTGACTTAAATTTTGTACCAAGGCACTTAATTCGAACAATTTCCTGTTTCCATAAAAAATATTTTAAAAAGCACGGAATTGCGTTTTACAAATATTGAAGAAATGTTATACAAAACTTTTTCTTCGAATAATAACAAAAAAAAGAAACTTTCAATGGTTTTTTTCAAGAGTACAAGTTGTTTGAAAACTATTTTTACTCACTGTGCATCTTCATGACATATTCAAACATAAATGATTAATTATACTTTTGCAAATATTCATGTAATCATTTTTTTTATAGAAAATAAAAGATATCAAGTTTGGCGAACCGGGTGCGAAACCGACACCGAAACAGAAAATCATTAAGAAAGCATTATGGCTCTTATCGACATCACGGAACGCTTTAGTCGTCGTTCTGTGTTCGTTTTTGGCTTATTATTTCGAAAATCAACGTACCGAGGATGGAATGGGCGGTAGTCCGTTCGTGTTGACCGGGAGAGTACGTTCTGGATTACCGGCTTTCGGTTTACCGCCATTCGGAACGACGGTTGGTAACACAACGTACACGTTTGTTGAGATGTGCAACGAACTTGGAAGCTCTATTGTCTTGGTACCGATTATTGCAGTTCTAGGCAATGTTGCAATCGCTAAAGCATTTGGTAAGTAATATATATATATATATATAAATATATATATATATGTATATATATATATGCACACTTATATATAGGATAATTCAGTTTTGACTTCCACATGAAAGCGGGCGCTAATGACCTTAGCTGTCGAAGGGCCCTAAAATCCAAATAATCAAACAACCATCCACATGAAAATATGAAAAAATTGCAAAAATTAAAAAAGTCATATTATCATTTTTCTTTTATTTAGTATTTTAGTATTAAATTGAATTGAAATACTAAATAAAAAATAACATGATTTTTTGATACTTTGATGTGGAAACCTACTAAATTAAAACTGTACTAAATTATTGACTAAGTGTGAACCGAGTTTAAGGGGTGAACGTCTGGGTTACACGTTTCAGAAAGTCACACGCTCAATCATTTCTGACATTCTTACTTATTTTCTGGACTCCGGACGTTCTAAATTAAATGTGAAACCATTTTATTTAAACTTATGAACCTATAAATTGATGATAATCACAACCCTCGCTCTTAACATGTTATAACGATTGTCAAGTACTAATTACCCTAAGTGTCGATGCGCCTTTAAACCTAAAATAATCAATTAATCAATCAATTATAATGGTTGTGAAATAACCGTTGTACAGTTGTAGCAGACTCGCCATATTTGTAAAATGATTTCACAGAAAGATGAATTTGCATTAAACTACTGGTTGTGTTTAACCTGTTAGCTATGTCGCTCTATTTTAAAAGTGTGTATTTACATTGTATCGCAAAAAATGAAGGGATGACGAGTGTACTCGTCAAACAGAGAGTATATGTAGCTGCTATAAAATTTAATTAAATTGTAACGAAATAGCATTTGATTTTTTTAAAAAAATCATTGATTTTATTGCTCAAGTTCATCTGACAAGATCATGACGAGTATACTCATCATTCACAGCTAACAGGTTAATAAATGGCTATGAATAACTTACAATGTAAATTACTTAAGTTTACACTTTTACTCCAGCGGTAAGTGAATAAGTCTGCTTTTAAAACTTCCCGCTCTATTGGCGCACCCTGTATATAAATTTTGCAACTTATAAGATAGTTGAACATCTTATTTATTATATCCTTGATTGCAGCAATGCTAAAGATACTGAGAATAATTAATTTTTTTATTAGGAAATATTTTCTTAAAAGGTAAAGAAAGTAAAATCATTGAAATCGTTTTCAGCGAGCGGTGATAGTGTGGACGCGACGCAAGAACTTCTTACACTTTCGTTGTGTAACCTTGTCGGTTCATTCGGAAGATCAATGCCAATAACTGGATCATTTTCGAGAAGTGCGGTCAACCACGCCAGCGGAGTAAGGACACCGTTAGGAGGAGTTTATACAGGTTACAATTTTTTTCTAAACTAATTAACGCGCTCGACGACCACGTTTCAATTTAAATTAAAAAACATATGTAAAACAATCTAAATAAATTTATGACTCCACCTCTTCAATGATTTCTTTTGATTTACAGGGATTCTTGTTCTGCTTGCATTGACGTTCCTAACACCTTACTTCTACTACATTCCCAAAGCATCTCTCGCTGCTGTTATCATGTGCGCTGTTATCTTCATGATTGAATACGAGGTCGTGAAACCCATGTGGAAATCAAGTCGAAAAGATCTTGTTCCGACATTCGTCACGTTCATCCTGTGTCTAGCTATTGGGGTTGAATACGGGATTCTGATGGGAGTCGGAATAAATATATTATTCTTGCTGTATCCTTCGGCTCGACCTACTGTCCATGTTGAAAAAAAAACGGTAATTATACATATACTCATTAATTTAGTGTTGTCAGATTATTCAATTTATTTTCGTGCATTTGTATCTTAATAATAGGGTAGAGTGCTAATTACCCGTGCTTGACAAGGGATGGTACCACTGATATAAAACTGTAATATATTTTAATGGAATTAACTTTCAAAGTACTGCTGTCAAAGTTTGAGCACAATACGTTAAGTAGCTTCGTTTCGACAGTTAATCAAAGTAAACAACTATTGCTCTTTCTTTACATGAAAAAATCCAGTATCTGTCATTGATTAGATTTCTGTTTTTGGATGAAAAAACGTGTGGGGCAATTAGAGAAAAGTTACGCGCTGTCTACGGAGACTCTGCACCTTCGATGACAAACGTCAGATATTGATTCAATGAATTTAAACCTTGTCGTACAAGAGTTTGTGATGAAGAACATGCAGGTCGTCCAATTGAGGTGGCTACTGAAGAGATCATTGGAGAAATCTATGACATTGTTTCAAATGATCCTAGAATCAAAATGCATTTCATATTTGAAATAGTAGAGATCTCAGATGAACGTGTACGGAACATCTTACACAACAATTTGCATATGAAAAAACTACCCGCCAGATGGGTGCCTCGTTTACTCACAATGAACCAAAAACGCATTCGAATTAACATTTCAAAAGAGTGTTTAACAAGGTTTAAACATAATTGACATTTATTTTTGTGTCTAAACATTACCATTGATGATACATGGATCTATCATCATACACCCGAAACGAAAAAGCAGTGAAAACGAAAGATTTCTTCTGGCGAACGTGCACCAAAGAAGGAAAAAGTCATTGCTGGAAAGGTTATAGCAACTGTTTTGTGGGATGCTCATGGAATATTGATAATCGACTATTTTGAAAAAGGGAAATCATTAAGAAAAGCCTACTATACATCATTATTGGCCCATCTGAATGATGAAATCAAGGAAAAACATCCTCATCTGGCAAAGAGAAAAATACTCTTCCAACACGATAATACGCCGTCGTACAAATCAACAGTTACGATGGTAAAATTTCATGAATTGCACTAGGACTTGCTACCATATCTACCATATTATCTAGATTCGACACCGTGTAACTTTTTCCTGTATTCAGACATGAAGAAACGCCTCAGAGGTTAAAGATTTTCATCAAATGCGGAAGTCGTCACTGCTGTAAACATCTGTTTTGAGAAGTTTGATAGACCGTACTATTCGAAAGGGATAAAAAAAATGGAAATGCATTGGACTAAGTACATCGTGCTAAAAAGACACTTTACCTTGAAAAATAAAAAAAATATTTGCTCAAAAGAACGTGTTTTCTTGTCAAACATCGGTACTTATCATCGTACCCTTGTATACTATTTAGTGGCTTAATTATACATTTTCAATTATAAAAAATAAGTTTTAAATAAGACTCTCAGTTCTTTCAATTCATATAACGAACAAAAGGAATTTAATTAAAAAAAAATTAATCTAATTTACTAAATACATATATTTCTTTGTTCATTTCTTTAATCAAGTATTTCTGAATAACTCGTGTAGAATCACAGGTGATAATGTATTATTTCCTTTTTGTTAGAATATTTGAGTTCAGATATTTACTATTTTATCCTGCTAGGGGGTTCTTCCTCTTACTCGCAAGGGTTGCATACACTCAGAGAGGGGAGGGACTTCACTCCTCACTCACTAAGTATCGCTTCCTTCCTAACAAATAACAGATATTACAAATAATACGCTTAGAACGTTAACCAGTTAACTGCGGATTTTAAAGATCCATCACGGGGTGCGTAATTAAAATAAATCAATGACGAGTATATAAGTCGAACACATGGTAAATGCTCCTGTTATCAATTTTATCAAAAAAGTAAAGAAAACGAAGAAGGAAAATAGTTTTATTCCATAAATAATTAACAAGTCATCGTTGAAACAGTTATTGTTACTAAAAACTTAAAAATTGACCAAAAATAATAAAATAAGTCTCAAGTAAGTATCACCTTCTTGCAACGAACCAGAAATTAGTAAGGGCCGTCATAGTTCGCGCATCTTATTTATATTATTTCAATTGTTATTAGGGAATACCCGATTTACACAGTAAAGTACACAAAATAATTTTGGGAATACCCGATGCATTGGGGAAAATAATCAACTCAGTTTGTTAAAAGTAATACATTGTACGGGAAACAACCGATATATCAAGGAGAATAATCAAATAATCAACCTTTTTTTATAAAATACATAACAGTTTTACTGGTAATATATAAAGGTAACACACCACTAAATGGTATTTATATTACTTTTTAGAAAAATTTAAAGTTTTGGTAGTAAATCATAATTTTTTATTTAACACGACGAGTATACACGTCCGCTGCACTGATATAAATTTTTGGATTGACTTGTATATACGTCGAACGCATTTAACTGGTTAATCGTGATTTTTTATTGAAAAAAGTCTTCCAATTATTGAGGGTGATGATTCGATCACGCCATTAATAGTAGCTAGTTATAACACGGACTATGTGACTGATATCAACCAAACGGAATACAAGTCACGTTATTGATATCAGCC
>CM068319.1:1777289-1779789 GCA_034766995.1 Acanthacorydalis orientalis | reverse complement strand
AATGACACTATCTGACGAATAACTGTCGTATCTGTAGCTCGTTACTTATTTGTATAGACTAATGATGTAACATAACCCCACAAAAAGTAATCCAGTGGTGTCAAATCACACGATCTTGGCAGCCAGTCGATATCACAAAACCAGGAGATTACAATCCCATTGAAACGTTCCTTCAGTTAATCCATACTTTCTCGGAATGTATGGCATGTGATGCCATCGTGTTGATACCACATGTTTGTGAGATCCATACCTTCCAATTAAGACTAAAATAAATCCTGGATTATTGATTGGTATCGGTTGTCATTAACGGTCAGCGCAGCACCAGCCTCATCTTGGAAACAATACGACCCAATGATACCGCCAGGCCAAATTTCATACTAAACAGTAACTTTTTCAAAATGAAATGGAGGCTCTTGGATCTCTTGAGGATTGTCACTCCCCCAGATTTGACAATTTTACTTATTGATGAAAATGAGTTCCGTCTCTAGACATGATTTTCTTGGCAAAATCGAGGTCGACTTCCAACTGTTTCAGAGCCCAATCAGTGAATTGGGAACGCCGGGAATATTCATTGCGCTTCAGTTCCTGAGTCAACTGAATCTCTTGAGGAAGCATATCCAAATATTTTTGCAAGATTCGTCAAGTTGAAGTCGATGTAATTCCATTTACATAAGGACGTCTTGGAATTAACATCTTCGGGAGTTGTCTCAGACTTTAAATGACTTACTTAATATTCTCTGGATTTCGAACGATATGGCGATGCACAGGAGATGGATGATCCATTATAGGCCATGTGGTTTTAAATTTATTCACAATTCAACGAATTGTGTCTTCTGTAGGACGATGATGCCGACCATAAACTTCACTTAATGCACTAAACGTTTGTCTAATCGAACACTGGTTTTGTAATAATATTTAATTAGTTCAGTACGTTGTCTGATTGTATACTGCACCATATTAACAAATGGCAAACACAGACGAATACAACTATCTGAAATGATGGCAAAACTTTTCAATACATAACTTCAATCGACAGTCAAATGTACCTTTCCCCTATTGAAAAACCCTATACAAGTATTCATTAATGTGCATTGAAAAGCACATAATAAATTTTAATTATCATTGAACAATTTAACGAAATCGTCAGATTAATTGATTTTTGATTGATTTATCAGATTGAATTGCCAGAGTTATGAAAACAAATTTATCCACAGTGCTAATTGTAATTGTGGTGATCCATGATTAAAAAATGATAGACGAACGAATTGTGAATTAACGAGCATACTTTTTATTTTAGCTCAAAAATCTAACGGCCATACGCATCGAGACGAAGAGATGAAACTGTTATCTAGCCCCGATAGTTCAACGAATACCGCATCCCCGGAAAATAGTAATACATTGCCGGGATCGAATTCGTACCATTCAATCCACGAGCTGACAGATGTGACATGCGTACCTGTAAATGTCAACGATCCGTTACTTGAAGAAACAAATCATCGACCACCGCAAATAAAAAAGTTATGATAACAACATTCTCACCTCAGCAATGAAACTCGTTCAGTGCATTCCGTTCAAAAGTATTATTTTTGTATAGGTTTATTTTTTTAAGTCGCACACATCGTTCTGAATTTCCATTTACTTGTTATTAATCGGCTCGACATCATTTTTAAGTTTTATTTTGTAATATATACGTAGCAATCTTATACATATATATATATATATATATATATATATATATTAATTATATGTATTATATGTATTTTTTTTAATTATTATTTTTATTTTTAATTTTATATGTAAATATTATACATATATACGTACACATATAGCTATAATATATGTACATATATTTATATATATATATATATATATATATTTATATATATATATGTATGTATGTACATACATACACACACACAGTCAAGTCTCTTTTTATGCGGTAGATACATTCGACAGAAACCCGTATATAAAAAAAATGTACAAAAAAAGGCAGAACTTACATTGAAAAATTAAGGATATGTTCCATAATTTTCTAAAACCGCATAAAACCAAATCAATAAGTTAAAATAAACCCAAAATCATATAAAAAAGTTCATGAAATTCAGGAAAATAAGAATCCCTACAAAATTCCTTCGAAAATCTGGCAGAAACCGATATGAAACTTAAAATAAGTTTGTTTTAAAACTTGATTCATTTGATTTTATTGTAAAGTAACAATTCTTTTTACATTTTTTCATCAGAACTATCGTCACTATCTGACAATGTTCGGCGCCATTTGCGAACTGGTGCGAAATCACTTTTATCACTAGAAGAGATAGTCAGTGCATCAGATCTGCATGGTTAAGAAAATGGTTCTGCACAAACAGAATTATTGTCAACTTCAACCTCGTTCCGTGTTGATTTTGTCCTCTGACATTGTAATCAGTGATTAAACTCTTCGATGATGATTTTACTAATTTTTTGTGAAGTTCGCTATATCCAAACATGCAATTCTTCACCT
>CM068319.1:1767289-1774789 GCA_034766995.1 Acanthacorydalis orientalis | reverse complement strand
GTTAAGCCAGCTAATTGGTTCGCCAGAGTAACCAACCGACTGACCAGGCTGGCTAATAGACATACAAGGACGACTGAACGACTGGACAACTCAACTTATTGGATGATCAATCTAACTAATCGACTGATTGGGCGGGCTGGTCGAGCCAGTCGATAAAATGTTGGGTGGACCGATCGGCTGGTGAGATAGAATGATCAGTTGGTCACCCAGGCCAATCGGCCGGTGGGAGGCCCAGTGATCGACTTCCCAAGCCGACCGATCGGCTAGCCGGACCGACTGATCGGATGGCCAAGCCGAACGATGGGTTGACGGGTCCATCCGATCGGTTGGCTAGCCTGATCAATGAGCTGACTAGACCGGGCGACGAACTGGTAGGGATAACCGATCAACTCACCAAACCAGCTGATGTACTAGTCAGACAGGCCTATTGGCTGGCGAAGCCGGTCAATCATTAGATGGGCTACCCAATCGGCTGGCCAGACCGCCTAAGCCAGCTAAAAATCGTCGAGTTTACAGTCTGGATTGGTATCTACTATCGTCCTGCACCGCTCAAATCAATTTTTTGTGACCGAATAAATCACAAACGCTTATTTTCTCATTTTCGTAAAGACTCAATCTTTATTTTTGGAGTTTTTTGCTTACAGCCGATGTGATTTGATCGAGAAACACGAAAAATCACGATCAAAAATACCGCCATCGGTTCTAAGTCCTTCGAAGAGCGTTCTGAATGTCTGTTAAAACACAAAAAACATCCATTGCTCAAACAATAATCACGCGAGTTCTAATCGTACCAGTCATCGCATCGCAGAAAAAAATGATATTTGAAAACAAAATTGTTTTCGTTTTTTTTCGTGTATTTTTTAAAGCGTCAGCTGTGGGAGATCACTGGATTTACGCTGTCGAATAAAATGCATCTCAGTTGTCTAAAATTGTGTTAAAAATACATATAAGCGACTCGGGCTATCGACGTTAACCTTTCGACGGTTGCTGTTCCGATGAAATACGTTAGAACGACGAACCAACGTTGTTTCAAATATATCACGGCGACTAATACCACACTGTACAAAAAGTTAAAATTTTCAATTTTTGGGCATGCCAGTATCGTGCACAGTCCTTAGATGTACAGTTCGTCTATTTAACTACACGCCGACGCTTAAGGGGAAAAAAATTTGAAAGCATTATTCATTACCCTCATATAGAAAAAAAATTTTTAAAATAGCTTAAATTTTAGGCCACTAGACCACCGGGTCCCCTTAAAAGTGCTCGAAACACCTTCGGTGACAAGAACTTTTATAAGCATAAGCCACTCAGTAACCATCTCGTTAAGCGGCTCCGCCAACCCAAGTTTAGGCGAACAGGGTGGGTAAACACAGGCGCAAGAACAGGTTCGTGCAACCATACTATTTTTATTGAGAACATTCATAATGACCGTTGTACTTGATATTCCTTTCATATCCTTTTCCTTTGATCCTTCCTTTTTCCTATCCTTTTTTATTTCCTTTTTTTTGGGTGGGGAGTAATTAAATCTGTTTTTTTTGCATTTTTTTCCAGATAATGACGATAAGTGAAGTTTATCATTCTGGTTGCAATTTAATGACAGCAGTTTCATCCGAAGATATATGCTGGTTATCGGGTCTTTAAGACTCCTGGAACTGTACCTACATTGTAGTCCAGGCCGGTTAAAGTAATAGGAAAATATGAGCATGCTATTTAGTTTTGGGTACGGGGCTTCGCATAGGGCAGACCAGACTGAATCACTCCTTTATCTTGAAAAAGGAATGCCAACCGATGTGTGACACATGTGGCATTACTGTGACGGTGTGGCACCTTTTAACAAAATCCGATCGTTATGCGAGTATTAGAAATCCTCTGGGTTTGTTTGGATACATTATCATAATTGTAGAGGAAGACAATGTCGCCACAAATCGCATATTGACTTTCGCAAAGAAGACTGAACTTTTAGCATGATTTAGTGTTTCCAGTCTTGATATTTATCATGTTGTGTCGTCATACATGTGAAGCCCTCGAACTTATTTTAACGTCTTCTTCGCAAAAAAAACCCTGTCAATTCTTCTATCAGATCACAGTATTTTGAATGTTTTTCTGCCCTCAACAGTTTCATGTCTTCTTATTATATTTATACGTATTGTTCAATTAAGATTAGGTATTTTACAAAACCAGTTCCTTCATATGTGTTTTTATCTCTCACTAAGAAAAATATTCTTTTTAATGAAATATTTTAAGAGTTTGGCACTCATATTTTAGCGTTTCGACTTAAGAAGTGATTCGAACGCAAGTGAGCAAATGAGATGTGTTTTTTAACTACAATTTGTGTTTGGGCGCTAATGACCTCAACTGTCAAAGCGCCCTGAAACCCCAATAACCAACAAAGTATGAAGACTACAGAGGGTTCAAAACAAGATCCTGAGGATGGCGATGAACAAATAATTTTGCTACTCAGCATCTGCACTTAATGAAGAAGCTGCAATCTATACACTTGCACAATACATTGAAATTATTAAAGTTATACTTTAGAAAGCTGTTCAGAAATCTTTTGCTCAAGCAGCTGGCTCAAGCGAAGACGATCACTCTAGACAAGAGGATAAGATGCAATAGTCGACAGACAAACTTGAGTAACCGGTACTATTTCACTCCACCGCCAATAATGTTAACAATAAAATCGCATCGCCAGTGGAACCCATAGTTATACTTCACTGATCAATGCCAAGAAATGGACCAGGCTCCAGGTTGAGTGGGAGGACTTTTCATTAATTTCTCAGTTTTTTTAAACTTTTCTCAGATGTTTCACGAAAAAACGAGGATAATCAAATTGATAAGATTATATTAGACTATCACAAGATATTGGGTAGTATCTGGAACACCATACCCCTACGGACAGTGAACAAAACTCCATGGTAACAGGACTATATCAAGACAATAATAAGCACAAATTCGTCTAAAAAAAATTTAGTTGCTTAGTACCGAAATTGTTCGTGCAACTTCGTGTGCCGTCGTTAATAGTAAGTTAATATGAAAACTCTATATGTTTTTTTGGACAATATTTGGTTCAATATCATATGTAAATATTTTAATACTTGTACATAGGTAAGTATTAATACATGAATTTTAAATTATGTACATTTATATATATATATATATATATACAAAATATATATATAACACATCTATAAATAAATATTTTAAATTCGATTGTTATTTGAATTGGATTAGATATTTTTTTTTATTTTTATAAAATATTAAAAATGTGTTCATTATTTTATAAAATCATAGGCTAGATATCTTACAACTTACAAACTGTTATACTATTAACAGTTCAAAATAAATTATCAAACGTAAATCACTGGTAAGAACAATGATGTGAATGTGGATACTGCATTTGTGCATTCATATATGCAAATGACACATTTTGCATTAGATATATAAAATAAATGGCATGATTATTTTTTAAATATATATCCATATATATATATATATATATATATATATATATATATATAAATATATATGTGGCTGCGCAGTTCGGAGATCGAACGTGTATAACAAAAGTGCGTGCATAGCAACAGTGCGTGGCGGCGCGGTTCGGATATCGAACGTGATAACAAAAAGTGTGTGCATAGCGACAGTGCGTGATTGTGCGGCTCGGAGATCGAATGTGTATAACAAAAGTGCGTGCATAGCAACGAACATTCAAATAGTTTTATTTAACCAAATTTTATTTTTCGGTCTGTCAACAACGTTTGTAAAGTAAAGTTGTATTGTCAATAAAAACGCTAATATTATCAAATAGGAAATTCACCCATTTATTCCTATATTGGTGACCCCGACGTGATCCGCAAAACAAAAATAAAATTCAATTCAACGAGAGGATTGGCCGAAAAAGTTTGGGTTATTTTCACCGTCAAAGGTTATAACCTCCTTTGAAGATGCTTCGTGATGCCGACCAAGTCGTCGCTCTTCGTGAGGAAAACGAGCGACTCCAACGTGAAATCGAAAATTTACGACAACTGCAAGCAGAGCAACAACAGCAGCAGCTGCAGCAGCCGCAACAGCCTCCGGGTGCCCCCGCTAACGTTGCAGATCATCGCCCCGGAGTTCATCGAGTGGCGGTGAAACTGCCGCCATTTTGGTCGGACAAACCAAGCTTGTGGTTTATACAAGCCGATTCTCAATTTACGCTTTCTGACATCACGAGCGAGGTAACAAAATTTCATTACGTTGTTCACAATTGGACGCGCGCATCGCATTGGAAGTCGAGGACGTCATTAAAAACCCTCCTCCATTAAATCCATACACATTTTTACGCACAAAAATAATTGAGCGTTTATCTGCGTCTGAGGAACAACGCGTCCGTCAACTCATCAGCGCGGAAGAACTCGGCGAACGCAAACCGTCGCAGTTTCTTCGACATCTCCAATCTCTCGCTGGTGCAACCGTCGTGCAGGACAACCTCTTACGTCAACTGTGGCTTCAACGTCTTCCGTCAAACGTCCAAGCTATCCTTGCATCGCAGTCTGAATTGGCGCTCAATAAGCTTGCGGAGCTCGCTGACAAAATCATCGAGATTTCGCCGTGCACACCAACTTTCTCGGTCAACGCAGCGTTCAACGATAGAGGTACCGAAAACGACTTATTAAAAGCGATTGCCGATTTACAAAAGCAAGTCGCCGAGTTGTCAGCCCCTCGCTCGCGCCCTCGTTTTCGTCCCCGCAGTTCTAACCACAATTTTAGACAGAGGAGTAAATCTTGCACTGGTGGAAATTCTAACCAACAATCGGGCCAAGTTTGTTGGTACCACAAAAAGTTTCAGCAAAACGCTAAAAAGTGCATCCAACCTTGCGGTTTTTCGGGAAACGACCAAAGCAGTCTGTAAGGACGGCATCTGACTGCTCTTCTTCTTCTGGAAGCCGTCTAATTGTTGTTGATAAAAAATCTAAACATCGCTTTCTCGTTGATACTGGTTCTGATTTGTGTTGTTTTCCTCGTCGTTTACTCCGAGATCGTCGTGCTCCCATCAACTATGATTTGTGTGCTGCCAATGGAAGCAACATCAAAACATACGGTTTTACAACCTTAAATCTCAACTTAGGCCTTCGACGTAATTTCTTGTGGAGATTTATCGTTGCTGATGTTGATTTACCGATCATTGGATCAGATTTTCTTGCCCATTATCATCTTTTACCTGATTGCCGTACAAAACACATAATCGATGTTTCCACCGGACTTCAAGCTCGAGGTTCATCTCAACATTCTTCGCAGAGCAGTATTAAAACTGTTCAAGATTCTTCAACTTACTCTGCTCTTGTTTCTGAATTTCCCGAAATTACTCGTCCACCAGGTTTACCTCGAAATATTAAACATGAAACTGTTCATCACATTCGCACGACTCCTGGACCACCGGTTACAAGTAAAGTTCGCCGATTAAGTCCTGAAAAATTGAAAATTGCTCGAAAAGAATTCGATGACATGTTGCAAGCTGGTACAACTCGTCCTTCCGAGAGTTCTTGGTCTTCTCCTTTACACTTAGCACCAAAAAGTGACTCAACTTGGCGTCCCTGTGGTGATTTTCGCGCGTTGAACGCTCGAACAATTCCGGATCGTTATCCTGTTCGTCACATTCACGATGCCACTTATTTTATTGACGGTTGTACGGTGTTTTCTAAAATCGATTTAGTCAAGGCTTATCAACAAATTCCAGTTGCTGAAGAAGATATTGGGAAAACTGCTATCATCACACCATTTGGTCTTTTCGAATTTCCATTCATGACGTTTGGACTTCGAAATGCTGGTCAAACTTTTCAAAGATTTATGGATGAAGTTTTACGTGGTTTGGACTTTTGCTTCCCTTACATGGACGACATTCTCGTTTTCTCTCGTTCTAAAGAAGGACACGAACGACATCTTAGAATTATTTTTGAACGTCTTTCGAAATACGGCTTAGTCATCAATCCACAAAAATGCATCTTTGGGGTTTCCGAGGTTCCTTTTATAGGTTATACTATTTCTGCTGATGGCATTCGTGCCCCAGAAGATCGAGTTCAGGCAATAAAAGACTACCCTCTACCAAAAACAGCGCAAAGTCTTCGCCGTTTCCTGGGAATGCTGAACTTTTACCGCAGATTTATACCTCACGCCTCGGAATACGAAGCTCCTTTGCATGACGCGATTAGCAATCCACTTTTGAAAGGTTCTCAACCGATAGATTGGACACCTGAACTAGAAGAAGCTTTCTCTAAATGCAAAAACTGCATTTCTTCTGCTTCTCTTCTTGTCCACCCTCGTATCGACGCGCAACTTGGTTTGTTCACAGATGCTTCAAATCATTCTGTTGGAGCATGCTTACAGCAGCTTGTTGATGACGTTTGGCAACCACTTGCATTCTTTTCAAAGAAAATGTCCTCGAAAGAAAGTTCTTGGCCTGCTTACTATCGCGAACTTCTCGCTATCTACGCTGCAATTCAGCATTTTCGACATCTTTTAGAAGGACATATATTCACGATCTACACAGATCACAAACCATTGGTTTACGCCTTTCAACAAAAACGTGAAAAACTTCCACCAATTCAACTCAATCAACTCTCTTTCATCGCAGAATTTTCAACAGACATTCAACATATCAAAGGCACCGATAATTTCGTTGCCGATTCTCTTTCTCGAATTGAAGTTGTTTCTGCACCACTTGATTACGAATTACTAGTTGAATCTCAAGAGGAAGACGAAGAGCTCAAGAGGATTATTCAAGAAAAATCTTCTCTCCGCATCGAACGTGTGCCGATTCCTGGATCCTCACTTACTGTGTTTTGTGATACATCTACAGGAAAACCTCGGCCTTTCATCACACAGCCATTTCGTCGTTGTATCTTCAAACAACTACACAACTTGAGTCATCCCGGCGCCAATGTTTCGCTCAAGTTAATTAGCGACCGATTTGTTTGGCCTTCCATGAACAAAGATTGTCGAAATTGGGCTCGTGCTTGCAAGGAATGTCAACGATCGAAAATTTCTCGTCACGTTCATGCTCCTCTTGGAAATTTTGAAACTCCTACACCGAGATTTTCTCACATCCACATCGATCTGATTGGTCCACTTCCACCTGCACATTCTTTTCGATATTGCTTGACTGTCATCGATCGTTTTACTCGATGGCCCGAGGTTTATTCTTTACAGAATATAACTGCAGATGCTGTGACTCACGCACTTTTGGATTGTTGGATCTCTCGCTTTGGTTTTCCTCAAACCATCACCTCAGATCGCGGAGCTGAGTTCACTTCTCATCTCTTCAAAAATTTCACAAAATTCTTTGGTATCCAACACAACCTTACTACAAGCTGGCATCCTGCTGCTAATGGTTTGGTTGAACGTTTCCACCGTCAATTAAAAGCTGCAATCATGGCTCATTCTGACATTGATTGGATTCAAGCACTCCCTCTCGTTCTTCTTGGCATTCGTTCATCTTTCAAAGAAGATATCAAGTCTACCTCA
>CM068319.1:1717289-1764789 GCA_034766995.1 Acanthacorydalis orientalis | reverse complement strand
TTTTGTGACTTTGTATCGCTGTATCATGTTAGAGTGATGGATGTAGAGTTTCCTCACTGCTCTCTGCACATATTACTAGCAGTACCTGCAACCGAACTGGACTGCGTGTGATTTGACCTGGAAGAATATTTTATTTTTGTATAATTTATATAATTTTCAGCTCCTCATGCCCTCTCGTACCGTTTATCTTGTTGTCGAAATTAATTTTATTTTTTTGTGTAAATCTTTTGTAGAGTATTTGATCAGAATTTAAATGTTAGGGTCTCTAGCATCAAGTAATTGTAAATTAACTGTTCTCTTGTTGAATTTCAGTTTGTTCCTCAATCAAGTGAGAACGTCGTGTCATTTTTTTAAATTTAACTGATTTTCGCACAATGTTTTTTTTAATTATTTGCTAATCCGTTTTAAGTATTTGATTAGATTAAATTTTTGTTTGCATTAATTTTTGAGAGACGTTGCGACACCCGTTTTGGTGGATAGGCGAGGCGTTGTCTGGCATTGTGCGGACAATCGTCGGTTCGCCTTCGACACCGTACTTGTGCCTGTACTCACACTTTGTGTGGTGCTAGCGCCGGCAGTAATTTATAGTCGTTGATTCTCAGGTATCGTTCTGTTGGTACATCGGCCAGGAGAAAGCGACGAAATCGGGGTCGGGCCGGACGGCGTTAGGTCGCGTGCCGTCCGGCCCTCAGTCGTTCATGTAAATTTTCTGCGTTTGCTTTTCACGCAGCTTTTTCAAGCTATTTTTTATTCTATTAACTAGATTTCATTTCGTGTATTTTAAAGTTGTTTCTTTTTTTTAAAAAAAAATAAGTAAATTCTTTGCATTGTTTAGAGTAGTTTCGATTAAATTGATTTCGCGTCCTCCCACCTTCCTACGGTTCCTGTTGAGGACCTCCCTGAGGTGTTATCCTGCTCGTATGTTCACCGCACATCAAGCAGGATATCCGTCGAGAATTTTGTGTTCAGCAAGGGTGGCGCGAACGTTACGAGACAAAGTGTGATTCGATCATAATTCTAAATATCCACGTGTTCGTCCAGGTCCGGATTTCTAGTCGAGAATCGGGCGTCGAGTAATAATCGTGTTCACAAATCATCTCTCTGTTCACATTTCGACTCGGTTAATTTAATACTTTTTTAAATTTTCATTCGTGTCGTTCGTTGTGACACCCGTTTCGGTGGGTCGGCGGGGCGTTGTCTGGCATTGTGCGGACGATCATCGGTTCGCCGTCGACACCGTAATCGTGACTGTAATCACACTTTGTGTGGTGTTAGCGCCGGCAGTAATTCATAGTCGTTGATGCTCAGGCATCGTTCTGTCGGTCCATCGGTCGGGTGAGAGTGACGAACTCGGGATCGGGTCGGACGGCAGTAGGTCGCGTGCCGTCCGACTGGCCGTCAGTCATTCTTCACAAGAGGCCATCGGGTTTAACTGTTAACTTGAGAGTTGTGTCCGCTTTGATACATCGAGTTCGTATGTTAACAGACAACGGTCACCTGTGAATAGAACCCGAAAATTGTAAATATTTTTTAAAGTTCAGCATTTAATGAAATGTAACTCTTCGTGTGAGACAAAGAGAGTCGATCGAATCAACAGTCTTTATCACGTGCCGTTCATAAATCTGTCATGTGATGGCGAACGCCATATCTAATTATGTTCCTTTTCAACGTAGAATCTTCACACCAGCGCATCCTGAATTCCTTCTCGTACCGTTCGTCCGTCTATCACGTCGGCTCGGTTCGGTCCGTCGGTTCGGTATCCGCTGCCGATCGCGTTCACAAAAAATTACTTGGAATCGTCCGTCCTTGTAGTTTTTTAAAAATTAACTTCCTATCGAATCCGTCTAAGACAGAGTGATTTTTCTATATTTATTTATGTGTGCGCGAAATGTAGTAACACCGAGTGTCGTTCGAACCTTCGAGTGCATCCTCGACCTCCTGTCCAGGTGGCCCGCACGGTCGCGCGCGCATCGAGGCTCTGCAGGAGAGAGGCACCCGGGAGTGCTTGCTTGCTTTTTGATTATCAGACCGGACGTACGACCGTCCGACTGTATATATCAATACAGTAGTAGATCCGTTGTGTGGTTCCTGTCCGAGATGGAGACAGAGTGTGAAGAAAGGGCGCGTCGCACTCAATCACAGGTTTAGTATGTCTGTATTTTTTGCATGTGAAGAGGGGTTTGATTAAGCATTACTAGAACTGTTATTTGTCGTATGTTAGCTTTGAACCCGCGTTTTTCTCTCGTGCTAGGGGTTTCAGTCGCGCATCGATTCGGGAGGGACTCGTCGTCTGTAGTAGTCTCGCCTAAGCACCTAGCGTATAAGAGACGTTGCGACTCCCGACGGTGGAACGGCAGGGCGTGACCTGCCCCGGCACTTGTGCTGTCGATGCGGGCACTCGCCTCAGTGGTCGCGCTGTTGAGTGATACCCGCGCCAGCGCTCTTGCTGTCGAGCGGTCATCGTCCTGTCTGACCATCGGCCGGATGAAATGATATCGGAGACGAATCCAGGGGCGGGCCTGTCGCTGAAAGGTCGCGTGTCGATCGGCCCGCAGTTCGACGTTTCTTAGAAATGTCCACTATCTCACTTATCAGGACCTGAGGGGTACCGTCGCGCACGTCGTCTCCGGACGTAGCGTGTGCTGGGCGGCGGCGGGAGGCCGGCCTCCTGTTCGCCCCCCATAGAGGTAGTCCGCAGGATTTAGGATTTGGTATGGGTTTCTAGGTCGTTGTGTGAATCTATTCATGGACGACGCGGGATTCTCTACGAGGGATTCAGAAGCGAAGATCACTAGGGGTTTTTGAGTCAGTGTGGTGTTTCTGAACAAGTTGTTCGAACGCACACTGAAATGGTAAATAATATTTGGTACTAACAAGAAGTAATATCTAAAAGTAAACGAGTGAATGGAAAAACAATGACTGTGACGTATAGACATAACTTGGATAGAACTGGAATGAAATAAGAGACGGAATCTACGACTAAACCAGAGACTGACTTAAGACAGAAATGCAGACATGGGACAAACACAAAGTACAGAACTATCAAATCAGTTCGAATTCGGTTTAACACTTAGATATCTAGTCAAGCGGGAGATGTTTGCCCATCTCGTTCCTCTTACAGACAGGATGTCTGGACTCGCTTGTCTGTGACATCGTGGTTGTGCTTCGGATAAGATTTTCTCGTGGTACCCATTTACTTAATTTCCACCTCTTTCCTATTTTGTGTAAATACTTCCGTATTATTTCGTCACCTACTTTGAACAATTCTACAAGCTATTGACACGTTAAACTGGAATGTGTTTCAATCATTGTTTCCGATTCGTCGATATTCAAATTTGACCGTTTGCCTGATCTGGTCTCGTCTTCAATGGATTCATCCCCGGCAGAAATTTTTTTAAATCATCTCTGGGTCGTTTTTGATGTAACTATGTTTTCTCCAAACGCAGTACAATTTTTTTTGCAGTTTCTGTACTGTTAGTCCCAATTTTAAATTTGTAAGGCAAATTACACTATTTTTTACCGACATTTTTAAGGGTTAGGGTTATTTTTCAAGTTAAAGTGAACAGTTCATTATTCATTCAACAATTAACAGTAAAACAAATGCTTATATTACTGATAACCATTTCTTGGAATTTTTCTAATAAGTGTAAATAATTCTTGGAAATATTTTATGTTATAACAACGACACTTTCTTGGTTACCTTATATATATATATATATAAAGAGCGAGAGAGAGAGAGTTGACAGCTGCATTGCTATTCTGAGTAATTTTTTATTGTATTTTCTAATATTGAAATAGCTGAAAATTATTTTTATCGAAAGACAGATATAGAGATCTGTTCATACGGTTATAATAGAACAATTCGCCATGCTCCATTCGAAAGAGCGTTAAATTCACTATATCATAGGTTTTCGTTTCGTAAAGATTGATCGATAATTAGGGTCTCAAACGATAATTAATTTAAAAAAAACGATAAGCCGGACTGTGAAAATGGACATTGAAAAAATTAAATATCTAGAGAACGGTTATAGATAAAAAATAAACTTTACACTGATCAAAAGAACATTAAATTTTGCATAATATGTATTAGTTTCATAATATTCTGCAGGTAATTATGGCCGCAATTAGTGATTAATTAAGATGTGCGAAAGTGGACTACAAAAACATTAACACTACAACTACCGACAGTTAAGACGAAGCTATTTCTACCAACTAGTTAAAATGACTGACCTTTAAAAAATTCGTAATAATAGAATTTTTTTGTATTTATCAACTTATTAGTTTGCTTACAAAAGGAATTCCATGTTATGTAATAGATTTTTGGTATTACATATTAATCCATTTGAGACCATGTTCCCTAAATGAGGATTAGCACATTTGATCAATTACACATCGATAACAATAATAAGTATAAAAAATAATGTATGCTTTGGTAAAAAAATCAAATAAATTTTCATTTTAAACTTGTTATTCTTATAGTATAAATTAAATTATCAGGTATAAATAGTTATAATTTGTCATATTTCTTACAAACGTAATTTTTCTTTTGAGTGCATTTGCCGCGCACATATTTTTTTTACAGACATTACAACTGGTGGTAGTATTATTATTAATACAGTAACCTATTTGACACCATTTCTGTGAGCAAAGTGAGCTCCTTGACGTTGTTTATACGTTAACTTCTCGTGATTCCATCCCTGGTTTTACATTTTCATCGAAATTTTCAGCGGCATGTTCATCTGCTAGTTGAGACATAAATTCACCTTTCATAATATTTTCTTTGGCATATCCTGTTGTACCGGGTGCGTCTTTGAAAATATTATGAGGTGCCAATCTTCCAGGACTCGATCCCCGTTTTGTATTTTTTCTCAACTGGTTCCGTCTGCAGTAATTTCATTTGGATGATGTTGTAGTATAATTTCCTTTTTATATTCAGAACTTGAAAACACTCGAGCACATCTTCTTTTGGGTAAATTCAAAATATTTCAAATTCACTATCACTTTCTGAGGACTCCCGACCATTTTCTTCGTCTAAAAGCTCATTAGCACTATTCTCACTATCAAAAAGTTCATCGTGAATACCGCATAGTTCAATTTCAATTTCTTCTGGCTCACATTCACTGTCATAAATTTCATCATCCTCGATATCAGAGAATTACATTGGTATGTCATTCAGTTTTTCCAATAATTCAGAGATTTTCAATCATTTTACCATTTACAGGACTTATAAAATTAAAATAAAACTATTGATTACATAAAATTTATATTTGTATTCATTTTTCTCACCTCGTACTAATTGAAATAATATGTTGTTTATTACAATTTACATAATTATTTTTTTATTATTTATTATATTATATGAGTGCAACAAGAAAAACTTCAATACACATTCTGCGTCTCCGGAACTAAATGAACGACAAAATATATTTTCGAATGAATGCATTAGTTTTGCATTAACATTATGATCGATCCGGAATTTTCCTGATAATTTTCACCATCATACTGAATGATACGCAGTAACAATTCAATTCTCAGTTATTGCTGCAAAAATCATGACATCGTTACGAAAAAAAAATGTAACATGAAGTAAGAATTTTAAAATAAAATTGTAAGACCGGTCATTTTGACTGGTGTGTGGTAGTTCTAGTATTAATATCGATAGAACAGTTATGGATAGAACATTGCACTTTTCACCATTTGGAAGAGCGTTAAATTCTATATAACATATACTCGTTTCATAACATTTTGTTGGCAATTACAGCCGAAATCATCGATTAATTAAAAAAAATGATGATTTAACAGAACGATGAAAATGCAAATAGCGAGAGAACGGCTATTACTGGAACATTGAGTCATGCGCTGTTCAAAAGAACGTTAAATGTTCTACAATTTATGTTTATTTCATGATTTTTGACATGTAATTACGGCGCCAATCATTGATAAACTTTCATTGTCGATAAAACATTTATTTTTCACTATTCAAACAGTCTTAAGCTGTATAAAAGCTATGAAAATCGTACTCGTTCGTTATTTATCGTAGACGTACGGTATTATTTTTCCATTATTTCCGATTGACATGCGGTAATAGGGCGTAGGAAGAGTGTACAAGAGATATAAAAAATGTGTTTTCGATTGAATGTAGTGCATGTTACACGCTGACGACTTGTTTTCGGTCATGGGCGATGACGGATCAGGCGCGCGTGGACGCAACGAGCGTGCGCCGCCTGCTCGACGGCTTCACCGCTTCGTCAATTACTGTAGCAGGCATACGAAAAGTTCTACGTCGTTTCGAACACACCGACCGGTTCGGGTTTGGTACTTAATTTGTCGATTTTGGGGCTAATTATCAGACTAACTAAACTCACTCGTGGCTTCCTAGCGTAGACCGAGACCTATTTCACCCGATCTTTAATCTAATCAGCCTTGTTTGCCGCCGTCTGATCATAAAAGAGCACTCATAGTCCCCTAATTACGTTTGTGGTACGATCCGTGTCCTCAATTGTTACATTTGTTACCTAATTAGCGACGTGATGAAATAAATTAAGCATGTCTAACGTACATCGAGCTCTGTCTCTGTCAATCTTCAACCGAATCGTCGTTGCCCGTCACCATCCGATTATAATACAGCAGTCGTATACCCTTAAACTAATGTACTTCGGTAATTCTTACTTCTGTTCATTATTCAAACGTCCACAAACATCGATGATTCGGTCATATATTAGCAGGAATTGACTTCAGTTTACGTCCAACAGCCTTATTTAGCTTAAATAGTCAGCCAATTAGCGTCAAAATCGACTAATTAAGGGTGCAAATCAAGCCACAATGTACTAAGATGATTCCAACTACTGTTTATTAGACAGATGGCTACATACATCAATAATTCGTTCATATATTAGCAAAAATAAGCCTCAGTGTACGCTTAACACCCTTCAATAACTTGATTATTCAGATAGTTAGCACCAAATCGAATAATTAAGGATGCAGATCGAGCAACGAAGGTACTTAGGTGATGATAACTACTGTTTATTATTCAGACGGCCATAATCATCGATAGTTTGGTTAAATATTAGCAGAAATAGGCCTACTTCTACGCCTTACAGATTTAATTAACTTAATTAGTCCGCTAATAGGCCACAAAATTGTCTAATATGGGTGTAGATCGAGTCACGATGGTACTTTCATTGATTATAACTGCTGTTTATTGGTCATATGGCCACAAATATCGATAATTAGGTCATATATTGGCTGAAATAGACCTTATTATACGTATAATAGCTTTGAATGACTTAAATTATTCAGCTAATTATCGCCAAATCGACTAATTGGGTAATTGATTGAGCCACGAAAAAAATTTATTTATTCCCACTACTGTGTTTTATTCAGGTGGACACCAAAGTCGATAATTCAGTCAAATATTGGCAGGAATAGGATTTAGTCTACACATAAGTCTTAACATAATTAATCCGCTAAAAATCGAACAATTAAGTGTGTAGATCGAGCCAAGAAGGTACTTTGGCGAATTTAACTGCTGGATATTATTCAGACGGCCACAAACATTTATCATTCGTTCATATATGGCCAGAAACAGGCTCAGTCTAGTCGTAACAGGCTTAATTAGATTAATCAGTCCGCTAGTTAGCACATAAATCGACTAATTAAGGGTGTAGATCGAACCATGAAGATACTATGGTGATATAACAGCTGAATATTATTTAGACGGACATAAACATCGATAATCTGTTATATTTTGGAAGAAATATGGCTCAGTCTATGACTGACAACCGTAATTACCTTGATGAGTTGGCTAATTAGCATCAAAATTAACTAGTAAAGGATGTAGATCGACCAAAAAAGATACTTTTTCGATTATAGCGGCTGTTTATTATTCAGTCGGTCACAAAATATCTATAATTCTATCATATATGACCAGCAACAGATCTCAGTCTAGTCGTAACAACCTTCATTAGCATAATAGTTGGCTAATTAGCATATAATCCGACTAACTAAGTATGTAGATGAAGCCACGTAGATACTTTGGTGTTTGTAACTGCTGATTATTATTCAGACTGACTCAAATATCGATAATTCTGTCATATTTCGGAACAAATATGGCTTAGTCTACGACTGACGGCCGTGATTACATTAATTTTATATATTAAAGTATTATAAATTATAATTTGGTGATTATAAATGTTGTATATTATTCAGACGGACTGAAACATCGATAATTCGGCCATAGTTTGTAAGAAACAGGACTCAGTCTACGCCTGACTGCCTCATTTAACTTAATAGGTCCGCTAATTAACGCAAAATCGACTAATTAATGGTGTATATGAGCCGCACTACCATTTTCCTGTAGGACAACGAAATGATTTCCACATATCATTTCGATAGTAAATAGTCGATTTAAACGGTCGATTTTGGTAACTAAAATAATTATGTATATTACGAGTAGAATGAGGCCAGTTCCTGCCCATATAACACAGAATTATAAATGTCTGTGTCCGTCTGAATAATATGCAGCAATTAGAATCATCAAAGTATCTTCGAGGTTCGATATACATCATTAATTTTTCGATTTGGTGTAATTAGTGGACGAGTTAAAATAATCAAGGACCTCATGAGTAATATGAAGCATGTTCCTGCCCATATATGAATTATAAATGTCTGTGGCCTTCTGAATAATATACAGGAGATATAGTTATCGAAGTACCTTCGAGGTTCGGTCCACACCATTAATTACTCGATTTGGTGTAATTAGTGGACGAATTAAGCTAATTAAAGACATTATGAGTAGTATGAGACCTGTTCCTGCCCATATATGACCGAATTATAAACGTATGTGGCCTTCTGAATAATATAAATCTGTTAGAATCATCCAAGTACCTTCGAGGTTCGATCTACACCATTAATTAGTCGATTTGGTGTAACTAGTGGATTAATTAATCTAATTAAGGACATTGCGAGTAGTATGAGTTACGGCCGGAAAACTGTCTCTAGATGCTATTGTCTTTCGATTTTGTCTCTATTTTCCAAGAAAATTACAATATGTGAATTTCTGCAGATAGAGAATATGGACGTGTGTTTTGGTATGCGACTATATATGGATATCTAGTGCAACCTTCTAGTAATGACCGAAAATATTCGACCGGAAACAGTTCTTCCCGCAAAATAATGAGAAATGACTGTCGTTAGAAAGAGAGTTGTTCGGTGAGGGCTTTTCGAGAGACTCCCTGCAAGCTTGGATCGACTTCAGCAGAGGGAGACATTTCAATTCAAAGAGATCTTCTCTTTTCATGATCCTGAGAGATTTTTTTAATATGTTTGAATTAAAGTAATGTAGGCTGGATCCCGGCGGTACTGCAATACCGGGCCAACCCGCGGCAGAGGTGGAGCAAGCTCTTCTAAAAGCACTCCACCATTTTACAAAAAACAGTTTAATATACTGGTCCTGCAATGCAGGACGTACCAGATATTAAGCTGATAAGAACAGATAAAGAAATTTTATTTTAGAAAATAATACAGAAGAAAGAAAAGAATACAAAACTTAATTAAAATATCGTACGATCAAAGATGTAGCAAATAAAAACCAAAGTAACATAACATATTAAAAAACAATAAAATATAATACATTAACATATTTTGAGACAAATTAAAATCATTGTTCTTAAACAGCTGTTTCCTCGAGGAGATGTTGGGCCAGGGTCGGCGCTGCCGCTGGTGGAGGCGGGGTATTGTCCGGCGGATGATATTGCCGGACTCCAGACACATGTTCGATATAGACATCTCACGACCAGCGGATCGTGTCGGCCACCATCAGCTTGGCCATCGTGGACGGATACCGTGGTGCGATGCCCAGGGACGCCGAGACCTTGTCGTTCGACGAGAGCCAACCGCCGAGCGAACCGACGACGAATGCATCCACGGACACCGTGAAACCCTGGAGGGTGAGCTGGGCAGCAAGACCGCTATACTTGGTTATTTTCTGCTGCCGAGCCCCCTCCAGGGCGTCACGGCATCCCTCAAATGGAATGCACACGTCGACGATCGTTATCCTCCTCGTCGTCTCGTCGATCCTCACGATGTCATGACGAAGGCGACTGTCGACTCCCGGAACCTCCTTGTTGACCCGAATGGTAATGGGTCCGCCCACTTTGGCAGCACGCGACAGACGGTTCTGTACGTTGTTATGTCGGTGCTGCCACGCTGCCGAATGGACCGTACAGTGGTTAAGGACGTGGGGCAACGTCTCGTTAACGTAGCCGCAGCGTCGGGACCGTTTATCCCCGTTCCCGAATCGGCGCGTGCCATTAAGTGGCACGACGTCGAGCCGAGCGCGGTGAATAAAACGGTACTCACAGAACCGGGTGTACTTTCCATTCAGTAGGAAGTGGTTGGAGACTGGGGTTTTTCCGGTTGTCTCGATCACCTTGCCCTGATCACGAAGGCCGACGAGGCGACGATGGTGATATGTTCAGACGGCGGCTCTCAACGAGCGAGGTGCAAAGGCACGCGACGCCTCCGGGACAACCACACGATCCGGTACCTGTCCAGGGCGGCCGATGACGACCGACACGTCCGCTGTGTCGTCGGACCACCGGAAACTGACAACCAGCTTGGCTCTGAGGCGGCGGCGGGTGCTTCGATCCTGGGTCCATAGACGAAATACTATTTTGGATTTGCATGCAAAAGGGGAAATCACACGGTTTTATTGGGGAAATAGTAAATAGAGGCATCTCACAGTGTAATTAATCGATTTAAGGGCGAGGAAAACCGAGAAAACCGAACAAGAAGTGAACATCCAAGGAAACTTTCGAATAGAGAAGAATGGTCCTTTATAAAAAGAACTAAAATAGATTCAAAAATCACTTCAACAAAAGTGGCAGCACAAATAAAAATAGTTTTTTATAACACTGTGACCTACATGTGCATACTGGTGGTTATAATACTTGAACACCTAGGGGAGAAGCCTATATTTGTATTACAATAAAATCAATGAGAGTAAAAGAATTAAGTTTGCAAGAAAACACTAATAAAATATGGATTCTTGGATGAAAGCGATAAGTTCTGATGAAAGTAAATTTAATATTTTTCGCTGCGATGGTCGAATATCTGTCTGGCGAAAACCCAATACAGAATTGAATGCAGAAAATTTGTAACTCACTGTGAAACAAGGGTGTGTCGGAATAATGGTGTGAGGATGCTTTACAGCATCTGGTGTGGGAGGGCTTGTGTTCATTGATTTGATAATAGATAAGATGGTTTATGTAAATATTTTGAAAAATAAATTAAAAACACCGCTGAAAAGCTGATTCTTGAAAATGACTTTACTTTCAAATGGAGAATGACCCCAAGCACATAGCCCACAACCCACGTAGTAAAGAAATGGAATTTTCATAACACCCCCTCCTCATACGCTTAATACACCATCACAATCTCCTGGTTTAAATCCGATTGGGCATTTGTGGGATATACTGGATAAAAAAATCAGAAAACTTAATATTACTAATAAATCTCAATTAATGGAAATGATTGTAAGCGAATAGGGAAATATAAGGCCGGAAGTGGGGTAAAAATGAATTTCTCCGATGCCACATATATTAACAGAGGTGATAAGGAGAAAATGTTTACCGAAGTACTATTAATTTCAGTTTTTTTGAAAATATTTATTAGTGTAACTCAAATGACTGCATGTTATGCAAATACTTTTTTAGCGGAAAAAACGACTCTATTTTAAATAATCATTCTTTTTTTTGCAATTATAACAAATTATTGTTATTATTTTTATTTTTTCTAATAAATAATACATCAATAAATATAAAATATATATGAATTTGTTACCAAATCCTTCCAAATATTTCAGTAATACCCTTTTAATTATAAAAAATCTTAACTGTGCAAATACGTTTTCCGGGCTAAATATAATATATATATATATATATATATATATATATATATATATATATATATACATACACATACATATACACAGTGTGTCAAACAAGTTTTCATACATCTTGTACATTTGATCAAAACCTTTAAATGTTCCTTTTTTTGGTATTATTCAAAGAAAACTTTTATATATCGTTTCTTCAAAATTTGCAAAACGCAATTCAGTGCTTTTTGAAATGTTCTTCATGGAAACCGCGAAAATTACATCACCATTTGCTACAACAGGAATGGTAGCAACATTAAAAAAAGGATGAACCGTTCACTCAGAATTTAAACTACCAGTGCCGATGCAGGAAAATTCAGTCTCTCGAATGCGGCGTACATTAAACGAAACTAACGGGTTACGGAAACAAAATCTCATAAAAATTGATGAAATAACGATGTTGAAAAAGTATGGATTGAACTTATTTCGTGAACTTGTGAGAGACGATAGACCGTTTGGTGGAAATGTTTTGCTGATTAGTGGAGACTTTCGTCAAACGTTACCGGCGGTACCGAGAGGGCGGCGTTCGGATATTTTTGACGTTTGCGTCAAATCCAGTGAGTTGTGGTATCGGTTCTCTAAGTTAACCTTAACATCGAACACGAGAGCAAACGGTCAAAACAGATTTAGCTAGTGGTTGTTGCAAGTTGGAATTGGAGCAACGGATCAAATACCAAATACTTACGATGGCGAAACGGACATTCCATGCGATACGGATCTTAACACAGAAAACAGATCACACGATGGGGAGAGCGCAGACGGAATTGAAAGTACCGTACAGCAAATTTATGGACAGGGTATCAGCCAACTAAGAGAGGAAGTAATTTAAAGACTAGTAATTCTCGCATCAACTAATAGAAAAACACATGTAATCGATAAGAGAATCGTCAAAAGTTTACCTGGACACAAGCAAGTCTACTACACTGTTGACACCGTTGCTTCCGAGGACACCGACGATAATAAATGATCAAAAATGATACAAATTTCATCTGGAATCCCGCTTCATGAATTCATTTTGAAGCAAAGAACAATCGCGACGTTACTACGTTACCTGGACCCAAAGAAAAATTTGTACAACGGAACGAGGATTACGATCACAGAACTGCGCACGACCTTCATAACGGGAAAAAAACTAAATGAATGCGACAAGGACGATGATAGTAAATCTATCGAGAATGGATCTTGTTCCATCTGATACAACAGTGTCCTTTGTACTGAAGCGACGGCAGTTTCCGATAATCCCTGTATTTGCAATGACGATCGACAAATCACGAGGACAACACATTCGAGCACGCTGGAATTCATTTGAGGGAATCATTTTTTAATCATGGGCTACATTACGTAGCGTTACCAGAAGCAAAAGCAAGCAGAAGATCAATACATTCATCTGAAATACATCTCAACAAGAACGACTCATTGTTAGTGAGGATAGATTTTTTTACGAAGGATGTGGTGTATAAGGGCATTTTCACATTGGATAGGTTTCAAGTTTAATTCATTCAGTTTCGTTCTTACTCATTTTTTATATTTAAAAATATTGTTGTAAAAACCGACAGACTGTTTTCTTTTCTACTTTCCCATAAATTTTGACAGTTTATACACTAGTTTATAATATATTCTATTCTAATAACAAAACAATAATTAGAGACACATTAAAAACAATATTCAAATTATATTTTCAAAAAGAAATATTGCGACGATATGAAAACGTAGCATTAATTACTAATGAGACGCTGATGGTGGTTGTGTGAATTCGGAGGCGACGTTGTTCTGCCTCGATTGGATTGCCAGCCGAGGAGCACAACGAAAACAAATACGCCCACTTCGACGGAGAATTCCGAATAACGAGGTCGACGGCGAACGCACGACACATTTAATTTTTCGATGCGGGAGACGTCACCAGAGCGTTCTCTTCTTCCTACAAGCGCTAGATAATGTAAAAACAGCTGTTCAGTTATCTAAAGCTTTAAAAGTCAATACATTTAAGTGATTAAATCGTCAAGAAACAAACAACCATACAACATAAAAAGGCGTGTTTCCATCCTCATCACGAGCTTCGACCGAAACTCGTTTAAGAACCAGCGACCTTGTAATTTCGATCAAGCTTTCATCGTTATTGTACTACATAACGTAAAGAAGTTCTTGTTCTTTTCTTGACCGTCTTAATTTCCGCTTTCATTTATGCGCTATAAAATCAGAGAATGCACTAGAACCGCATTCAAGTGCAATTGAAAGAGGAGTCTTTCCGGAGACATCATGAGCATCGATCGAAATGTCTTCAGAAATCAGCAAACGTGCAACTTCGACCATGTGATCATTCGTATTCCTCCCCAGATAATGTAATGTAGACCTGTTTTCGTTATCGACCGCCATAATATCCGCTTTCATTTCTTTGATCAAGTACTCGCAAAGTGCGCGAGAACCGAATGCACAAGCGACATGAAGAGGCGTACTTCCGAAGACATTACGAGTTTCGATCGAAGTGCCTTCAGAAACCAGCAAACGTGCAACTTCGGCCATGTTTTCTTTCGTATTCGCAGCCAAATAATGTAAGGCAGTCGAGTTTTTGTTACTGACCGCTTTAACATCCGCTTTCCTTTCTTTGATCAAGTACTCGCAGAGTGCACGAGAACCTAATTCACAAGCGAAATGAAGAGGCGTACGTCCGAAGACATCACGAGCTTCGATCGAAATGCCTTCAGAAACCAGCAAACGTGCAATTTCGGCCATGTTTTCTTTCGTATTCGCAGCCAAACGATGTAAGGTAGTCGAGTTTTCGTTATCGACCGCCTTAACATCCGCTTTCATTTCTTTGATCAAGTACTCGCAGAATGCACGGGAACCTAATTCACAAGCGAAATGAAGAGGCGTACGTCCGAAGACATCACGAGCTTCGATCGAAATGCCTTCAGAAACCATCAAACGTGCAATTTCGGCCATGTTTTCTTTCGTATTCGCAGCCAAACGATGTAAGGTAGTCGAGTTTTCGTTATCGACCGCCTTAACATCCGCTTTCATTTCTTTGATCAAGTACTCGCAGAGTGCACGAGAACCAAATTCACAAGCGACATGAAGAGGCGTTCTTTCGAAGACATCACGAGCATCGATCGAAATACCTTCAGAAACCATCAAACGTGCAATTTTGGCCATATTTTCTTTCGTATTCGCTGCCAAACGATGTAAGGTGGTCGAGTTTTCGTTATCGACCGCCTTAACATCCGCTTTCATTTCTTTGATCAAGTACTCGCAGTGTACGCGAGAACCGAATCTGCAAGCGATATGAAGAGGCGTTCTTCCGAAGACATCACGAGCTTCGATCGAAATGCCTCTTGAAACGAGTTCGCTTACAAGTCCGATTTTTTCTTGATCGTGTGTTGCTGCCAGTATATGTAAAACTGTTAACTTGTAATTGTCGGTAACGAATATATCTGCTTTGTTTGCATTTAACAGGCACTCACAGACAGATTTCGATGCCAAAAGGGCTGCGTGATAAAGTGGAGTTTGACCTTCAGTATTTCTAGTGTTGACCAAATCTGTGTTTGCTAAAAGTCTCACTATCTCCACCGATCCGTCGCGTTCCTCGGATATCCGTGCTAGTAAATGTAGAATGGTGTTCTCATCGCTGTCGTATTTCTGATTTAGATTCACATCAGTTTCCTCCATTATGTATTTTGACAGAGATGCGTGTCCCGAGATTGCTGCGTAATACAACGGCGTCTTTTTGTCTTCGTCTATCGTGTTGATCAATTCGTCTCTGTGAGTTGCTTCCGTGTGTTCCATTAGGTTTCTGACTATTTCCTTATATCCGTTCTTCGATGCGTGAAGTAAGCACTGCTTTTTGTCAGAAATGAAATTCGTTATGTTTTCGTCGTGTTTCGTCAACAGCAAGTCGACATTCTTCCACATCTGTGCGACGCATGCGTACTGCACTGGCGTGTATCCGAAGAAGTCTCTTGCATTCATGTCGAACTCGTATCGGAGCAATTGTTTGAAGATGTTGTCGAACTCATACGTGGCACATAAGTGAAGTGCATTTCGGTTGAATTTGTCTGTCGAGTTGATAAACGTACTGCTTTCTTCCCGACCCATGAAATAATTGAACCGATGTTCATCACCGTTCAATAAGGTTTTGAATATTTTTGATGATGTTCGATCTTTAATGGAAAGGAGGTCGAAAAAATGCTTGAGTGTTTTTCTTTCCGAATGAAAGATGGTTTTGGTGAGGAACTCTCTCGATTTTTTTGGATCACATTTGATGAGTTCGTGAAAAAACTCCGCTGCAAAATACTCTGCAAACATTCTATGCGTGTATTTGGGAGTACCGTCACGTACAGATTCAATTATGCCCGTCTTCTCTTCGCCACTTTCGATTGCTTTTAAGAAACGTTCCAACTGGCACTTTTCTTTTCTCTCTAAAATACACTCATAATGATGGGTTTTAACATTTTCGAAATTGATTTCATCTCCAAACAGCAAATATATACTTGCCAATTGGTGATTTTCTTTAAACAATTTCAAACTATTCTCGAGATCTTTTCTGTTTGCTGGTAAAGCGGAATCAATATCTCGTTGTGTTTTCTCTTCGACGTATATTCTCCATTTCAGTCGCACGAATTCTTCGAAGAGTTTCAATACGTCAACACGTTTCGGTACGGATAAATCATTGCACGGATCGCGGATGAATTCTTCATATTTCTTCTCGAACACATCGCCGATTAGTCTACATTCGAGCGGAGTGTTCATTAAGCGGCCGGATTCGTTAGCGGTCGACGATTCAACCGAATCTATTATCGCTTCAATGAACTCCATTGAACGTGCCTCGTCGCCGTTTCCGCTTGTATTCCATCGTTTCTTGAGAAACGACACCGCGTCTTCTTTTTCAAATGGAGCCAACTGATGGCAAAGACGATTGAATTCGTCTTCCAGATATTCTTGTTCGTTCGGTCGCGATGTAATATATATGTTGAATCTCTTGTTTTTGTTTAAACTTGTAACAAGATCGACAACGGGCTGCCTGTGATCCGGGACGATTTCGTCAAATGCATCGAACAGTATTGTAATGTTCGACCACACTGCGAAGAGATTTTTTTCGAATGTATCGAAGTGTTGAGTGTTATTATATTGAGTCTTAAAGATGAATTCTGTAGAAGATTCGTCGTCGAATGTCTTTCTCGCTTCGAATTCTTTCACATAATCCATTAAATTCACATAAATAACCCAAGTATTTTGGTGCTTTTCGATGAACTTCGACGCGAGTCTCGATAATAACGCGGTCTTCCCCATTCCCGGGGAAGCACATATGATAATTAGATCTCCGCTTCGATCCGTCAATTGATGATCATCAAACTGGTTTGTAACTCGTTCACATATAAAATTCCTTACATGTTTTATCGATCCGTGAGATTTGTGCAAATAGAATTTCGTCTGAGAGTGCTCGATCCATAGTATATTTTTTTTGTCGTTTAATTCGCAAAGAAGTTTAAATTCTTGATCTGTATTCTGTTCTGGTAATAAGAAGAGATTGTCGGTCTCATGTTTCTCTTTTGAATCAGTGAGCTGCTTGTCTTTTCTCGATAAATCGTATCGATTTTTTGAAGACTTTTTCAGACGAAGATTCTGTAAATCTGTCTCTGTCATGCCGCTAAAAACGAAGATGTCGTCTTTGTCGTTGAAATCGAATCGATTTATGTCGATTTCATTTCTATACGTCACGCGTCTGCCGATATAAGAAGCGTCCGTCGATCTGAGCATGTCCGCGGAGGGAACGATCTCGATCGGATCAGCTGATGTAATGAGCTTAAACAGAAATTCATTACTGATGATGTGGCGGATGTCCGGGCGAAAGACCTGTTCCACTTTCATATGACGTGTCTGAAACAGAACTTCTTTCTCTAAGAGTTCTTGTTGCTTCAACGGCATGAGTTCATTAAATTGAATGTCATCGTCAATACACTGCACATTGTTCACACGCAAAGATATAGATTTTGAGACGATTATAAACCTTACACGTTCCCAAGATGGAATATCGAGTGTTGTTTCACACGAGGAACAAGCAATCACCAACACACTCACTTTGTTTAATCGGAGATCACTTATAAGTCTGTTTTGATCATAAGTTTTAAACTCGTCGTCGCTAATCACGCGGAATGTTCCTTTTTTCAAGCACTGCACCACTTTCACGAGTGAAAAATCCACGCTGCAACGCGTCTTCACCTGAATATATGCATTTTGTTCGATTTTTATGCCGAATTCACGTAAACTAACTTCAGTGAATCGGATGCCGTGTGTTTCAATACGATTCAAATGGAATTCACTGAAGACATTCGACGGGTTCTTTATTTTTTCTTTAGCCGCATCAAACCATTTCATGCTTTCTTGTCTACCGACGAAATATGCTCGTGGATCGGACACCCATCCTGCTATGGTATTGTAAAGATCCTTGTATATGTTATCGACGTACGCTTCGTCATGAAGAAACTTTTCTATTTCATCTTTGGTTTCTTGTTCAATCTTTTCGTCGCGAAAGTTAACACAAATCGTTAATTTATTAAAAAAATCTTCAGCAACAAGCGATAAGTTGCCATTTTCGTTAAAAACTTTTCCGCGAAGAGATGGCTCACCTTTTAAAAAGTTTACAAGTTCTATGTGGTCTTTCTTGAACTTGTAAACTCTCATCATTTCATCATCATCACACTCCTCGAATATATTTTTGTGTTGGTCATTACTGAACTCTAATCCGACATTTGTCACTAACGCGAGTTCGGTTATTTTACCCTTATGATTTGTTTCGAAATTTTTGTCTTTGATTTCTTCTTGAAACGAATCAAAGTACATGTTTAGACGCAGACTCGAGTTTTTCGAACAGAACATCATCTCAGATTTTATATTTTTCTTATTATCGGACGTGTGTTTAAGTTGAAATAATTTGTATTTCCATTCGTCGTTTTCTACGTAATGTAAGACAATGTCGTCGAATTTTCCAGCGTCTTCCATTTCGCATGCCAGACGAAATTCTCGGGAATTCGCATTTAGCTGCTTACACAGTAGGTACATAATGACTTTATATTGGTAATCACGGCCGTGAGAGCATATCTTGTCCCCTGCGGGAGTATAACTTCTTTCGAAACTCTCAACACTGTGTTCGTTGGCTGGAACAATTGAAATTTGATTGTTCGTTGAAGACGTCATCGTCGCGTGTCTGCAAAAAACGAACAGCAATTATTCAAGTGAAAAACGTTTACTATTTGAGTGTAGTCTGGTGTCGGGAACGTACGTGGGCATATTTTGTATTTATATTAAAAGCAAATTCAGAATAGAACGCATATGCTGTGAGGCGATAATCATTATCTAACAATTGCGAACCGTCCGAGTCCCGACATTTTCACAAATACATATTTCTCAAGCCGTGTGATGTTAATACGCCTTGACTCATCGACAACTCGTTTAACATGAATCGAAAATAAAACTCATCACGTCTCGCTAAAATCATCGAACGGCTAACTTTAATGGCATTGTGCATTATATTTATTGAATTTCGAACGCCGATAAACATGATAAATTTTAATTCATTGCATTTTGTTGCATGAAAATTATAAACAGAAAGACCATCACTGTCACTGTACTCAGATTCAAGGTATTTTAATATTTTTTAATAGAATCGGATTTTATGGAATCTCTTATCTAGGAAATATACCTCTGGACTGAAAATTCACGGGTTGGTTGCGAGATTTGAATACGGAATACAAGGTCATCTGAAAACATTAACAGTGCAGTCAAAAGTGTGGTTGAAGATTCACTCGCAGCTGTTCAACTCACGCCGGAACAACACGGAGTTCACTACAATGTATTTTGAAGTTGTATCCATATAAGATTCAACTGGTGTAAAAAACTATGTCTAATGAGCATCGCGAGTGCGCTTCAATTAAAGCAGAACATTAATTGAACGTGGTTGAAAGTGATGATTCTGTTTCGAGAAATTTGTGGATCAGCGACATGGATTTATCAACAAACCAAATACGCGCTTCTGTGACATTAGTGTTCCATATCAATACCATAAATCGGCTTTGGACGTAAAATAGTCACTTGTTCGGTGTACAATAATATTGTAAAGAACATTTTGAACCATCTTTCTTTGACGATGGCCGAGAACGCTCAGAAGGTACAACTAGAAGAGGTTGAGTTTCAAAAAGACGAAGCCATTTTTCGTACAGAAAAAGTCACAATGGACCATTGAAGACAACGTTCTCTAAATCAGATATTTTTTAAACGGGCCAGTGTAACGACGTAATCATATTTAACGACCTGGAAATTGTTTCGACGGGGCAATTTAAAGGAGAAGATTTACGTCTACAAAGATTGGAAAAGCTTAAAAGGTATATTCGAAAAGAAATTGTAAAATTACCACTTAAAAGGTAACTAGAGACGTTGAGGAAAGTTCAAATATAGTTTTCGTATGAAAGAATTTTAAAAATCATTTTATTTTTCATTCAGTATTTTAGTTAAACTCAATACTGAACAAAAATACTAAATAAAAATATCATACTTTTTTAATTTTTACCCTTTTTTTAAATACATTCATGCAGATCCTTTATAATTGATTACACGACGATCACACTATGTAGTGCGAATTCAACTTTTGAACGGGATGTAAAGCGAGCATCGCCGTCAATTGAGATTGGATGAAATCTACATTGTATGAGAACGTAGTGACGCTCGACCCGTATTCGCACAGAAAAATGAAATTATTTAGATGGCAAACTTACAACTGAATAAGCAAAAGAACAGACAGCCACTGAAATATATTTCCAAGGAATTGTGTAATTGTGTAATAGTAATTCCAAGCATTTTCTCCTGGATTATCGCTAACTGACTGGAGCTCTAGTTCAGTTTCGTGAAATGCGTCGCGTTCACATCGAATGCTGTCGTCGAAGAAGTGTGTATTCACAGAAGTAGAATAACGATAAACAAAGATAGAAAGCATCTATTGGCGTGTAATTTTGTGACGCATTCGCAACGAGCGCACAGAAGAAGCGAGAGCTGTACATTTGAAGCGATTTATTTGTGCGGCGAATCGGCGCACGACGTTACTACAAGAGTAATTTAAAAACATTGTGATCTGGACTAGAGACGTCGGTGTAATTTCTAAACTCATAGCTAAGTTTTTTCCCACACCTCTATTATGAATATCTATTAAATATCAAGTCGATTCGTTAAACAGTTTGTTGTAAACAACTGTTTAAATAAAGCTATCATAATTTATCTTTTAAAATGAATAAAATTGGCAGCGATAAATTTTTTTGTTAGAAAAGGATCGACATGAACGGTCATTATTATCGAGATAATGTAATATATATATATATATATATATATAAAGCAGGAGGTTGCATTGAAAGCCGCTGTTCGCTTGTAGATGGCTCTAGGTGCGTATGCTGTGGGTAATGACAAATGTCTCTTATATCATTTTTAAGTGTGAATATTTCCCACTAAAATTCAGTCATTAGACGCCATCCTCTATTTACACAAGCACTTTTCTATATCTGAATTAAAATGGAACGCGATAAGTTGTTTTTCAAATGTGTACTTCTACACTACTTTAATTTGAAAAAAGTGCAGCTGAGTCTCATCGATTGCTTACGAAAACTTATGGAGAATCTGCTCCATCGGAAACAGTATGTAGAGATTGGTTGCGACGATCCAAAAGTGGTGATTGTGACGTTCACGACAAACAACGGACAAGCCAATCGAAATAGTTCGAAGATGAACAACTGCAGGATCTATTGGAACGAAATTCTACTCAAACACTCAAAGAATTGGCTCGACAGATCCAAGTCGATAAATCAACAATTTAATGACGTTTACAAGCCGTGTGAAAGATCCATATAGAAGGGAGATGGCTTCCGCATCAATTGACCGAAAATCCCATTTCTAATCGTTTAAACATCTCGATTTCTTCGGTCTCGAGGCGTAACAAGAAGAGTTTCTTGTGGTGTATCGTGACCGGCGATGAAAAATGGATCTATTTCGACAACCCGAAACGCAAGAAATAATCGGTTGATCCTGGCCAAACATCAACGTCAGTCACGATAGCGAAACAACTACGGTCACAAAGCAATGATCTCTATTTGGTGGCATACGGTGGTTGTCTTGTATTATGAGTTGTTGAAGCCGGAGAGAACAATCACCGATGAACGTTGTCTACAGCAATTGGAGGGTTTGAATGATAATTTGACGCAAAAATGAACATCAATTGCATCGAATCGTCGAAAAGTGATTCTTTTCCATGACAACGCTCGGCCCCACAATGCTAAAGCCTTGAAAAAAACACTGATGGAGCTCGAATGGGAAGTTCTCCCGCATCCAGCGTATTCTCAGGACCTGGCCCCAAGTGATTACCACCTGTTCCGATCGATGTAACACGATTTGGAAGAAACACACTTTCATAACTACGGAGAAGTCGAAAATTGGATTGCCGAATGGATCGGCTCAAAAGACAGACCATTCTTTCGTCGCGGAATTCAACTCCGGCTAGAAAAGTGGGAAAAAGTCACAGCTTACGAGGGTAAATATTTTGATTATTGTACTCACACAATTTATTATTGAAATAAAGGCTCAAATAACACAAAAAACAGCAGATTTCAATGCAACCTCCTAATAGATATATATTAGGTTATAGGATACCATCATTTACAAGTATAAGAACTAGCTGTACAATGTACACGTGATGGTACAATCTTCGAAGATATCCTCCGTAGCGGACCGCCGAAAGTGTAACGACACCAGAAATCATCGATAAAGTGCATTATATTTTGTTTAAAATGTCTCTGATTAAAGGTATCTGATTTTACTGAATTGGGGAGTATCTCAGATAAATGTTCATTTAATATCCGAACAGAAAAAAATTCTATGAAAAAGGTATTGGCAGCGCAGGTGTTTATGTGTCTGAACTGATGACAATTGAGTAGAAAAGCAATCAAATGTGTGTGAACCGTTTCCTGAAGGATACGACCGAATTAGTTGGTCAAACTGTAACCAATGATGAAACTTGAGCCTATCATTAAACACACGAAACAAAGGTCCAAACAATGAAGGCATCATGATTTTTCGATACTGTAATATCCATTTATTTACAGCAAAGGATATGGATCCAATTTTCTAGAATGTTAAAGGGATATCGCTGATTAGTTATCTTCCAAAGGGTAAATCTATTACGGGAGAATACTGTTCAAAACTATCGGATCGACTCTAACAACCAATTCGTAAAAGGAGATCCCTTTTATCAGAGAAAAATATCATTGTTTATCAAGAATAATGCATGTGCACATACAAATACCCTCGTTGTATCACAAACCACCTCACCTCAAGGAACAAAGTAATTTGATTGCCCTTTGGCGCTCTGAGGGTGATGGCGTTGCCGTCGAAATGAGCATAAGCGACAATAAAAATGATTCATTACTATTTATTGAATACTTTTGATCAGAAATATCTTGGTGTGGCTTGTGGGATGCAAAAAGAATTAATTTGTGAAAGTGGACTTATCGACAGAATCAGATACGTTTTTGACAATGTTTTATGTTGAGAAACACGAGAACATCATCTGACACAAAAATCCGACAATACTTTTCTGATATCCCAACATATATATATATATATATATATATATATATATATATATATATATATATATATATATATATATATATATATATATACGTGGGGGCTTTGTCAGCACCAGCGAGCGTCGCTAGAGGGCAGCGTAAACAGACGCTCGTGCCGCGCGCTATCTACTCGGTAGAATGAGCAGTAGGTGCAGGGCGAGTACAGTTTGAGGAGAGTTCCGGCTAGTACGCCTAACGGGCAGCACGCGCCTCGCTCTCAGCTCTTGTTAAGCCTCGGGTTTCGCCACACGTGCGGCCTGTCGAGTTTGAGTGTGGAGAGAATAAAGCATTTCGATACCGATTCCTGACGATTCATTATTGAGAACCTTGCACCCCCACGATGCTTGTTCTCGCCCTACTAATAATTAGGAGACTGATCGCCCCGGCGGCGAGTCCCCAAATGTATATATATATATATATATATATATATATGTGTGTGTGTGTGTGTGTGAATAAGTGACTTCATATTTTCTTACTGGTTCAAAATTTAATGGAATTGGTTGAGTGACATTCGCGTAGTAAATTTGAAAAATAAAGCTGCGAAGTGTGTGACCAATGCAAAGAACTAAGCAATAAAATAAAAGAAAAAACACCTGAAGACTGGAGCAAAATCCGATTCAAGTAACAATGGAAAATAACAGCTTTTCATTTTTTACGCGGTACGCGAATGGACGGCGCTAGTTGTTCGATTTATAAACTGTTTTGTGTGACGTTTTACGATTAGAAGAGAAAAATAAACGTACAAAACTCTTTCCTTTCGACCAAAGAAATACTCAACGCTCCTAGAACACTGTGGTGTAAATTCAAAATGTATTTCGCAAACAGTTGAAGACTGCATCGTTCAGTTATTTACATTCAACTTGTTAAAGTGAATTCTTTCCATCTCTGTCGAAGAACGTTTCATTTCTCGCACAATATAAATTATTTTCAAGTACTGAATTTGGTATTTGATACCAAATGCGAGTTATGTGGTTGTATGCCATGGCATAGTCATCTAATTAAGCATCATCTTAGAATAAGTACATATGTAGTATTAATTATACAATGTCTAGAGGACAAGAGTATTCATAAACAAAACCATAAATTAAAAATATGAATTCAGACATGTATTTTGTAACAGGATGAAGAGTACTGTAACTTTCCAATAATGTAAATGAATTACAATCATATCCTGTTTAGGTGATAAGAATTATTATAAATATTGTAACAATCAAATAATAAAGCGGTCAGTAACCGATCTTAAAACTAAGCAGATCGGCTCGAGTCCTCTCGAGCGGTTTGCGGTTCTTTAAAAACTCACGAGTCGCTATAAAAACCAAACTTGCGTACCTTTAAAATTATTATAAAACTGTTATCAAATTAAAAAATTTTTCGATGGAAGTGCGTACCATCAGTGCCAACAATCGAATTTTCAGTGTTCCGCATAAGTATCGCATGAACAGTGCGTGTCATTCCTGTTCCCGCGCACATCGAACACCGCGCCCCGCGGTCTAAATTTATTCAACTTGTTCTTAACGTGTACTTTGTCATCCACACTACTTTATCTATGACGATGCAATTTCGTATTAGTAAGGCTATCCAGTGATGCCGCAATCTATAGTTTAATTCACGAGATTTGTTTTATAGAATACTATTTCTTGAATCAAAAATATACTTTTTTGAAAAAGGTTCTATACATACACACACACACACAGGCACACATATATATATATATATATATATATATGTATGTATGTATCAGATCGATCAAAATAATTGCGGTTTATGATCTTAAAATTCATAATAAAATCCGCAATTATTTTTATCGATCTGATACATACATATACGAGGTCAGACAATTAAGTAATGCGACAAAATTCAAAAATCGAGTATATTTACAAATTAAGGTACATCGCTGCGATCCCCTTCAAAGTAGTCCCCTCCCGCATCTATATACTTATTCCAGCGAGTTTTCCAGTTTTCGTAACAATTCTGGAACACTTCTTGTGGGACCTCTCCGAGTACCCTCGTCACAGATTCTTGGATATCTTGGATATCTTGGGACAGCCACTGTTGGCTTTGTCGTTTAGTTTCGGGGTCATATTGAAAGAACCAACTTTAATCACCAGTAATAACTCGATCGAGAAGAGTAGGATCACTTTCAACCTGCTCGAGACAATCTTGAGCGATGTTCATTCGGTGGGCTTCGTGACATGCACTACTCGCGCGTTGTTACAAAACACTAAACAGCTGGCGAAGAAATGATCGTACAATGAAGTAGAAATGATCGAGGGTGGTCAAGGTCTCAATCGAGAGAGTAGGGATCTGCTATTACGGTGGCGGAGTTACAGGTTCGCAGTGTTACCACAGGCCGAGAAAAAAAATCGGTCGCATTACTTAATTGTCTGACCTCGTATATTAGGTGGGCAGACAATTACGGTTTATGACCTTAAAATTCATAACAAAAACTGCAACTATTTTCCTACCAACCTAGTATATACTAGTAGTATATACATATATATATATATATATATATATGTATATATATATATATATATATATATATATATATAGGTTGGTAGAAAAATAATTACGGTTTATGGCCTTCAAATTCATGTACATTGCTGCAAATATTTTCCTAACAAACTTATATATACATATGCATATATACATATATATATATATATATATATATATATATATATATACATACATACATATATATATATATATATATATATATATATATATATATAGAGAGAGAGAGAGAGAGAGAGAGAGAGAGAGAGAAGGAGAGAAATATAGGTGACAGTCTGTTGAATTTTGAAAACAAAATATTTTAGAAAAGAAATTTAAAATAAAAATACTTTAAGACACTCACATTCCATAACACAAACATCTTATGTTTGAATAATTTTCTACCATGGTTTTTATTCACGTTCGAAGTTATGTTCATAGTTTTTAAATTCGGTTGTCAATATACGAGGCCAATTTGAAAATTTCGCCGCCTAACACAAAAGTGACGGTAATATTTTAAATATTTGTGGCGCATAACAAAGCGATATCTATCAAATATATAATCTCAAAAGTCTATAATGCAAGTGTCATGCAGTTTGTTACAAGCATAAATTTAAATAGAGCTCTTCTAGTGTCTTTGTTGAATTGTATAAAGTTAAAGATCGTGCGGTGATAGTTTTTTTGTCAAAAAAAGAATTAACGCCAACAGAAATCTTTAACGATATGAAAAATGTACTGGTTGATTGTGCACCTTTATATACAAACGTAAAGCAATGGGCAGATGAATTTAAATGTGGTTGTGTAAGCTTAGAAATTAGCCGGCGTAGTGGACGTACGAAAACTGTAACGACAGAAGAAATCATCGACAAAGTGCGCGGTATTGTCGGATCGTGATCGGTCAGGATCGGTGATTGAAGGTGTCCGAAATCGCTGAGGTTGTGGGTGTCGCAGATGAAGGAGTGTATCAAATCCTAACTGAAGAGTTAGATATGAGGAAGCCATTGGCAAGATCGGTGCCGCGTTTCCTAACAAATTTTCATAAACGGACTCGAGTACAAATTTCCCAAGACTATTTGGATCGATTTAAGGGGTACACGACTGACTTTATCCGGAGATTTGTGAATACAGACGAGACTTTGATTCGCCATTACACTCTAGGCTCAAAACAATAATCAAAGAAATGGAAGCATGATGGTTCTCCGCCACCGACGAAAGCAAAATCAGTTTTATCCACTGGAAAAGTTTTCGCTTCAACTTTGAGGAACGTTAAAGTGATCTTTTTAATTTAATACCTCCCGAAGGGTAAGGTGAAACGGGAGAGTATTATGCTGAATTTTTGAATCGACTCGATCCAACAATTCGTGAGAAAAGACCAGGTTTATCAAACAAAAAAAGTCATTCGGACAATGCTCATCCCCATACAAGTATTGTATCCATTGCAATACTCGCTGAACTGAAGTGCAACTGGCTGCCCCATTGAGACTTTTCTCCAAATTTTCACACTTCAGATTTTTATCTGTTCCTCAAACTTAAAAAATCCTTGTAGTGGGCAATATTTATTAGATGAAGAATCGATAGCAACAATGAATTTCTATATTGACTGCCTATAAGAAAAGGATTTCTGAGTCAGCATAAAATCACTGGAGCATCGCTGGATGAAGTGCATTAAAGTTTAGGAAGACTATATTGCAAAATAAAAATAACTTAAAAACACAAATTATATTATTTCATAGTTAAGGGGCGAATTTTTCCAATTTCCCTCATTCATATCCTATGAAAATATTCTGTTATAATTAAGAATTGAGTCCAAATAGCACTCACAATTTTCCTTCTTTATCTTTGTCAAGAATTTATCGAATTCTCCAATATCGCTCGTTTCTTTGGACTTTTTTTCGGTTGCTATTTGTTGAAACCTTCATTTCTATTCAACATAAATAGCTCGGAATGATAGTTATATTCAACAGAACACAATTCTCATCACCCTGAATTCTCAATTATATTCGAATCAACACAACATCTATATACCACGAGGGCAATTTGAAAGATTCGCGACCCGTTAATGAAAGACTGTTCGCTTATCTTTTTGGAATTATTTTTTTTTCAATGAAATTTCATTGAAGTTCAACAGATATTGTACAGCAATGCTTCAATGTCTTCATCATATCCCGGCAGTCCGATTTCTCAACGTCTTTAAAACAGGCGATTACTGACGATATCAGCATATTATTGAAATAAAATCGGTCGTCACCTAGGAAACGTTGAGATTTGAGAATAAATGGAAGCGAGACGGAGCTACTGTGGGTCACAAATTTAACGAAACAGTTTATATTTTACACTCGGAATGTATTTTATGTAAAGTCAAATCAAACTTAATAGGACTTCGATTATATTGAGTGTAATTCTTTATCTTTCAAACGATACAAATTTTATTAATAAATAAATAAATTTGTACCAATTTAATGGCATATTGTTTCGCGCAAACGTATTCATAACCTATTTATGAATATATTATTTTCTTATGAAATCATGTAAACAAGTAATACCTTGTCATAATATTATGCCATATCTTCATATTGAAGTGTATATTAATGAGTTATTGCTGTCACCACGCGGTCATATCGTAGTGGTATAAAAATGCCTAAGAAAATTAGAGAAAAGATCAGTGAAATATTATCATTAAATTACATAATGAAGGAAAGTCTCTCCGAGAAAGTGATAAAATATTATCTAGATAATTGTTGCACCGTCCAACATATTGTCAAATACAAAAATACAGGGAATGTTGTTAATAGATGTCGCACCGGTAAGTCATTGAAATGGACGGTGAGAGATGAAACATATAAAATACGCCATATGGAGCGTAATCCGTTCGATAGTGGGACTAGAAGGGAGACAGAACTACTAGGTATCTCCTTATAATAGCTGATATAGAAACAATTCGTTTGAGGCTTCGAAATGCTGGACACAATTCTCGTGTGGCGACAAGAAAATCGGTTAATAATAAAACAAACCGACAAGAGCGACTCGATTTTCCAAAAAGTATCCAAACAAACCGTCAGAGCTTTGAAACATATCATTTTCCACCGACGAAAGTAAGTTTATAACTTATAGGGATCAGATTGGCGAATGCCGATACGGAGAAAAATGAGAGAAGAATTGTACCTGAATTTTTTAAAGGAGAAAATAAAAAATCAGTGCCAGAAGATTATGTTTATTGCGTTGTCCTATTTTTCAGCACAATGATGACCCAGAACATAAATCCTTCTTAATGAGAGAATGGATACTATATAATATCCCGTATTTTTCGAAAATGCCTATTAATCTCATGGAGTATTTATCGGAGGAAATTCGTCGACGCGTACGGAAAATGTCAATTTCGAATAAGAATTAACTTAAAACAGTTTTATTAGCAGAATGAGGAAAAATTAACAGTGACGTAACGAACAAATTAACTTCTTTTATGCGCAGACGTTTCCAAACAATTATAGACTTGAAAGGATATCCTACTGAGTTTTAATTGAAAGATGTTATTCACAAATCATGTGCTTTGCATCAAAGGGCATACATATACATATATATATATATATATATATATATATATATATATGTGTGTGTGTGTGTGTATGTGTGTATCTTTAAAAATTACTAAACAAATGACACTCTTTATAGTGAAGATATTTTAATTTCGAAAAAATATTTTACGAAAATGGTTTGTTAATGAGATAAAATATATTAAGAGCTACAGCTCAGTAATAAAATGACTTGAAGATAATAAAATAAAATGAAATATATGCACAGTAAAATTAGTACACGTAGATGGCACATTTTGTGTAATCCGCAGAACACACAAATATTCACAAACGAGGTAGGTCCGATAATAACATTTAACTGTATATATATATATATATATATATATATATATATATAACATTTCCAGATTCATATCTTTTAAATGTTTATCCAATATGTATGGAATTAATCCTTAATTTATTAGTACATTTATAGCTTGGTTTATTATACAAAATTATTCTCAAAGTCTTTGATACATAAGAAAAATAAATCTAATATATTAAACGGAATAATAAATGCCAATAGCATGGTTCTATCGTCTAAAATTTAAAATACAAATAAAAATCACCTAATATATATATATATATATATATATATATATATATATATAGAGAGAGAGAGAGAGAGAGAGAGAGAGAGAGAGGGAAAGATACATACAGAGGGACCGTAAACAAATTAAAATTAATCTTCAAATCCATTTAAATTTAGCAAACTTGTAAAATCGTTCGCGGAAAGCAGACTTACAGCTAATCCCAGAGGAGAAGGACAGCAAGGACTGCATACCAACAAGAATACAACATTCAATACTATATATATATATATGAGGTGTTTTGAAAAATTCGCGGCCTAATGTTTAGGCTGTGGTAATATTTTACTTTCTACTGAATGGAAAGTACACGCGGTTCTGTGAGTACCGCTTTATCCACCGCGCTCGGCTCGACGTCGTGCCACTTAATGGCACGCGCCGATTCGGACACGGGGATAAACGGTGCCGGTGTTGCGGCTACGCCAACGAGACGTTGCCGCACGTCCTGCATCATTGTACGGTCCATTCGGCAGCATGGCAGCACCGACATAACAACATACATTTTATTATTTATTAAAATTAATTCTAAACTTCAAAATTGATACAATCAAAGCTCTGTTGTAAATAAAAATTATTTTCTCGTAGTTTAGGATTTTGAAGTGTCAAACTTAACATTTAAAAATGGAATATATCTTGACCGAGAAGTTTGCATAACCTCACAAAAAAAAATGTCAACTTCATGGGGTACGAGAAGCAGCGTACTAAGAATTGCATATATTAAGATCCGAATAACAGATTGTACAAAATACACAAATGTTACGTCTGTAGATGTGGAAAGAAAAGGTTTTTACACGGATTTTTTTTAAAACGATCGAAGGACATAGTACAACAGTAAAATTTGGTTCTTTCGACTGTAAAATTACTTAAAAAATAAACTTAACCAACGGTAAATAATCATGAAAAACCAAATGTCGCATAGAAATAGAAGGATAATAAAATCTATCGTTTGTTGCAAAAACGTTAATGGATTTCACAACTTTTTAACACGAATTTAATTCCGTTAACTAAAGACTACACTTATGCTATTAAACTTTCTGCAAAACACATGTCATGTTTCAAGTACAAATATTTCATTTAATCTTGAAATTAGCGTACACATTTAAAGAGGCCTAGCATCCTTTCAGATTCATACGTAGCGTTCCTCAAAACCTATAAGTGTTGAAGCTGCAATCATTAACCAATCAAATATCGTGTAACAATTTGTAATCAATGTTGTGATTTTCAACCAAGAACAACAAGAATATTGTCACTGCTCTACATGTTACTTATAATTCTATTTAACGGTAAATAAAACAATATAAATATAAAGTTGTTAGACCGCTGAGACGAGCATACAAGAGCATAAGTGAGCAAGCAAGAGTACGCACGCCAGAGTAAACACGAGCGCACATAACATCGCGAGTACACGATCAAGAGTAATTTTAAGAATAAGTTTGGAGAAGAGTCCAGTACAAAGTACACAGTGTAATTCATACACAGAACAGTGCTCCAAATAGTGTAATTCGTATGCAGAAATTATACCAGAAATCATTATAATTCATATACAGAACAGTGCTCCAAAACACAGTGTAATTCATAGACGGAACAGTATTCTAAAAAACAGTGTAATTCATACACAGAACTTGTACCAGAAATCAATGTAATTCCTACACGCCACAGTTTAGACTTTGCACCGATATACGATTCAATTTAAAGCATTTCTATTCGCGGTATCAGAGTCTAGTATTCGTTTTAAAGTAAAATGCACGTATCGTCGAATTAATAAGTGTGTGCAGTTTGATTTGACAGAAAGTCTGTGTGAATTTACTGCACCAACTCATTTACAGCATACTTTTCGCATTCCAATTGAAAAAAATCCTGTCGAAGCTACGAAAATGACATGTTCAGCTTTGCGGTGAGATGTTGTGATGCACAAAACGTAAAAAAAATTCTAAAACAGTGGAAGATTTGCAAAAATGCATTAAGACTTCATCAAACTCGAATATCTCATTTTTTCGATAAGGAATTCGTCATTTCTCTGACAGATGGAGTAAATTTATGCGAAATAATGGGAGAAGAAATAAATCCAAACGAAAGAACATCACGAGGATAATGTTTTAAGAAAATGTTATGTCATTGTATGAAAGTATGTTACTTTTTAAATATAAATTGAATTCTACGTTAATTCTCAGCACAGTCGGCACTAGAAATGACTATAATAGGATTAGTCATTGCGTAAATTTTTGTACAGCATTCGAATAGCGCATCAGACAGCTGTAGAATTAGTCAAATGTTTCAAACTTTCGTGGGAGGAAAGTGCGAATTTGCTAAAAATACCAAAGTTTTAAACGGAAAGTAGAGCTAAACTCTTCACAGGAATGTGTGGAATTTAATAACATTGGTGATTTTTTAATCTGTCCGGTATTATCAAAAGTATTGAAAATAAATTCAAATATCTGAAGAGTAATGAATTATAACTCGTCCTGCTATAGTCTTATTAATACTCTCTTAACTACTAAAGCGATAAAAAAAGTACTTACGTTGCAGGATCAAATAAAATTCTGCTGTGAATCAATGAGGAAAGTGAAAACTTCAAGGAGGAACTGAATAGCTAGTGCTTATCTTCGAATATTAAACTCTGAAAAATCATAAAAGAGTATTTCAGTGTTAAGTATTTACTTCATGGTTGATTGACCAATCATTAATTACACGTTCTTAATAATGAAAAAGAGATAAATTTACTTACATTTCGAGGTCTAATAAAATTCTGCAGCGAATCGGTGAGAAAACTCCAATGACGAACTGAACAACTAATTCTTAAATTCGAATATACGAGCAGTGAAATCTGAAAAATCATAAAAGTGTTTCAGAATATACTTCATAGTTGCTAGGCGAATAATTATTTATATAGTGTTAATTACAACGTTTACATTGATTCAATAAAGAATATTGTCGGTTCACTCACTTGAATTCGGCGGACACTGTTTTCGGTTCATTTAACACCGCAAGTGTAACGAAAACGAAATACAATTCGCTTTTCTAAATACGTTATGAAAACTTAACGATTATGTTTTTATATAAATGGCTTTAAACAAACATAAATTTTAAAGAGGAAGTAGAACTAAGCTCTACATAGCAATGTGGACATTTTGTAACATTGTTGATTTTTTAATCCGGCCATCGCGGTTTGTTAAAATATTAAAAAGAATTCAAAATTTCTGAATTTCTTCTGCTATAGTTTTATTTATACACTCTTAAGTATGAAAACTAGAAAAAAGTACTTACATTGCGGGATCTAATAGAAATCTACTGCGAATCAGTTAGAAAACTTCAAGGAGGAAATGAAGAACTTATTCTTAAAGTCGAATATACGAATAGCGAAATCTGAAAAATCATAAGAGAGCATTTCAGTGTTAAGTATTTACTTCATGGTTGGTCGGCAAATGATTATTTATGCGCTCTTAATTACAAAAAAGAGATAAAAGTACTTACGTGACGAGATCTAATAAAATTCTGCTGCGAATCGATGGGAAAACTTCAAGGACGAACTGAACAGCTAATTCTTATCTTCGTGTCTTCGAATATTGAAATCTGAAAAATCATAAGAGAGCGTTTCAGTGTTAAGTATTTACTTCATGGTTGATCGACCGATGATCATTTATACGCTCTTAATTACTGATTAAAATGTTTATATCGGCTTAATAAAGAATATTGTTGTTTCATTCACTTGAATTCATTGGATATTTTTTCGGTTTATTTAACACCGCAAGTGTAACCGAAACGAAACACGATTGGCTTTTCTAAATACGTTATGAAAACTTAACGGTTATGTTTTATATAAATGGCTTTAAACAATCGTAAATTTTAAACGGGAAGTGGAGCTAAGCTCTACATAGAAATGTGAACATTTTATAACAATGGTGATTTTTTAACCCGTCATTCGCAGTTTGATTAAAATATTAAAAAGAAGTCAAAATATTTTAACAATAATAACAGACAAAAAGAAATATCTTACTAAAGTTTGCAAAGTATGTAAAAGTAACGGTAAGAGAAGAGAAACACGTTACATTTGCCGGCTTCGTTTGATTCCACTTCATATTACAGAGTGTTTTACAAAGTATAACACTTCAAAAATATATTGGCTTGTAAGAATATGTAATAAATTACATTCAAAATGCAATGGGTATTTAATTTTAAAGCGTGGCTTTAAAATTCACGTAAAAGCTTTTTTGTATTCATTCACCAAAAACATAGCTAGCTACTGGGTAAAGCTAGCAGTAAAACTACTGGTCCGCAATGTGTTAAGAATACCCGCTTCTCTAAGTTGTATTATACGTATTCAGAAAAGCTAGCAATGTAAAAATGTTATAACATTGGTGATTTTTTAATTTGTCGATCGCGGTTTGATTAAAATATTAAAAAGAAGTCAAAATATCTGAACAGTGATGAATTAAAAATTGTTCTCATATAATTTTATTTGTACATTCTTAAGTATAAAAACGAGAAAAATTTACTTACGTTGCGAGATCTAATAAAATTCTGCTGTGAATCGATCGGAAGTCATCAAAGAGGAACTGCACAGCTAATTCTTATATTCGAATATACGAATAGTGAAATCTGAAAAATCGTAAAATGTGTTTCAGCATTTACTCCATAGTTGATCGGCAAATGATTATTTATAAGCTCTTAATTACTGATTAAAATGTTTACATCGGTTCAATAGGGAACATTGTTGTTTCACTCACTTGCATCCAGTTGGTACAGTTTTCGATTCATTTAACACACTAAGTGTAAGCGAAACAATACACGATTGTCGCTACTTGCTTTCTTAAATACGTTACGAAAACTTAACGTCAATGTTTCATATAATTATTTTTAAACAATTACATTTTGGTCAATTTGGTCAAAAACAATTACAATATATTTGTCGCACATCACATCGTCATAGAAGCAAGAATTAAGGACTGAATTATTTAAAAAAAGAACCGAGCTATCGAGAAAATGTTAGTTTACCGTACTAACTTACTTTATATGTTCCATACTGAATTAAAAGTGATTAATCACTTGTCCTTAGCAATAAAACTAAATTGATTTTTATATCAATTGGATATTCTATAGCGTTCAATAACCATGGATAACGATGATAAAATTCTGGATACATTTGCTGACAATTTTTAGGATTTGTGTTGCTAATGAGACGAACTCGAAAGGATATTTGGAGAGAATATTGGTCTACAAGTCCATCTGTAGCTGTTCCAATATTTCCTCAGACAATGTGATTCGTAACCGTTTTGAGCAAATCTGGACACATTGGCATTTCAATGACAATGCAAACACGATTAAATCTTCGTCCGGGCTATTTAGAATTCGACCTGTGCTCGATCATTTTTTTAGTAAATTTCGAACAATATATGAACCGATGCACCAATTATCATTAGACGAAGGCATGATTTCATGGAGGGGACGACGTCTTCTGATACGGACTTTCGACCCAAATAAAATTATTAAATATGGCTTACTGGTTAGAATGGTATGCGAAAGTGAGACTGGGTATATTTGCAATATGGAAATTGACACAGGCCGAGGAAAAAAATGAACGATTCAATTCTGTCATTTCCTCGACCGTATCTCGAACTGGGGTACCATGTACATGAAGATGACTACTACAATAGCGTTTCAGTTGTAGAAACTTTATTATTACCACATAAAACAAGAGTTTTCGGAACAATTCGAGCAAATAGAGACTTGCCAAAATGTTTGAAAGGTAAAGCATCCGCGCTTAAAAGACGTGAAATAGTGTTCCGAAGAAAAGGCGGCATCCTATTATTGGTTTGGAGGGATAAAAGAGAAGTTTGAATGATTTCAACGATTCACGATGCCTCCTCTTGTGCGACAGGAAAGACAGGAAATCGGCAAACTGGAGAGGAAATGAAAAAGCCAGTATCCATCGTGCAGTATAATAACTGTATGAAAGGTGTTGATCTTGCCGACCGATATCTTTCGACATGTAGAGTATCGTTAGGGAAACAAATAAAACGGACAAAGAAAGTAGTGCTTTACTTGACTGATTGTGGACTATTTAATTCATTCGGGATTTATCGAGCGCTCGATCCACAAAACCAAATAAGATATAAGGATTTTCTTTTCACTGTAGCAACAGAGTGGACATCTCGTCATGAAGACACAACAATTAAGGACTGAATTATTTAAAAAAGATACGAGTTATCGAGAAAACGTTAATTTGCGGTATTAGGAATATCCGCTTCTCTAACAAGGGGAGGATACGACCTCGGACATTGACCTTGGCACCAAATTTCGTGTAGTGGTAAGGTATTCCAAAGGTACTAAAATAGTAATGTACTAGCTCGCACTATCGAGCCATTATTGAGAAAAAAAGCTCCAATTTGCGCATTAGGCGTATGAGAGAAAAATTTCGAAGCGTTGTCAACAAGGTTGATAGTTGAGCGGTAGCGAGCCGTCTTGAGTGTACAAAGTGTCAGGTTGAAGTTTCGCTTGATTTATGCAGTTTTTTTTCTTGACCTGAATAATTATTTAATGCATTTTATTAAAAAAAATATTTAAATAAAGATGAAATTACATTTTGTTGCAATTTTCTTTCGAAAAACGCTCTTTTTTAAATGTTTACAATTTTATTTAAAAAAATGAATTTTTCGGGAATTTTTTTCATTTTTAGCATTATTTTGCAAACATATTCGTATATTAAAGTGTTCTTGTAGCCAAAATAATGCAAAAAATTAAAAAAATCGCGAAAAAATCATTATATGAAATAAAATTGTAAAAATTTAAAAAACACCGTTTTTCTAAAGAAAATTGCAAGAAAATTTAATTTCATCGTTATTTATATCTTTTTTTAATAAAGTGCATTAAATAATTATTCAGTGAAGAAAAAAATCTGCCTGAATCAAGTGAGACTTGGAACCTGCCATAAGACACTCCCGCACGTTACCGCTTAGCTATCAAGCTAGTTGAATCTCAAAGAATTAATTTCTCTTAAAAGATACAGAAACTTTGCCGCCTTTTTTCTCGAAAATTGGTCGACAGTGCAAGCTAGTACGTTACCATATTAATACCTTTGGGACACCCTACCACTACACGAAGTTTGGTGCCAAAGTCAATTTCTGAGGTCGTATCCTCCCCTTGTGAGTTGAATTATATATATTCAGAAAAGCAGATCAGCATATAATGATACCGAGATGATGACGATTTTATTATTAAAACAAGATAAAGTACTTACGTGACGAAATCGAATAAAAATCTGCTGCGAAGCAACTGGAAACCTTCAAGGACGAACTGAACAGCTAACTCTTATCTGCGAATATTCGAATCTACGAATATTGAACACCTATGAAAAATCATAAGAGTGTGTGTTTAGTATTAAGTATTTACATCATATTTGTTCGACGAATACTTACTTATTTGTTTAATCGGAAACGGAAAACTCGACAAAAGCGATAAATGATAAATTCACTGCGAATGTAAAAAAAAATACAAATCGAAACAGAACGATTGATTAATCATCAGAACGCTGAAAAATCGAAACGATAATCGTAAATCACAAGATTTTTACTTACACGTTTGTGAAATTTTTTCACAAGAATTTTTTCAAATCGTAGAATTTCTGAGCCGCTACACCACATGTGTGTGACGATTGTGTAGATTGTGTTTGTTTTAAAAGAAATCAGAAAGTTTTAAAACTTATCCTTGTTGAAAATAATATCTGCTAGAAGTTCAGATTACAGATACAAAAAAATCATAGAAGGGAAAAAAGAAAAAATATTTATCAAGTAAATTTTAAATTTATATCTTGCTGTAGTTATTTTTTCACAACGTATAAAATACACCCCAAACACCCAAATATGCCACCATAAAAATAAAAATCACTTGGAAAACTACAGAAAAAAAACTAAATTCAAGCTGAAAAATAGGCAGTAAAAAAACAAAATAATCTGATTATTTATTAAAAACACTAATCATGAGGAAACAGATCAGGAGAAATGAAAAACGCTCTCGTATTTTATGAAAAATCGTTACTTTTTAAATATAAATTGGATTCGGCGGTAACTATCAATACAGTAGGCGCTAGAAATGGCTATAATCTCGATTTGATTTATACATTATAATTAAATCGGTTCGATAAAGAATGTTGTTATTCTATTCACTTGCATTTAGTGGATATGATTTTCGGTTTATTTAACACCACAAGTGTAAGCGAAACAATATACGATTGTCGCTATTTGCCTTTTTAAATGAATTACGAAAGTTTAACGATTATGTTTTATATAATTGGTTTTAAACAATCATATTTTAGCCATTTGAGTCCAAACAATCACAATATATCTGCCACGCATCAATAAGAATTGAGCCGTGTTAATTGACAGTGTTAAGAATACCCGTTTCCCTATGTTCGATTACGTGTATTGAGAAAAGCAGATCAGTATATATAAATCTTTGTTATTAAAACGAGATAAAAGTACTTACCTTACGAGATTGAAAAAAATCTGCTGCGAATCAACGGGAAAACTTCAAAGACGAACCGAACGGCTGATTATTATCCTCGAATATTCGAATGTGAGAATAGTTGAACTCTAAAAAATCATAAAAGAGTATTTCAGTGCTTCAGTGTTCAGTATTTACTTCATAGCTGATACGACCAATACTTACTTATTTGTTTAATAGGAGACGGAAAACACATCAAAAATGACCACTGATCTGGAAAATTCACTGCGAATTTAAAAAAAAAACACAAATCGAAACAGAATGATAGATAAATCGTTAAGAGGTTAAAAATTCGAAGCTATGATTGTAAAACACAAGATTTTTACTTGGATGTATGTAAAAAGAAATCACGAGAACTTTTTTAACTCGTAGATTTGCACAAGCCGCCGAAATTATTTAATTTCTGAAGATTAATATATCCTTAAAAAAATGAAATAAAATAAAGGAATCACTTGAAATGAAATCGAACCGAACAGAAATTATTCACTGTGAAATGATATTCTATTTATTTATCGATTTAGATAATAAATGATTTTTTTTCTATGTACTTGCTGGTTTTTATCTTACTTGGCACGGCCGCGATAAAAATGTATATCGAACATTTTGTACTTTTAATCTTATCTGTTCGGATCGTTAGAAATGTTTGACGGTGATTGAATTAACTCTCTTGATGTGAGCAGATGCTGATTCAAAACTACTGTTGAGAGATAGATAATTTCAGTGGAGACACTTTTCATTAGTCCACCCTTAGAAACAAATATAAAAATAAGTAATAACGTCCCAAATGACTCTCAAATATTTGATAGAATGTGCCACGCCCTAGAAAAAGACAGAAATCTATATATTTTCGAATGTAAATTTATGAAGATAAGGATGTTATCCAGAAGATAGTGAAAACACCTATATACTAATTCTCATAAACTACTTGTACATATCAAATGATTAATTAATTTAAAGCGATATCAAAGTGCGCAGTATTTCTCACTTGAAATTTCATTAACTTTTCATTAAAAATTGTATCTGAGCTAATTATTCTGCACGTAGAATAAATAGAAACTCTTACGATATTTTTTAATGAATGCGTGAGAATATTGCCTTATTTATGTTTGACAATTGAAGACACTGCTGCAGAAAAGATGTAACTCCAAATTTGCTACTCGGGAGATAAATCAGGAAAAAAAAACATTTTATGAATTTGCTGTTCGAAATTTTTAATTGATTTAACGCTACGATTAACACAGTAAACAGCCAGTAATATATTTTTCATAAGACTAGGTGAAAATACTAAATACATGGGCCGCTCACAGGACAAATCGATTAACTCCATAAAACAAAAAGTGAAGAAATATGATGAAATAATGTACACTGTTTTTTTTTAAAATTCTCTCTACAATATAAATCTAAATAAATATTATAGAATGCATAAATGCATATGTAACTCTTATGTAACGATATTTAAAACGAATCATATAAAATAGCCTTAGAGTAATCGCCACTAGTTTCGCAATTTTTGTGTGAACAGGAGAGTTAATCGATTTGGCAAGTGAAAAAAGTAATAATGTTCAACTCAGTGTTCAAATTATTATTTTCTTTATTACAGAAAAAATTATTGAAGTGACGTCTTGAATTCAATAAAAAAATTGATATTTAACATGATTTAGAACAACCAACTGCTGATCACCATGCAAAAACCCTAAATATACTTTGTGACTGAATTCAGTTATATTATATGAGATGGCGACGTCACAGATAAATTCTGGTTAATTAATTACGTTGGTGCAAAAATAATTGCGGTTTTTATGTTTCGATCATAACTACGCATGTATCAGTTAAACATTTTATTTACTAATCAATCTAAAATACCTTGTCCTGCACACATTTCTCCCGTCGGGAAACATGATTGTTTATTCCTACAAGATAGAATTCAGAAGTCCTGGAATTAATGAATTCATCGAAAGCGTTTTGAGCTGATATTTGATCTTTGAAAACGTTCTCTCATACGAAATGGCTCGAATGTTTAAAAAAATGATAATCTGTCGGAGACAGGTCCGGAGAATAAGCTGGGTGATGTGAGGTTTCATTACCGAGTTCATTTATGGTTTTTAACGACATAATAATTGGTCTTCTTCGATCGACTAATGCTGGTCGTAAACAATGTAAATTCTCATGTATTTGTTCAAATTGCTCACAATTTTTTTCTGCTGTTATTGCCATATCTTTCGTTTATTCTTGACGTATCGCTGAGCTAGCAAATCGACAATGGAGTTGCTGTTCTTCGCGCTTTTGAATTTTGAAGTATTTGTTTTACTCGTCGATGATAGCAACGACGACGATGTCGCTTCTTCGTAATCTTCGAGATTTTTATTGTGGATCAAACTAAAACTGGAATTCGAATCGATATCATTATCGAGTAATTCAAATTTCGTTTTACTCGATCCGAAAAGATTATTTGAAACGGCGCGACGCTGTTGAAAGAAATCGTTATCGGTGATCGAAGAAGTTGCAGGCGACGGGCATGGATCTAAGTCCGGTAGAGAACTCGATACTCTGGAAGGTCTTGCGATATTTATTAACTGATCGGGCATTCTCAATGACTGTTTATGTTTATAAACTTCCTCTTCCCAGCCAGGTCTGAAATCAGAACCATCTCCGAATGACGGTTTCTTCTGTAAAGCAGTTTTCGAACGTGTCTTTTGCGGAGTTGTCTCTCTCGGTCGCAAACTCATACCCTTTTCGGAAAGTGTTTTACCCGATTGCCTTTCCGTTGTCTTCATCTATCGGCTACAGTTTCAGGATTTTGATCGGAATCACTGTCATTGCTGCTTTCGCTCGACGATTCGATTTTGATTTTAGCGCCGCTCTTTTTAATGCTGTCCTTTCGTTTCAACTGTATAAGATCATCGTCCCTATCGTCACTGGCGTCGGACTTTCTTCTTTTATATCTAATACGTTCTTCTTTTCGATCAAAGGTGCATCTGAATCGGTATCATCGTCCTTCTTGAATTCCATCTAGTCTATCGGTTCCTGTTTCGGTCCAATCAATTCGATTATTTCCTTTTTGATCTCCACCGTGCCGGACGCTTCAATTTTCTCTAGCACATCATCGCACTTTTCCACCCTGATCTCGATTTCGCTCAACGGCCGCTCTTTTGTGACAGTTTCCAGTTTAGCGAGCACATCTGGTTCGACCATTTAGTTCCGACGTCCGCGTTTTTTTGGACCTGTCCTTAATTGTTCTAACAGTTTGTCACAAGTAGCAGAGAAAAATGGATCCGGTGGGTCGTCGCACACTTCTTCTTTTATGACCGGCGGTACTGGTAATTCAATTATTGGCGGTTCCTCCTCAATATTACTCGGTCCTTGCTTTGTTAACGATTTTCTATCGCGACGTAAATCATCTAAAGATATTTCTAGCACGTGTGTTTCTGCTTCGGAATCACTGTTGGGAAAATCGAATACAGATGTTTCTGAAGAACTGCAAAGGGAAACTCATTTGTATATTTTAATGTTATATTACTGCCAGATTAATTTAAATTAAATATAATATGAATATTCCTGAAAAGAAAAGTTTCCATTTCACATCCATCATAGTTAGAATTCGAAATGCTGATTTAAATTAAAAGCTGCTATTATTCTATATTTTTATGAAATATTCGGAGCCCCCGTTCATCTAATTTAATGTTATATTACTGCTAGATCAGTGTATATGATGATCTATGATAAGAATATCCTGAAAAGAAATGTTTCCATTTCATATCAATCGTAGTCAGAACTCTAAATGCTAATTTAAATTAAAATCTGCTGTTATTATATCTATTTATTAAATATTTAGAACCCGATTTCATGTACTTTCAAGTTCAATGGCTGCCAGCAATGTTCAAACACTCTAGCGTCAGGTACAGGCTCAGATCTTAGCACAGGGCCATTCGTTTAGACTCAAGAATCAGAATAATGTATTGGAATTTATCATTAAGTCTATTGAAACGAGCAAAATCCATGCCTATATTATATATATATATATATATATATATATATATATATATATATATATATATATATATATATATATATATATATGTATATATATATATATATATATATATATATATATATCTGACCATAATTCGAGAGAGGCAGTGACGTCACGCGGCCGGTCTCGGTAACTCAACCGGTTGACGTTCGATTGTTTCAGGTCGCCATTGTTGTTAGCGCGAGCATTCACTCGTGCGTCGTCGTCGTGGAAATTTTGTCTCTCTGCATGAAAAATCCTGTCTCCGCGGCCGGAGAACGTCCGCAGGAGACGCACGGACGTGCGAATATTCGACACGCATGGAGAACGGACGCCGCGCCGCATCATCTTCTAAGTGTTCCGTGTCGAAATCCGACGTGACGTGTCGCGATCGTCCGGTCTGCACAGACGGCGGACCGGTCCCATCCGTGTGTTTGTGATTTTTCTGTACATGTGGGCACTTGTGCCGTTTTTAAATTTTTGTGGAATGTGTTTTTGGTATAGATACACGCATGCTCGCAGACACATTCATATTTATTCGTGTTTGATAATGCGGAGTGTGCGAATCCGACTCGGAGGGGGGTGGCGGGTTGTTCGATCGAAATCTCCGATCGAAATTTGAATCAGTGCGCGCGCGCGTGTCTGCAGTTATTGTTTTTTCGAAAATCAATCCACGGACGAGTGTGATTTCTTGTATATTTTTATAGAACGTTCATGTGATCTTTTCACAGAGTCTGAACTTAACGGAAGTCGCTGCAAGTCTCCAACGCCTGCCGCTTCAAAGACGGCGGCGTCGGTCAACTAAACTGACGTGACACTTTGTCGGCCATGTTGCACGTTATCTGGAAAAGTTGTGTGTGTGTGTTTCAACGCTGGGAAAATGTCTGCGAAAAGTATTATGACGGCGATGCGGAACGACGTGCGGACGTCTCCGGCGAACACAGGCGAGTCACGTTCTTCTTTCTTGGTTTCTCTTTCCTCAGTGTGTACGATCGGTCGATGCGCGTGTGCCAATATGGCGCCGGTCGTATCTTGTGTTTTTCGTGTAAATTAAGATTCGAGGTCGACGTCGCGGTGCGATATTGGATCTCGAACGACGGACGGATTTTCCGCCGTTGCGTTCCGCGCGGCCGTTAATTTCGCCGACGCGTAGTCGGCTGCGTTGCGCTTAAAAAAATGACCGTCCGATTTTTGCTTTGTGAGGACGCAGATTTGGTTGCATAGCGGCCGATTGTACAGGATGATCGTACCTTTTTTCCTGTCATATCGGCGTTTCTACTTTCAAATATGTTGTCGTGCCGCACGGATCTGTTTGTATCTGTTTGTCGCACGGATGTCGAACGAGCGAGGCGTGCAGACACATAGGCTGTTACAATTTTTTGCTATTAGTTTCAATGTCGCACGTGATGAGATTTCGTTTGAAAACATGCGCTGAATCCGCACACGTGTGCGACTGCAGTTCGTGCATCGATCGCGGGTGGCGTTGTTCCGGCGGTCGATTCGAATTCGACACGGATTTTCTTGCAGGACGGCGTCGAGAGACGTCGCCCAGTCTCTCGTAAAGTTCCCTATTCGAACGATCCGTCCTGTATTTCAGATTGTCGTCGGCGGTCACTAAGATCCGATGCACCGGACGAGATTCTCGTCCGTCGAAGATCCCGCCGTTGGCGGACGTCGGGCGGAATCGTCGACGGAGCAACTTCGAAGATGCGTCCATCACAGCGGCCGGCGATCAGAATTCGACCGCGGTATCTCCTACTCGCTGTACGAGGCGACTACAAGGAGATAGCGTGTGAAAGAAGATGAGTGTGTGCATCGGCTTGCCGTATATCCTCGTCGCGTTTCCGGTCGGTTCCGCGTTTTTCTTTGTTGTTCTCCGCCTCGGCAGCGGATGTCGTTTTGTTGTTTCGTCCTGAAATAGCAGAGATCCGGATCCCGTGTCTAGATCACGGTTCCGGATCATTGAGGGAACGACGGATGCTGCTGCTGCCAATGCGAGTGGTCGATATTTTCTTCAGAGTACAGGAGTGGAGTTGACTTCGAGATAACTGAGTGATCCTTCTTTGATTGTTGAACTCTCTGATTGAATTTGCAATAAAGAATTTGTTTTTTGTCAATTTCGAGTTTTCAATTTGATGAATATTTAACATAGCTTGTGTCGAAGTTGAATCAGTTGTCTGTTTTTTTAATAATTTGATAATGAATCGGTATTTTTTTAAAAGTAAACAAGTAGCTTTCTCAGATAATTGTGTTACAACGACTTTGATCAAAACAGGATCTTCAGCGATGAGTTTTAAGCATTGTTGTTTTATTTTATGATTTTCAGCTTCGTCGGAACGCAAACGTCCACCCCGTACCATTTTTTTTAAATCCTCGATTAGTTTTGTAGACTTCATTCAGTTTTCCATGTTTGATTTTTTATTTTTTTTTCAATCGCTTTAGAATCTTCATTCACAATTATTTTCTTTGTATCTAACTTTAAAACGTATTAATTCTGCTTTGAATTTTGTAGACTCGAATCGTTTTTGAAAGTAAATTCACGCTTTTTAGAGTTTTTTGTAACTTTGTTTCGCTATCATTTTAGAGTGATAAATATAGAGTTTCGTCACTTCTCCTTGTACAGATTACCAGCAGTGTCTGCAGCCGAATACAATTCCGTGTGATTCGACCAGGAAGAATAATTGATTTTTGTGCAATGTATATGATTTTCAGCTCCTCATGTCCCCTCGTGCCGTTTATGTGATCATCGAAATTAATTGTATTTTTTTTTGTAAATCTTTTAAGAGTTCGCTTGCGAGTGAATTGAACGTATATTAATTGAGACTTTTTTATTATTCTCCTATCATTATAATTGGTAAAATGTGCTCGTTGATGTTTATATTCCATTTCAGGTACGAATAAAAACGTGAACGACATACATACACACAGATTTATGTCTAAATAAATTTTATTTTGTTGTGCTTCTTGTTAAAAGTTTACTCAGTAGCATCCAGATGGCTAATCTACTCTCTAAATTTGAAATAATGCGTAAGCTTGTTTAGTTAGATACCAACAGGAAAATTTTATATATTTTATAATTCAAAGTTTGAATTTATTCAAATTTTCAGAATGTATTTTAAAAGTGTGTGTGATTGTTGATTTGTATGAATGTATATATATATATATATACACACACACACAAATATGTGTTATATGTTTAGTTGTATTGCTATTCTGATTTATTTTTTATTGTCGTTTCGAATATTGAAAAAGTTTAATATTATTTTAATCGCAAATGCACAAGATATGTGTGTTCGTACGGTTATTGATAGAACACTGGTTAGTAGCGACTTGCTCCGTTCAAAAGAGCGTCCGATTCTCTATATTATACTTTTTTTCGTGACAAATCGATCGGCAATCACGCCCGCAACTAACGTTTAATTAAAAAGTAACCATTTAACAGAATCATAAAGATGGACGTTAAGAAAAGTAAATATCATGAAAACGGTTACAAATATAACATTGCGCTTTACACAGTTCGAAAGACCGTTGGATTCATTACTATCGAGCCACTGGCCGTCGAGCCACTGGTGAGGGCGGCCCTCGGTGTGTCTGGGTCTCACGGCTACCAACTATTCGAACATTATTTCTCGATCCTGGCGTACGCCGCCAACGTAGTGCTCCTCGCGAAGGGCCCCTCGTCCATGCAATCTTTGCTGGACGAGGTGGGCGCAGCCGCCACCTGGATGAGAATCAAGTTCAACGCCTCCAAATGCGCCTCACTTCATGTCGACTGCCGGCGCAAGAGGAAAGCGTGCGACACCTGATTCACGCTCCTGGGAGACCAGTTGGAAGCTCTGCAGGAGGGAGAACACTACGAACATCTTGGTGTACCCATTGGGTTCCGCGTAACCCAGACCCCCTAAAAACTATTAATAACATTAGGGGGGACGTTATGCGGATACACCACTCCCTCATGACCCCCTGACAAAAATTAGAGGCCCTCAACATGTTCATCCTCTCTCGCCTTGACTTCGCGCTCCGTGGGTGTAATATCCGAAAGGGTCCCCTCACGGAGCTAGATAAGATCATTCGAAGCAAGGGGAAGAAGTGGATGAACCTACCTCAGAAGGCCTCCGCTGACATTTTGTATATAACATCTTACCAGGGGGGTGCCAACTTGCTCCAACTCGGCGACTCCGCGGACGTGAGCCGAGTGGTACATGCTTTCCGCCTACTGTCCTGTCCAGATGAAGTGGTCAGGACGGTGGCTTGGTCCGACCTTCGGCGTGTAGTAATGCGGAAGATTGGAGGCGAGCCCGATAATTTTATGCTGGCGGCGTACCTGAGCGGGTCACTGGAGGGTGCTCTTGGGCGTGACGGTGGGGATGTTTCGAGTCTATGGACCCAGTCTCGAAACGCTTGCCGCCGCCTCAGAGCCAAGCTGGTTGTCAGCAGTAATCTTCCGGTGGTCCGAGGACACAGCGGATATGTCGGTCGTCATCGGCCGCCCTGGACAGGTGCCGGATCGTGTGGTTGTCACACCCTCCAGGGTTTCACGGTGTCCGTGGACGTATTCGTCGTCGGTTCGCTCGGCGGTTGGCTCTCGTCGAACGACAAGGTCGCGGCGTCACTGGGCATCGCAGCCCGGTACCTGTCCACCATGGCCATGCTGATGGTGGCAGACACGATCCGCTGGTCACGAGGTATTTACATCGAACATGTGTCCGGGGTCCGGCAATACCATTCGCCGGACAACACCCCGCCTCCACCAG
>CM068319.1:1684789-1712289 GCA_034766995.1 Acanthacorydalis orientalis | reverse complement strand
TAGTTTCGCCTAAGTGCCTAGCGTATAAGAGACGTTGCGACTCCCGACGGTGGAACGGCAGGGCGTGACCTGCCTCGGCCCTTGTGCTGTTTAAGGGTGTTATTAAGGGTGCAAATCGAGCCACAATGTACTAAGATGATTCCAACTGCTGTTTCTTAAACAGATAGCTACATAGATCAATAATTTGTTCATATATTAACAAAAATAAGCCTCAGTGTATGCTTTCCACCCTTCAATAACTTTATTATTCAGATAGTTAGCACCAAATCGAATAATTAAGGATGCAGATCGAGCAACGAAGGTACTTAGGTGATGATAACTGCTGTTTAATATTCAGACGGCCACAAGCATCGATAGTTTGGTTAAATATTAGCAGAAATAGGCCTACTTCTACTCCTTAATTCTACTCCAGACTTAATTAACTTAATTAATCCGCTAATAAGTCCCAAAATCGACTAACAAGGGTGTAGATCGAGTCACGATGGTACTTTTGTTCATTAAAACTGCCGTTTATTTGTTATACGGCCACAAACATTTATAATTCGTTCATATATGGCCAGAAACAGGTTCAGTCTAGTCGTAACAGGCTTAATTAGATTAATTAGTCCGCTCATTAGCACATAAATCGACTATTTAAAGGTGTAGATCGAACCACGAAGATACTATGGTGATTCTAATTGCTGAATATTATTTAGACGCACTCAAAAATCGATAATTGTGTTATATTTTGGAAGAAATATGGCTCAGTCTACGACTGACAACCGTAATTACCTTGATGAGTTGGCTAATTAGCATAAAAATTAACTAGTAAAGGATGTAGATCGACCAAAAAAGATACTTTTTCGATTATAGGAAACAGTTTTTCCCGCAAATTTTAACCCTCCTCCTCATGAACGGGAAGAAATAAATATCGGCAAGTAGAGAACGTCAGTGTGCATGCATCCATGAGTGACTCGATTGTCTCGGAATTTATTTTCGATTAATTTCTGTCGGAAAACTGTCTCAACAGTATAAAAAAATAAAAATACAAATATAATTTATTGTTCTGTAATTTTTTTTACAATCATTCAATATATGTTTGTGTGTGTTGTTGTGTGTTTTGGTTTTTGATTCCGCACCTTGGTGCTTTCTCAATTTTGTCTGTAATGTGTGTGTTTATTTTTATGTGTGGTAGTTTTCGTTATAGCAGGTATTTGAATGGGAATTTTCAAAACCCATTCTGACAATTGATCTCAACAGTGCGTGAAATCCTATTTATATATATATACCTTACAGTTCACGACTAGTCAGCAGAAACCATATTTATATGTCTCCGGACGGTAATGTGTTTATAATAAACAATCACCGATGAATTGATACTTGTCGATGAATATCTTCACACTGCATCTGTACGGTGATCGTGTCGAACCATAAACTTATTCCTTTCGCCGTTAAGTATGCGCTAATTCGTGTACATGCGTAACAGGAACTGACACTGTCTATCTTTAACTGCTGACCATCGGATCTGTTATCTTTATTCACTTTAATTTAGAACAGCGTTTACATTGCCGATATTATGTGTGCGCTTACATTATATCACTAATATATGGATATACGATATTATTATCACTGCGCTTGCTTTATTCGGAACAATGTATAAAGAATAATGTATAAAGAATTTGTTCAATGATGTCTCTAATTTTGTTCAAGGAATCCTCAATTCTGCATGTTGTATTATCAAAGAAATATAAATATTTCAAAATGGTCAAGAAACGATCGCGCTTCATGATATTCTTTATCGGTCGTTACCGTTCATATGAACGGTAACGACCAATACAATCTAATTTCTGGAATTTGTGATTCCCATCATTAATAATATACCTATAAAAACCTTCATTTCGATTATTGTAATAGATACCCAGCATTTCTGATGTTTTTTTACCAATGTCACATTGCATGACATATTTATTTGTTTGTGGAACCACAAGTCGAATTATGCTATCAGTCACAAATAATTTATATATCTCCAGTGGATCATCGCAATTAATATTTTGTATTAAAACCTCCGTGTCTTGCTCACGCTCATATTCTGCCACTTCGTTTTCTGTTTCTTTTCTCTGAATCGGTTGCCATTCTCACTCTTGTAATGTTGTATTCGTACACAAATATAAATTCGAAAGTCCAATGCATTTATTGTCAATATTAGATTCTTCCTCTAATGTATTCTCATCTGAAGTGTAGCAGATATGTCATAACATTTTACTTCGATAACATATAGCAGATTCATCTGATGAATCATCGAATTTCATTTTTGACATCATAATGTGCAATTATTTTAACTGAAATTCGATTGGGAATTAGGTCATAATACATATACAAACGTTATATATTACTTAAAATATATAAATATTGAGATATGGACAGAGCACCACCTCGGAATAAAAATATTATGTAAATTATTATAACAAAATATCTATTTTCTTATACTGCTTAGATGAATAACAATAGTCAGGTGTTGTTCTGACAGAAACAACAATGTGTCTTTATATTTTGATTGTTTTATGTTCAGGAATATGGGCTATGTTAAAATAAGTAGCATATGATTGGTCGTCCGGATCATCCGGCTGAGTCTCTCAGTCGATTATTTCAAAGGGATAGCCGGCACGGCCGATCACCAGAACCAGCCAATCTATTAATAATACCAGGTGATCAGACAATCATGAAAATCTACCCTTAAAGCAATGCAGTTTAATAGGTCAGCCAGCTTATCAACTTAGGAAAATATATACTAATATTTCACAAGAACAAAAAACGACGAGCATTAAAATCTGTAAAAATATATAATTTTCTTTGCATAAAATATACATCTTCTTTACATAAAAATTTACTTATATTAATAAAGATTTATTTGAATTTTTGTCGAAATAGCAACCAGATACTTCGTCGAAAATATAAATAAATCTCTAAGGTGCCGTCGAATTAAAAAAATAGTTACAAATTAATTCCCACCCATAACCATAAGGTACACAAATTTATATTTTAGTAAAACTAACAAATATTGTGGACATATTCTAAGTATACTTAAACATATTGCACATAAAGTAAATCAGATAGATTAAGACCTCCTGTTCAAACATGATTGATTTCGTGTAATCTCATCGGTTTAAAATATTTTTTTTTTTAAATTTATATTTGATAATGAACGACTAATGGTTTTATATAAATTTTTCAAATAATTTTCTTGTTAGTTTCGAAATTTGTTTTAAAAAATATACAATTTTTTAACTCTTTCAGCACGGCTGGTACAAATATGTACCACTAAGTATACAGCGTTTTCGAAAGCCGTATCGAAAGGCTTAAATTAACTATCTTTCATTTTGAGAAACCGCTTCGTATATTAATTTTTAAATTATTTTTAATTGGTCATTGGAATATTTTCTTTTTAATTTTGTTATATGAAATAATGTATGTCGGGACTGTTACAATAACTGACAATAAAAGGAAGCAATTTTAATTTGTAACTGGGAAATCTGATTTCGATTACAAATTTTATTTTTTTTCTTTGTAATGTTTTATGATACACTGAACTATTATCATACGTTTATATGAACGCTTTGAATTCTTTCCTCAGTTTCATAATTACTTAACACATATTGTGTATTTCAAAATAATTATTAATGATAAATTGTTAACTTATCGCCGATAAAATAAAATGTACTTCTGTTTAATCCAATGATTCTCTTTTCATTGTACAATTTGACTTTTGAAATTTTGTTTCTGAATATTTCAATACATATTCTTAAGTTTTCCTTCCATGCATCTATTGTTAATTCCAAAAACTGATTGGGTAGAAAAAATATCTTTTAGATTATGTCTAAGCCGTTCTACAAAATAAAATATAGATCTATACATGGTATACGGTTTTAATTGCAAATGATTGTAATTTATTGTGTTAAGCGATAAAAATATTGAATATCGTTGTGATGTTATGAAATGAATGAATTACAAATAAAGGACAGAGAAAGCACTTTTACATCATACTTATGCTATGTTAATATTTTTGAAATATATGATTCTGAATATATTATATTATGATTCGACTTAAGGTCTGTGTAGAAATTGTTACAAGCGTAGAAGCTGGAGTCAAAAATATATTTTTCTGATTCCACAGCACTAATTCCCCAGTACATATTTGATTTTAATATTACAAAATAATAAATAAAATAAAATTAACGTTTTTTATCATAATAATAAATAACAAGCGCTAGAAGAAAAAATAAAAATATTATAAATACTTATTGATAAAAGATGATTAACTGATGAAAATATGTAATGAAAGTAAGGGCACAATGAAACTAAAATCGATTAAAATAATGAATAGAATGTTTATGATTATGTCTTATCGATTTTTATGGTGAATGTATGAAAGCGTACTAAATAAATTATTTTTAAAAATATTTCACACTTCTGTCCAATGCATAAAAAACGTTTATGAAATATTTTAAAACAATTCTTCTGATAGTTTCTTCATCTAAAATCTAAGAACAGGCAAAAATCACTCTTAAAAAGAACTTTTAAGTGTATTTTATGAGAAGATGTTTCAGAAAGAAAATATTCTTGAGATATATTAGATTCTCTCATCTGAAACACAGATGAGTTACAGAAGAGTAGGTGTTTCGATTCTATCAATATAAATGTACTGAAATGAATGTTTAAAATAAACAAAACATCTACGGTTTTGATTAACCCTTATCACTCCAATCGATAGCTTTACTATCAAACATGTATTAGAGTTATACTCCAAGAGGAAGTACAACTGCCAAACACTGGATTCAGCTGTTGAAACATATTGATATTTTGTATGTAATGTACATTTTAATTTTCACATTATGATATTTCTCTTTTAATATAAAGCGTCATAAACGAACATAAAATTTCTTAGCGATTCATATGAATCCAGTAGAACCTCGATTATCCGTGACCCGATCAACCGTTCACTTGGTTAATCGTACGTTGCCTCTTCGCGTCTAAAAATGTTAGTTATTCAGTTATCCCTGCGCGTATTCCTTCTAACCATGTGACTGTTCTTGGGGAATGCCTATTCGTGTGGAATATGAGTAGTCGTTGTCAAGAACAAATAAATATTAGGTTACTATTGGACAACGTACCTTCAATCTCAGTGGGGACATCCTTAAGACTGAAGAAGATCAAATTTTCGTTATTTATTTGCCATCTAACGTTACATCCCTCATCCAGCTTATGGATCAGGGAGTGTTATCGGCTTTCAAGCGGAGGTATAGAAAGTGTTTATTGCGTGGTGTCTTAGAAGAAGATACAGATTTAAAAACATTTTATAAAAAATGGACAATCGCGGATGCAATTTATTCTGCAGTAGAAATTTATTCAAAAATAACACCTTTGACTCTACAAAGACCTTGGAGGAAGTTATTCCCAGATATGTTGTAAATGAAAACGACGGTATCGGAAATAAAGACTGATCGAGTGTCTCTAGAGTCATTGATAGAAATTGTGCAAAAAACATTTGCGGTTTTGAAGTGGTGGATGGAGATGATCTTGAAAAATGGCTGAAAGAGATGAGGAAGACCCATAATACGAGATCAAAGGCAACTCAGTTATATTATCAGAAACTCTAGGAAATACCAACACTAATGCTGACAGCTACGAAGAACCTGTTACCGAAGTTTCAACCTCAACAAAAGTATATTTTGCAAATGCCCTTTCTTGTTAAGAAACATTATTAGTGTAACTCGGAGCAACAAAAAGACACTAATTATAGTGAAATATTTAGTGTTAGAAAAATTTGGATGTCAATTAAATAAAAATTGTACAAGAATAATCGTCAGACACTTCTGACTGAATTATTCACAAAATAACAAAGAAATACATAATATAAATGTAACTGAAATGTTTCTACTTATGTACATATTTTCATTTGGCACAGCGAAAAATGAACTTGAAATATGTATATGAAAATACCTTTAAATTGTCACTTTATTGTATTTTGTTAGTTTATTCCCTTAACCGTGTTTTCCGATTTTCCGGCCGTGCCAATCTATTCATTAGCACGGATAATAGAGGTTCTGCTCTAGTAGAGACACTGATTCAATCAGTTCTGTATTTTCGAACTTAATTCGTTGCAAACTAACGAAAATTGTACATTTTATAGATAACCTGAATTAGTTATGAAATGTATATTATCTGATTAAAGATAGTCATTCTGATATATACTTTATAGAAAAATTAAAAGATACTTGAATGTTTATAATAAGAATTAATTTGTACTTGTATTCATTAAACACATAAAGAAACTTTTATTTATAAATGAGGTACTTTATAAAAAAATATCTCATTATTCAACGGTATGCTTATTAATAAAAAACACATAAAAAAATCGTACAAAACAAGCTATTTACCATGTTTTTGAATATTTAGAGTGATAAAGGTTAGTATTATATTATATACAACGAATATAATTCGATAATTCTGTTGAGAACTAATACTATTTTATACAATTTCAAAACAAACAGCTGACTCATATGTTTAGGACAATTATAATTGAACTTGAATATCAGAGTAATATAAAAAAATAGTTAAAAGTATAAAATTGAGCTACATATGTATATGAATCATTTTTAAAATCATATTGATAATACTATAAAATGAAAATCTGTGAATATATAAAAATTATTGTTCTGTAAAGATTTATAAAATTTAAATACAAGTGAAATGTACACTTTCATCTATACATTCAATAATCGAATGGGAAATTCCGTAGAGGAAAAATTAAAAGAATAAATAAGGTGTTGAAAATTGAAAAATATAGATTCAAGGGATGGTATGTTAATGAGCAGACATGCAAGAACCGTAATCGTTAATCATTATCAAATATTAACTTAAAAAAAAATGTATTACAGGAAGTCTGTAATCAGAAAGACAACAGTTTGATTAAAATCTAAATTTCTATAAAATAAGTGTATTTCTTTTAGACACATCTTTAGAAACAGTTCAATATAAGCCCGAGGCAACGTCGGTGAATTTTCCGACGGAAATTGTATTATTTTTCGAACCCATCGGTGACATCGATCTGTAATCACTCGAAGGAATACTACAGATCATCTTCTTGCCTTTCTGTTGTCCTGAATACATTCCGGCATTGCTTCGACTCAAATTGAACGCGTTGTTGCCACCGACAAACGTGTCCGTACGATTGGGAAGCAAAAGTCTTCGTGAACAGTCGGAACTCTCCTGTTCGTAATTGTAATTTGGCAGGAACACTCGATGCTTCTCGTCGCCTCTTGGAGATTTTTGATCTTTGATCGGCGAAAACTGAGACTTTTTAGTGGTGTACTGCTGTTTTGAAAAGTACGGTTGTGTGTAGACTTTGCTCTCGGTACGTGAAACAACAACTATGGACTTTACCCGGCTACTATTCTCACTTGTATTCGTCCTGCTTTTCGAATCGAACCTTTGACAATCCGACGTCATCACTATATCAACCATCGAGTCTAAACCCTCGTCTATCCTGTCGAGACTTTTCGATCTCAACTTCTCTGCCGCTACATTTTCTGTAGACTTTTTTCTGCTCGCTGTTCCGTTTTGAGTATCCGAGTACTTTCTCTGTTTCAGTTTCGGAGTTCCCACCGGCGAGTTCACATCCACTATATACAGTCCGTCGATACTGCTGTGCTTGACCGATTTAATGTTAGCGTCTTTGATCTGCACGACGTTGATATCAGGAGCGAGATGATGGAACGATTCGCTGCGTTTCATCGAAGATCTCCTGTGGATCTCGCTCTGTTTCGATTTGCGTCTCCTCCTCTCGTACTGTTCAGCACGTTCTCTAGCGTCCATGATCGTATTCAGTAGAGCCCTGTTATCGTCGGCGTTATCTATGACCTCTTGCCGATCGACACACGGAATCGGACACTTCGAAGCGCTCAACAACGAGTCGGACTCCTCGTCGCTGTCGTACAGCGGCGCTTCGTCTTCGAAGAACAGCTCCTGTTGTCTCGACTCGTACTGATTGTCACTGTTCGGGAAGAAAACGTTAACGAAACTTTTCATCTTTCTCGGCGGCTGCGGATGAATATTCATAGGCACGATTTCGTCTTCGATTTCATCGGATAACGCAGTGTCTACTAGAGATTTAGTATGAATGACGATTTTGTTCTTGTCATTCTTTTCTTTCTGTATTTTTTCAAGACGTTCTTTCTCCAATGCTTCCGTTTCCGCATCATTAATTATATTTTCAAGCTCTTCAATCACTTCCTCAATAGTCGTCTCTTCTTCATCGTCTGTTAGTTTCTTAGTCGTCGCTTCGTCGTCGACGTCGGTGCTAGCTTCTTGATTCTTAGGGGTTATAGTGATCGTTTCGTTTTTTATATTAAACACTTCATAAATCATTGACTCGTTTTGTATGTCATCGTCCGGCGATAAAGATCTTTCTGATGATGAAATTCCTTCGTCTTCAGCTGGTGTTGAATCATCTTAAGAACAAGAAAACATTATTCGTTTATTAAACTGTAATTCGCGAACAAACCGAAATAAAATTTGGTAGTTACCTCTCTTGCTCGACGATGAAGTTCTTCTTGTGCTACTTATATTCTTGTTGTTTGTTTTCTTACCAGATTTTAATACTGTTAATTCGTCCTGTAGTTCTGAACAACGCTCTTTCAAACACTGCTCTAATGATAAAAGAATACTTTTCTCTTCTAGAAGTATCTGGAAGAAATGAAAACAAATCATGTTTACAGTTATATTTTTCAAATATTTTAACTTTAAAATAAATCAATTTAAAAAAAATTGGTTTGTTCTCAATTCCGAATGTAAGATTAAAGTACGGTACAGATTTTCAGTTAAAATTGACAGTCAAAAACTGACGTTTTTCTGGTCTGTCGTTTAAGAGTGCACATTATAATTTAAAGACTGTCAGCTTAAAGACTCTCCCATAATGCTATTTTGTTTTTATAACACTCAATATAGTCTATTAATATGGATTTTTCACATTCCATTATTCATTTTTCACACAAAAATGTAAAACACACTTTCTTTCTTAAAATATCAGGTAATCAAGAAAGTTCTGTCGTTATAACGTACAATAATTCCAAGAATTGTTTACACTTGTTATTAGACAAAATTCTAAGAACTGTTTATCAGTAATATTATCATGTGTTTTACTGTAAATTGTTGAATGAATCTCGAACTGTTCACTTTAATTTAAAAAATAATTCTAACCCTTAAAAATGTATGTCAAAATAGTGTAACACGTACGTGTTTGCTTTATGAATTTAAACTTGGGACCAGCGCTACAGAAACTGCAAAAAAAATTATACTGCGTTTGGAGAAATGACTGTTACATCAAGAACGGCCCAGAGATTATTTAAAAAATTCTCTGCCAGAGATGAATTTATCATTAAGGACGAGACTAGATCAGGCAGACCATCAAATTTAAATATTGACGCACAACGAATACTTCTTCTGTGTGTTTGGTGGACTTTAAAAGGAATTATTCACCATAGATATCCACGAGTGGGTCAAACCTTCAAGGCAAACATTTATAGTGAACAACTCCAACGAGTACACGATGCATTAAAACAAAAACAGCCAGCACTTGAAAATCGTAAAAAAGTATTATTTTTGAGAGATAACGCACAAACACACGTTGCAGTAGATACCAGAACAAAAATTATGAATTTCGGGTGGAAAATCCTCCTCCATGCCCCATATTCATCAGACATATATCCATCAGATTATCGCCTATTTTTATCTTTGGACAATTGTATGCGTGGTAAACAGTTTAATAATGAAGAAGGAATTAAAATTGAGGTGTGTACATTTTTTGAAATTAAAATTAATCAGTTTTATAAATATCGAATTTATAAATTATCTTCTCGCTGCTGAAAGGGTTGTTCAATGCGAAGGTGGATATTTTGATGCATCAAGTTATGAAAAAATACACAAGTGTTTTTCTCTCAATTCAAAAATGACAGAACTTTCTTGGTTAACTGATATTAACTTGAAAAAAATCAAGAAAATCCATTTTTATTTTGACTTTTGTTCACATCACACGAATAAATGACGAGTGACAGAAAATGCGCTCATAATATTAGTTGTTAACTGACAGTTTCAATGTAAATGACAGTTAATATTCAAAATTTTTGAATTGCTTCAGTCAGACAGATCATTTCGACGCATTCATTTCCATTTCGATTGTTATTTACCGTCTGACTGTCAATTTTAACTGATGACGTGTACCCTACTTAAAAGAAATACAAATAAATATTTCAATTGATTTATCGTCTTCAGACTTTAAACAAATCTAACAAAGATGGAAACATGAAATGTAATTTTAATGAACGATTAAGTATCTTTGGTAGTTTATTAAAATACTGTGTTAGTATATGCATAATAGATAAAGGCAAATTAAATGTTCTTTAATATGTTAAAGTAGTTACAGAAAATCAAAGGTGTCAGAGAAGGAATATATGTTTTGTATTAATGAACGGGATGGAGGTTTCACATTTGTTGAAAATCGATTATTGATTTCTCTATTAAGGAAACGATGTGTTTTTCAACGCTGTGTTCATTATTTTTTTTTAATTTAAAGATAAATACATATTATAATAAAACGAGACAAAAATGTACTGAATAATGAAATATTATCAAATTGCCTTTTACAAACATTATAATATATATATATATATATATATATATATATATATATATATATATATATATATATATATATATATATATATATATATATATATCAGATAACCAAAAAAGTTCTGTTGTCATAACGTACAATAATTCCAGACAATTATTTACATTTGTTATCAGACAAAATTCCAAGAAGTGTTTCTCAGTTACATTAGCATGTGTTTCACTGTTAATTGTGGAATGAATCTCATACTGTTCACTTTAATTTCAAAATTAACTCTAACCCTTAAAAATATCAGTGAAAAATAATGTAATTTGCTTTAGAAATTTAAACTTGGGACTAACGCTACAGAAACTGCAAAGAAAATTTGTACTGTGTTTGGAGAAAATACAGTTACATCAAGAAGGGCCCAGAGATGATTTAAAAAATTTTCTGCCGGGGATAAATCCATTAAAGAGGAGACCAGATCAGACAGACCATCAAACAATCGAAAATATTTTTGCGCCAGGTGCACTGATTGAATGTCAACAATAAAAGGGCAAGATTTCCAGTGCTGCAGTATCTTAGTATGGGGTTGAGAGGAAGTGTGATTGATAATGAACATTATGATGATGATGCGATCATCGTCAGTGTTAAGAGGTTGTTTTATACTTAAGGATAATGGCATCATTATCGAAATTCGAATAATAAGCTACAATCAAAAATGATCAAATACTCATTTATCGAACATTTTGGATCAGAAAAAGAACGAGACAAAATTGTAAAAGTAAATTTAAGCACTGAGCCTCAACTGTACCGTGATAGTAATTATTAGGGGGTTAATCTTTATTGTATTTCATTTTTCTATTTATTATTTAAATGTTTTTCTACAACTTACCTGTACTCTACGTTCTAGCAATTTCAGTTTATCTCTTAGTGATTCATTTTGACGATCAAAATCTTCAATTTTCAATGTTAGTTTCTCTACGTTTACGTGATTTCGTTCCCATTTATCTAACTCAGTATAGACTCTCTCAGCATACGACGAATTTATTGGAACAATCTGAAAGAAGAAAAAATTGAACGTATATTACCAGTGTAAAATCTAAAAAAAATCCACAAACGCCACTTTCTTCTATTAATTTCAATGAATAAATTCAAAACGAACTTTTTGTTAATATTTAATTAATTTATCATACATAAAATATACATTTAAGAGTGAGATGAAAAGTTTCCGGCTTAGGAACGAAAACGACAAAACGTTGGATGAAAATGATTTTATTTTTCAGTATAGTCTCCTTTTGAATCAGTGCACTTAGTCCAACGATATTCAAGAGCATTTATGCCATCCTTATAGATCGATTCGTCTAACTGTTCAAAATACTTTTTATTAGCATGAATTTATTTTCTAGACTAGATATCTTTATAAAGTATTTGTGAACAGATCTTGATAGATTGACTTTTCTTTATATAATCTATGACTGATTTAATCAAAATATTGAATTGAAAAAAGTGACTCATTTAATTCCAAATTAATCTGATTTTTATTACTTATATTAATAATTTAACAGAAATCTTCTCTTCGATATATTATTTTATCCTTGTATTAGGGTGTAACATGAAATTGCGGATTTTGTAGGTGAGAATTAAAATGCGATATTTTTCACAAAACCAAATATATTTAATCAAAATAAGCTCCATCAGCTTTAATGGTCTTTTTCCAACGAGAAATTAGATTGTTTATCCCATTGTTACCAAAATCGACATTTTTAGAGCTTATAAAGTCTTAGAATCCTTGAATCACTTCCGTTTGGTTTCGGAATTTTTTATTTCTTAAATAACATTCCAAGTGGCGAAAAAGATGATAGTCTATCGGTGAAAAATTTGGCGAATAAGGGGAATACAGTAAAATTTCATAATTTAATGAATTTAATTTGGAAATTGTGATTCGAGATGTGTATGGTCGAGCATTGTCTTGCAACGGTATTGGCACATATCTATTGATTAGCATTGGCTGTTTCGTTTTTAATTTTTCATTCATATTGTCAATTTCGAATCAGCCGTAATTGCTTCGCCTGGTTTTAAAAAAATAATAATGGATTGTTCCTTTATTTGTCCACCACACAGTAACCATAAGTTCTCTTCGGTGTAATAACAGTTTGGGTTCGTGTCCTGGAGCTTCATTTGCATTCAACCATTGTCCAGATCTTTTTCTGTTATCATACAGAATCCACTTTTCATCACAAGTAATGATTCAATTTAAAAATGGCGTCTTATCATTTCGAATCATAAGTGAAGAGAACAGCGTCTCTAAGCGTCTCAGTTTCTCGCCATCTGTCATTTTGTGCGGTACCCACTTATCCAGATTTTTCATCTTTTCTATTGCAGAGAAGTGACGAGAAACAGTCATAACATTAACATTTAAATCACATGCGAAAGCTCGAACTGTTGTATATGGATTAGCTTCCACCATGACTCTTAAATGTTCTTCGTTCACAATGATTTTGGGCCTTCCTCGAGGCTCATTGTCGAGATTCATATTACAGGAACGAAATTTTTTGAACCATAATTGAATTGTTCTTTGGCTAGCCGACCCTTCTCTGAAAGCTCCATTGATATTTCTACCTGCTACCGCTGCATTGTGTCCCAACTTGAATTCATATAAAAAAAGTAGACTCAAATCTTTTGTAGACACAATCATGTTAAAGGGTATAAAAAAATAAAAATAACAACAATAACTCCGTATTTAAAAACAATTGACGGTTACAGTGCATTAGTCAATTCCAAATAGTTGAACTTGCAAAATATTGCACAGAACCTTTTTCAATCGGGGTCGACCTCTGACTGACTGAAATTCGGCAACTTGGTATGTTACAACCTAATACTAAAATCCGACGGGCCCAAGTTTGGCGAGAGTGGGCTGCATGAGGCACCAATTCTGAGCCAAATTGATAAACTTTATCCAACGAATTAACAGACTTGTGACAAGACGCATTATCATGATGATACAGAACTTTTTTCTTCTCTAATCCGGGATGATTCCCGCGAAATTTCTGGTGCAGCTGGTCAAGTCATTTGGTATAGTATTCTCTACTTATTATTTTACCTTTTTCAAGATAATCGACCAAAAGAATACCTTTCGTATCCTAAAATACTGACACCATAACCTTTCGGTCAATGGAAATGCTTTCGTCTCGCGCTGTTCACCGTTTGGATTGATACTTGGTCTGCCGAGTGTGATGGTCAATGTAACTTTCGTCCATGGTAACGAATCGATGCAAAAACTCTATTAGATTGCACTTGAACAGCATCAAACATTGCTCAATGATGGTCATACGATTGAATTTTTACTCTAGTGTGAGCTATCACAGCACCACCGCACGGATTGCTTTCCTACGCCAAAATATTTTTGCATAATATATGATTTTTTCGCTCTTTAGATATTTCTACAGCTTCATCTACCTCTATCAACTTTAATCGAAGGTCGTTGGATAAAATTTTGTGTACTTCTTGGATCATTTCTTCAGAAGTACTTATTTTTCGACTGTCCAAACGTTGTGCATTCTCAGTGCTCATACTGTCACGTTCAAAATCCAAGAACCATGTTTTAACAGTTGAAAGCGATGAAGCAGGCGCTTAAAACATCAAATCCAACTCAGCTTTAATTTGGGTTCGAGATAAATCCTTAATATTAAAGTATTTTATCACTGCATGTACTTCGGTTTTCTCCATTTTTCACAAAATGAAACACTTCTTCATTTCAGTTTTTTGAAAAATTTTTTCCCGACTCCTTTCAAACCACCCTTTATACCCATTTCCTGAAACACGACCCTCCTTTCAATACCGGATTAAAAGCCAACAGCTAAGACCTCGGACCAAACCCTCAACTTTCCGCTCAACGTGTAGCATTACGACGTTGTATATTGGACTCAGCACAATAAAATTCTTATTGATTTTGATTTTTTGATTTTCTTCTTCACTTTCACAGACTGTCAAACGCTGTGGAGACTACTATATATATATATATATATATATATATATATATATATATATATATATATGTAAATATATATATATGTAAATAAATATATATATATATATATATATGTAAATATATATATATATATATATATATATATATATATGTAAATATATATATATATATATATATATATATGTAAATATAAATATATATATATATATATATGTAAATATATATATATATATATATATGTAAATATATATATGTATATATATATATATATATGTATATACATATATATATATATATATATATATATATACTAAATCTTACAGGAGTTGTATAAACAAGACTGATGAGAAAACTGAACGTTGACATGCAAGCAGTCACTCGCCAATCTTTCAATTTTTTCAATAGCCTTGGTGATTGACAACTACCTGACATAATTTTATGAAACTTTAAAGTCAAACTAATGAAATATGATGCTACACAAAACCATAGACAATTTCTTAAAATTTGTGTTCTCTATCAGTTAGACTGGGAATTTTTCATCCCACTTTCATAAAATGAATATACAGTATATCTCGGTGTATAATGCGACCGTTAAATTCCAAAAAATTCTCTAAAAATAGAGAATCGTCCTATATGTCCCATACAAAAACAGAAACTTTAAAATGATACAAAGGTGTTCATTGTGCTTATATAGAAATTAAATTCTTTATTTTTGAAAAAAAGGAACTTAAATTTGGGTATATAATATAAATTCATTGAATAATTCATTTTAAATATTTTTTTTTTCAAAAATAAAATAAATTTTGATTCTGGGTCATAGTTTTATTCGTCATCCGAGTATAAAATTTCATGAAGCACATTCTGAGGTTCATTGCTTAAATTCTCATCGTACGGGCCAGTATCCAAATCTGTTAAATCAGTTCCAATTTCATCGTCATCACTGTCCCATAATAAATCATCTTCCATACTATTCATAGCATCAGAGATCCCACACTTTCTGAACGATTTGATTACTCTCTCTACTTTTACCTTATCGCACGCTTTGATCACAAAATCACATATAACATCAAGCGATGGCGGCCGCATGGGGCCAAAGCTTGTATTTTTTTTTTGCCTGCTGACATTCAATTGCTCCATTCTGGTAGTGACATAACATTCTAGATACAGTAAAGTGATTCCATGAATTAAATTGTTGAAATTTCAAATCGAAAAATGTAATTCCCTTAATTTTGGTTTTGGACATAAAATTCTATTATAATATGTGAAAGAGATGTTCAATTTTGGATCGTCTTATATGGCCAATATATGATAAATGTATAAATTTTATCTTAAAATTTATACGCCACAATATACGGTACTTTGTTTGATATTTCTTGGATTAATATATTAATAGAGATATTAAGTTTAGGCTGTATAAATAATAAATAAAAAAGTTTGGACGGGTTTATGTATTTGTGTATATATATATATATAAAACAGACAATGCAATGATTTTTCTATTTTACCTTTTTAAATGTGTCTATATCAAATCCAGCTTGTTCTAATTCAGCTTGAATGTATAGCCGTTTCTGTGGACTTTCAGCACTAGATATAAATGTATTGAGAAAACGTAATCCTGCAGCTAAAAGTTCTGCATGTCCTCTGGCAGAGCTCAACACACCGACTAAGAATCTAAAACGAACTGGTTCTCCAAAACGAAGTCGAAGTGTTGAAAGTGCTTCTGAAACTGCAGTGTGTCCATTTCCATTAGGTTCGCAGACCATCGTTAATAACTGTAAAAATAATAAATATTCTGTTAAAAGACATTGAATTTGTTACTTTGTTATAGTAAATACAAAGAAAAAAAATTCGATAAGTTGTCAAGAGTTATGAATCGCCTGAGTCTGAGAAAATAGAGTGACGACTTTGACTCCGCAAATCGCTTTTCGAGTTTCTCAAAGGAGACTAGATTTTGTTAATATGATTTAGTGTTCTGATATTGATGTTTTAACATGTTGAGTCGTTATACATGTTAAGCCCTCGTGCTTATTTTAACATGTTTCCACCACAAAAGACAATCCTGTGAACACTATTATCAGATATAGTGTTTTAAATATGTGGTTTTTATTGAAAGAATAATATTTTTATTTTATTGATAACTTTTGTCCAATTAAAATAATGTACTTTGTTAGGCCAGATCTTTCTTATATCATTATTTTTATTATCTACGAGGGAAATAGTCTTTTAAATTACTTGATTATAGTGTTTGCACTTAGATATTATGTGTTCGAATTGAGAGGTAATCTAAACGAGAAGATCCACAAGGAAGATGTATTTTCATGTTGTATTTGTGTCCGAGCACTAATAACTTTAGTTATCACTCGCCTTTAACCCTTTTTCCACTAATGGGACCGATGCCCCATAAAATTTTTAAAAATTACTAACGGAAATTAAATAGATTACTTAAGTAACTCAAAAGATTATCAAACGAAACAGAAATTTTAAAACTAAAAATATTTAATCCGTGATGAAAGAGTTATGGTTGAACTAACTATCCAAGTATTTAAATGTTAAAAAGAGTATCATAAAACCAGTATGTGTAATTATTTTGATTGTGCGAATATTAAAAGTGATTAGTTTGTATATATTGCTCTATAAACAGAGTTTCTTTATTTTCTAAAGAAATGTCAAAATAAACAATTACTAAGGAGATTTAAAAAGTGTACACCTGATAGTAGATCAAATTAAACTAGTTTTTATTTGTAAACATATTTTTCTATTTACAGGAATCTGAAAATATATCGATATACGAAGGAAGGTCAAAAATTCACAGAATAAATGTGCAGATATGTAAAACGAAACAGTCATTTTTTTTCTTTTACAATATATTTTCTCGTGACTCTAATACACTTTTCAGATCATTGAGTAAGATACTTTAAGCTCTCATAAAAATAATTTTTGTGTTTAGACTCAATATCAGTCGAAATTGCTGCCTCTTGACTCCCACGTCACTTTATTCAAAATCGGGAACAAATAAAAATCGTTAAGAGGTAGATCTGAATTATACGGGGGATGGTTCAAAATGTTCAAATGGTATTTATAGATTGAAGTCATTACAACGTTTCTCTTGTGAACAGGTGCGTTTTCTTGCAAGAGCAATACACCTTTTCCTAATTTTTCGCTCCGTTTTTCCTTCCCTGCTGCCTTTAGTTTTTCCATTATGATGGTGTAGTTTTCTTCAATTATAGTCACACTCTTCACTTTGTAATTAAACAATAAGATATCCTGTGTATTGCAAAAACAGTGATCAACAGCTATCTGGCAGACGGCGGTACTTTAAATTTTTTAGGGGGTGATGTAACCTTTTCATGTCACTTTTTCGTCTCCTATTTTGATTAAGACTCATATTGATGAACCCACGTTTCATTTCCATTAACTGTTCAGTACGGAATTTCTTTATAGAGGTTCAAAAACTCCTTTGATGCTTTAACAAGATATACTTGGAGCGGTGTGAGCGTTCTTGGAACTCATCCTGCACTGACATTTAACATGCTAAGATGTACATGTAAAATGTTCAAAATGATTGTAATTGATACTCCAACTATATCTGCAATTTTTTCATTTGTACACTACTACTCCGATTGAATTGTAACTTGGTACGCGTACAGATGAAGAGCATACTTTCGATCGCTTAAAGTCAAGATCATCTCTTCCCCTGCCATCACACACTTTCTGCGAATTTTTTAGACCTTTCCTTTGTATCTTGAATAATATATCAGGTGATATTGATACATTGTTTCAATAAATCATGATATATTGCAGTTTAGTAATGATATGTTTATGTTTATTAAATTTTTTTTATCTCTATTATTAATCAATTTTGATACATCAATTTGATTATCATGTTTTTTTTATTACAATGGGGTTCCTCCTGCTACTCGACTTGCTCGCCGATTTCTGGGAGGAGACCCTCCGCTCGCTCCCATCTTCGAAAAATGTTACTTGAAAATGCTAATTAATGTTAAAGGTGACAATTAACAAAGACAACATCATCGTTAATCAATCAGAAATCAGATCACACGATAATCATCAACCAATCAAAAATTAGATCACGGAATCACCATCGACCAATCAAAACACAAATAAAATTTTCATAAAGTGTTTACGGGACAGTCTTTTGATTATAAAGATATTTTTTTTAAAAAATTATAAAACAAAGACTATACTTTGGGCAAAAGACTTGGTTGAGTAACATATTTTTATAACAAATAATTTCCATATTAATTTATTAAATCATAGTAAATGATTGTATGAAATCAGAAGTTTATTCGATGTTATATATTTTTATAGTCTGCTGCCTGTTGACAGGTATCAAATTATTTTTTTTTGATCTAACTGAGATATAAATTTAAATGTTTATTCACTTTTGTAATATATTTTACGAGTACTTAACACTAGAACTATCATACCAGTCAAAATTACTGGTTTTACAATTTTATTTTATTATTCCTACTTAATGTTACATTTTTTTTCGCAACGATGTCATGACTTTTGCAGCGATAACTAAGGAAAAAGTATAATGGATTTTATTTTTTTTTTTTTTTATTCAAAATCAAAATAATTTTTTATCATGGCTACTTATACCAGTAGCAGTCGAAATGACTTATACCTGCGAAGTATAAAAGTGTCCTGCAATCTGTTTACCGAACACGAATTAAACAGTTTACTCGTTTTGTACAACTTCTCACACGTTCTTAGTATTTTTACTGCGTATCATTCAGTATGATGGTGAAAATTATCAGGAAAATTCCGGATCGATCATAATGTTATTGCCAAACTAATGCATTCATTCGAGAATATATTTAGTCGTTCATTTTTAGATCTGGAGACGTAGAATGTGTATTGAAGTTTTTGTTGAATGTTGCACTCATATTATAGAATATAATAAATAATAAAAAAATAATGGTATAAATTATAATAAACGCCATATTAGTTCAATTAGTGTGCGGTGAGAAAAATGAATACAAATATAAATTTTATGTAATCACTAGTTTTGTTTTATTTTTATAAGTCCTGAAAATGGCAAAACGATTGAAAATCTCTGAATTATTCGAAAAAATGAAAGATATACCAATGGAATGCTCTGATATCGAGGATGATGAACTTTATGACAGTGAAGGTGAACTAGAAGAAATTGAAAATGAACTATGCGGTATTCACGATGAACTTTTTGATAGTGGGAATAGTAGTGATGAGCTGTCAGACGAAGAAAATGCTCGGGAGTACTTAGTAAGTGATAGTGAATTTGAAAGTATTTTGAATTTACGTAAAAGAAGATATGCTCGAGTGCTTTCAAGTTCTAAATATAAAAATGAAATTATACTACAAGAGTATCAAAATGAAATTGCTGCAGACGTAACCAGTTGGGAAAAAATACAAGAAAGGTCTAGTCCTGGAAGATTACCACCTCATAATATTTTCAAAAATGAACCCGGTCCAACAGGATATGCCAAAAAAATACTATTAAAGGTGAGGTAAGTAGCGCATTTTCTTCACAAATCGACGACCATATGCTTGAACATATAAAATCTTGCATGGAATTAGAAGCCTCTCGAGTTTTGGTTAAAAAATGGACCCTAACAAAAACAAAATTGAAAGATTTCATTGGAATTTTGTATGCACTGGGAACATACGAAACAAAAAATTTGAAAGTTTCATATTTATGGAACAAAAAATGGGGACCTACCTAATAATTTACTTTATATTATAAGAATAACTTAACTTTGAAATGAAAATTTAATTTAATTTTTTGTCACCAAAGCATATATTCTTTATTATACTTATTATTCTTATTGATGTGTAAGTGATAAAATGTGCCAATCCTCATTTAGGAAACATGGTCTCAAATGGGTTAATATGGATTATCAAAAATGTGCTACATAACATGGAATTCCTTTTGTAAGAAACTAATAAGTCAATGAATATAAAAATATTCTATTATTACGAATTTTTTAAAGGCCAGTCATTTTGTCTCGTTTCGGTAGAAATAGCTTTGTCTTAATTGTCGGTAGTTCTAGTGTTAAAGATTAAAGAAATAGATAATATGTACATGTCTTAAATATGCATGAGAAGAAACACTGATAAATTTCAGAATTTTAATTTAGATATCAGAAAATTATCCATTACGCTCGAAAAATGTACTTGTAAAAAATTACCATATTTTTGTAATTATTGTTCGATATTTATGCGAACTAGTCAGGTTATGTTTGTATATTTTGTAACAGAAACAAGTAACATCCAACATCTGCATGCAGATTATTTAACATTGACAGACATATGGTGAATAATAAACAAATTATCGTCTCATAAAATTATCGAAACTGGAACCAATTAAACATGAATCGTTTTCGCTCGAAAACATATCGATACACTCACCTGTAGGGCAATAACACGTGAACGATTCACGTTACTCATGATGCACACAGCGAGAGTGTAAAGACCTGCGGGTGATCGTGCCAAACCACGGACGGCGTCCGCATGCCTCGCGCAACAACAGCGCAGACACTGAAGACACGCGAGTTCGTCAAGCGAGGCGCGACGCTGCGTCGAAGGCGCCACCCGTCGGGGCGTCGTTCCGCCGCCGGATGTGTTAGTTGCCGCTTGACTCAACTGAACGCTGCGTAACAACTCGAGTAACAGTGTAACACCGTCGAGCTGAGCGCCTATGAACTCTTGGACGAAACTGTAACAGGAAAATTGATCTTTGAGATATAATTATGGATATTTGTTTGTTTATTTTTTTTTCTAAAAAAAATAATAAAAATACGAATGATACTAGATATAAAAGTTAAAAATTATATTAGAAGCATACTAGGCAAGTGGATGCTTTAGAACAAGGATGGGCAAACTGTGGCTCCCAAGGATATTCTATGCGGTTTCCGAGAAAATATTGGGTTACATTACCATTTTTCCTAAGCTTTTATATTAATAATCTATAGTAGTATAATATGTGCTGCTATTAAAATATTTTATATGTAAACAGATAATTCACATTATCTTTTCTAACAGCCATATGCATTGTTTAACACTTTATCGATCGGGCGGTTTTGCTATGAACCTGTTACCGGGGGAATTTTTATAAAATGGGAAAAAATACTGATCGTTTTCTTCAAATTCTTGTGTAGTTTGAACTAATTTGATACTGAAATGGAAATTTAAGGGCATATTAATCAGGTTTTGATTATACTTTCTACATTATATATTCAACATTATTAAAATGACATATTATTGAAAATACTCGTACATCTTTGGTTTTTGTACTATTTACACTTTGTTACCAAATTTATGCATACAAAATTTTAATAATTCACCTTTGTGTGATATTTGAGGAAACAATCAACATGTAAAGGAACTTTTAACTCGTTATACATATATATTGTATCCTTCCTTATAATATGAGAAGCACAAACCCGGCATCTTCTTCTGATACTCTTACTTATGATTGATATTTTTATAATATGATGTTTCTTCAGATTCGTGTATAGCTTTTGTAAAGGTAAAGTCACTGACCTAGATGGTACAGTCGATTGTGAATAGTTTTACGTTGTATGCGAAACATCTGCACAATTTTCTTCTAAAAATATATTTTCGTTTTCGTTATCCATTATTATCGGTATTTAAATTCAAAATATAAAGCAAACAATAAAATGTCAAACAGTATAATTATAATTAATTTTTACAATATTTAATAATAAAAATAAAAATTACAAGTTAAGGGTTTAATTATAAAAAAATATAAACCCTTTTAACATTTATCATGAACGGAATATTAATACAAATTGTTTGATAGCTCCACTACAAATCAACGTATTTTATTGAAATTCACGTGACAGTTAACCATGAACTGAATTAGATAGCCTCAATTTTCACAAAATACAAAATGATCGAGAGATAACGGTTATTAAATATGATACTGCATATTTCCTAGGACATAACATTTTTAGAGAGAGGCAAAGCGCTTTTAATGATTACACATTGCAATATGATTATTTTATATAGAAGCCAATTGGCGTTTCCGATCGTTAGTGTTAAGTGGCTCTAACGGTTATGGATAATCCTTAAAAAATGTATAAAACTAAACAATTTTGTAAATTAACATTTGATGAATGAAATAAAACCAAATTCAGGATGGGTTACTGTGCAAATTCTCGAGAAACATATCTTTTTAATATGTAACTTTTTACACGGTCTCAGCAATCTTTAACTGCAAAAATGGAGACTCAATCAAACTCTAGTAGAGATAAAAAATATTGTGCTTTGCTGAAGAGGACTGTTATAAAGTTATATTTTTATTATCTATGTTAGGTCGGTAGAAAAATAATTGCGGTTTTCTATACGAATTGGAAGGTCATAGACCGCAATTATTTTTCAAATTAATAAATACAATTTTAAAATAATATTTTCTGTGGCATTTGAACATTCAAAAATTTATGGAAAGTATTGTATGTGGCTCTTATTATCGAAGAAGTTGACCACCCCTGCTTAAGAACATTATTTAACACACCCAAATATATATTACAGGTATCTATAAGTAATGAATTATTTTTGTAAAAAAGGAACATTTAAGTTTAAATAAATGTTTATTTCTTGATCAATCCTACTCGTATAATCGCCATGGGCAGTTTTCCATCTTTTCCATAAATTTTTAGCCACCTGATGGAACAAATCTGATAGCAGTGATTCTAAATATGACATTAGATACTTTAGAAAGTAAACTACATATTTAACATTGTTATTCACCATTAAGTGTTCTAATGATCGTAATAAATAATAATCAGATGAAGCAAAAATAAATAATAATCCAAAACGGAAAAATCATTGATTTTTTTATTGTGTCTAACAATTTGGCAAGGTATTGTAGAAACTTTTGCAAAGACATGCCTGGTTTAGGAGATGTTTTCGGTCTTTTCTTCATAGACATTCATTGTTTAGAGCGACGTATAAAGGATCCATTTCTTGTCTCCGGTGACAGATCGAATCATTACTTAATGTAATCATAAATTTAAGAAATCCAGAGGATCATTTTCTCCACGATAACGATAAATCCTATGTTGATCTTTCTACTCAAAAAACCATGTTTAATTTAAGTTGGGAAGTTATCTTGGACGTGACGTATTCACTTGACTTAATCTATTTGGATTTTCATTTATTTCCGTCGATACAGAACAGTTTAACCGGATAGAGCTTTTAAAATATGGATAAGATACGAGAATGGATCTACGATTTCACTGTTTCGAAGTCAATGTCTCTTTTTTGGGAAAGAATCCGAAATTTAACCGAGAGATTGAAGTGAATAAAAATAAATAATGACAATTACTTTGATAATTGAACTTTACTTTATATATTATGAAAATCAATCAAAAACATGGCAATAAGAGATTGAAACTTCTATACATATCTAATATTCGAAATACATCAAGTACAAAAAAAATAAATATTAAATATTAAAACGCTGACTAAATGTCATTCAATAATGTTATAGAAAAAAAACACAATTATAAACTTTCAAATTTAATAGTGTCCGTTTCACCTTGCCTCTATTTGCGACCAGGTGTATATAATAATTTAGGAAATCAATATGTAAAAGATGAATGAATAGAAAATACAGTTAGTCAACAGTATTTTTTTGTTATCGTTTGAAGTTCACAAATAATAAAATACATTTTTTTACTTTGTAATTTAATAGTTGTCGAGCAGTATATATTAAGTGGTTTTTGATGATACGTTAGCGATATTTTATTTTTCTTATTTGATGATACTTTGTATTGTCATTAAGTCGAATACAAGTGACTATATACAATATGAACATTTCTTGTTTATATTGCGATTCAATTATATGTATTATCACTGGTTATTTTATACAGTGAATTATCTCCAATACTAGCTATTACCATCAATATTTTAATATTATACATGGGTGGTTTGATAAAAAATGGTAAAAAATCAAGTTAAACACCGTTTTTCAGAAAAAAAATCGATTTTTCTTCTCAACATAGTCTTCATTGGTCCAGCGATATTTCAAAATATGCAATGATGCCGCGATAACTTCCTCATTAGAGAAGAATTTCTTCCCACCGAGCCAAATTTTGGGATGAGGAAGAAGTAGCGCGGGTCTAAGTCCAGAGAATAGGGTGGATGGAAAATCAATTCAAAGCCTTATTCATGCAATTTTGTAATTGCGGCGGTCGATTCCTGAGAGGGAGCGTTGTCCTGGAGAAACAGGACTTTGTTGAGCGCCAATCTTGGTTGTTTATATCTCAGATCTTCTTTCAGACGGTGAAATATTGTTGCATAATGGGCTCCTGTTATCGTTTCTTTCCTTCGTTAAGTAGTCGAAAAGGATGATTCCTTGTGAATTCCAAAAAACAGCGGCCATCACCTTCACAACCCATAAAACGTTATTCGCCTTCTTTGGAACACTTTGACTAGTCATGGTTCACTGCTTTGACTGTTACTTCAACTCAGGTATGTAATGGTTGATCCATGTTTTATCCATGGTGACGAATCGACGCAACAAAACCTGCTCGTTTTTTCTGTTTTTGCGGGAATTGCTACAATGCTCGTTTCAAAGGTCTGTAGAAATTGAATACCGTGTCTTTTCTGAATGAAATTTCGCCTATGCTAGTTTGAAAAGTGAGAATTGATAGCCGTGATGTTAACAAATGAATGGTAGCAACATATAATAGAAATGTACCAAACTTATCAAACGACCCACGTAATGATTCATTTTGAAACTAATCAAAACGTAAATTAAGTAAATTTCTATCGTTACATTTTACAAACTCAGTCTTTAATATAGATTATTATTCTACTAAATCATATTGAACATTAAAAATGTGAAGATCGATTTGAATAATGTATTCAGTCGCTGTAAATAAATGGTTGTCGGATAAAAATATGAAAATTTACATGGATGTGATATTATATGGGCGGTTTGAAGAGTAACTTTCACCAAGAACCGTTCGGTGAATTTCCTTAATTGGCTGCGCACATTCATTTTTAGAGTTCTGTGAGCCAGATCCAAATGCGTTAATCGAATCCGTTGTAGCAGGAGATGAAACAATAGTTCATCTCAAATCGTTCTGAGACAAGAAAAAATGTAAAAAAGTAACATATTGTCATACATGCCCAGCGAAGCCACAACTATGGAAACATTGCTTCAAACATTATCATTCAAAATAAATGTAGTTTTCAATAATTCTGTTTTAAAAATATATCCAGTGAACTAAAAAGATGACATTCTATTGTTCTTATCAGATATATTAGGAGGTTGCATTGAAATCTGCTATTTTTTTGTGTTCTTTGAGCATTTATTTCAATGACAAAATGCGCGAATACATTAATCAAAGTATTTGACCTCGGATGCTATGACTTTTTCCTACTTTTCTGCAGAAGTTGAATTCCGCGACGAAAGAATGATCTGCCTTTTGAGCCAATCCATTCAGCAACCCAATTTTCGACTTCTCCGTAGTGATGGAAATGTGTACCTTCTAAAACGTGTTGCATCGATCGGAACAGAGGGTAATCGCTTAGAACCAAGTCCGGAGAATATGCTGGGTGCGGAAGAACCTCCCATTCGAGCTCCGTCAGTGTTTGTTTCACGGCTATGGCAACATGAGGCCGAGCGTTGTCATTGAGAAGAATCACATTGGAAGTACACATCGGAAAAACAATTTATCGTGTTCCATTTTAATTCGGTTATAGAAAAGCAGTTGTGTAAACAAAGAATTACGTCTGATGACTGAATTTTAGTGAGAAATGTCGACACTTGAAAATGACATAAGAGATGTCTATAACTGCCCACCGCATACGTACCTAGAACCATCTATACGTGAACAGCGGCTTTCAATGCAACGTCCTATTATATATATATATATATATATATATATATATATATAGATAGATATGTATATATATATATACATAATAAATTAATGTTAAATAATGCACGATATTTTCTACCAAGTGTACAGCCCTTAATGGAGACTATTGAGAAATAAAATCGTTTTTTTTATAAAAAACAGTGTTTAATTTGTTTTTTTTTACTATACTTATCAAATGACCTTCGAATATATATATACATATATGTGTGTGTGTATTTGTGAAATTGTTAGATATCTTAATTAATTTTTTAATCATAAATGATAAATGTAACAAGTCAAATGAAAACATTAGTAATTCTTTGTTTCATTGTGTATTGCAATGATTTTCTTTACCCTGACTATTTGGACGTTTCGCTTTAGCGTTGATGTTGATGGTTGACATGGATTAACCTATGATGGGTCGTCGAAATAGATACATTTTTCATCGCTGGTCACGATACGCCACAAGAAACACTTCTTTTTATGCCTTGCAAGCAAAGAAATCGACATTTTTAAACGATTAGCGATGGCATTTTCGGTCAATTCATATGGCAGTCATCTCCTTTCTTTCTGAATCTTTTACATAGCTTCTAAACGTCATGAAATCGTTGCTTTATCGAATTAAAGATGTCTGTTGAGCCAATTCTTTGAACGTTTGAGCAGAGTTTTCTTCCAAGAGAGCTTGCAGTTGTTCATTTTCGAACTTTTTCAGTTAACCTGGCCGTTGTTTGTCGTGAATGTCGCAATCACCACTTTTGAACCGTCGAAACCAATCTCTACATACTGTTTCCGATGGAACAGATTAACCATAAGTATTCTCAAGCAATCGGTAAGCTTCGGCTGCACCTTTTTTCAAATCAAAGTAGTGCAGAAGTACACATCGTAAAAATAACTTATCGCGTTCCATTTTAATTCGGTTATACAAGAGCACTTGTGAAAACAAATGATGGCGTCTGCTGACTGAATT
>CM068319.1:1589789-1679789 GCA_034766995.1 Acanthacorydalis orientalis | reverse complement strand
ACCGAGTGTTATGAGTGACAATAAGGTTAGAAAACGGTGTTGTTTACGTAAGAGATAGGTGAACGAATTTTCATGCCGAAGAGCATAGAGGCTGACCTAGTTTGATTGCAAATGATTTGGTGGAAATAGTGAACATGAAAATTCCATAAAATCGTTATTGACACATTTTCACTATTGTCTATTGAATTTATAGGAGTTTCAAAATTAGTAATTCATGAAATTGTGACAGAAAAGCTAGGCTGTAAAAAACTGTGTGCAACAACTTCACTGGTGCACACAAGCAGAAACGTGTGGATTCAAGTAACCAATTTTTGTAACGTCAGAAAAGTACAAGAGATAACTTTTTAGCTATATTGTGACTTGAGATGATACCTGGGTTTCCTACACAAACATTGAATCAAAGTAACAATCAATGCAATGGATCCATTCGCCGTCCTCGATGGCAAAGAAGTTTCAATAAGCACCTTCGGTCTGGAAAAGCATGGCCACCGTTCTCTTGGATAAAAAGGGGTCTTGCTTGTTGATTTTCTTGCATGTGGAATGACAATCAATGTCGAAACATACTGTGAAACTATGAAGGAACTTAGACGTGCCGTTCAAAACAGACGATGTGCGTAACTGTCTAGTAGGGTAGTGTGCTTGCGACCTCATATCGCATCTCGAACTGTTGAAACTTTGCAATACTGTGAATGAGAAGTATTTGACCACCCACTCTATAGACCCGATCTCGTGTCAAACGGTTACTATTTGATTTTGTACCTAAAGAAATGACTCGCATTTCAACGGTCTGAAAATGACGAAGAACTAAAGATAGGGGTTACAAATTGGTTCAAGACACAGACTTGACACAATATTAAGGAAGCTAGTATGACGGTACCAAAAATCCGTGGACTATTTCCTTTGTGTCTATTTACGCTGTCGCTTGTCATAAGATGGTAACAAGAGAACCCATAACGTAGATACTACAGTGCTGGGAGTTTTAAAGACCCAAAAATCTGTATACGTCCACGGATGTAACTAGTGTCGTCAAATGGCAACAAAGATGTTATGCTTCACTGGTAGTCATGATCTGGGAAAAACAATGTATGGAATATATATATGTATATTCCACATAGTCAATGGTGACTATGTGGAAAAAAATAAGATGTCTTTTGCCTACAGTAAATCATTTTTAGCATTCATAGTTATTTTGAAAGCGTGCTTCGTATTTTTTTAAAAATGAATTGGAAATTTGCTAAAAAAATTTTTTTCGAAAAAAATAAAGCTATTTTAGTAGAAGATTATTTAATTTCTTATTAGTTAGAATTATTAATTCTTTTATATTATCAAATACAGAATGATTACTGAATTATAAAATGAAAAATTATCCAATATTTTTTTTATATACCGATATTACTCATTTATATTTGACAATATTTAGTGCTCTAATATTTTTTTCGGTCAGTGTATATTAATCGAGGAAATACAAATAAATATTGTATACGATTAATACAAAAAATATTTATATATATATATATATATATACTATACGTAGTTAGATGATTTTCTATTGTATTATAAATTCATTGTTATCAAAAAATCAATTCTTAGCTTCTATTAATTGATCTAAAAAAACTAGTTCATTAATTGACAATTTTCAAATAATTAAATTCATAATGAACTTGACTATACCCAAAAATTTACACTGAGATATTTGATCCTGACCGGAGGTGATTGCTTCAACTTCTTTGTCTTTGAGAACGACTGCGGGAACAGTACCATTGGATTGACTTTTACTTTGATTTTACATTCGTGTAGGAAATTTAAATCTCATCTTATCACTATGTGGATAAAAAGTTGTCTCTATCATTTTCTTGACGTTGCAAAAATGGATTAGAGCTAATTCCACTCGTTTCTGTTTATGTGCATCGGTTAATATTTTTGATATCTATCTAGTACACAATTTTTTGTAGCCCTATTTTTCTGTCACAATGTCATAAATCCTTGCCCATAAAACTTCAGGAGACTCAATAGTCAATTTTAAAAGTGTGAAAGGACATTTTTTTCGAATTTTCGGGTTCACTTTTTCCATCAAATCATTTGTCATCGCACTAGACCGACCACTGCTCTCTTAGTCATGAATATTCGTTTGTCCATCTTTAAATAAACTATATCATTGCGTAACCATTATTATTATTATGGTTTTTGCTTACAAAAAAAAACAAGATTGAAGACGTTGAGATTGAACGTCAAGTTTTAAACATTAATATAAATAGAATCTTTGTTACAGTTGCTGCAATTTTAATTTTCAAAATTCAATTTTAGTACACACTAGTTAATAAGTATAAGTTAGATCGTTTTCACAAATCACATTGTTTAAAATCAATAACGGGAATCCGCTTAATGAGAAAGTATTTATACAAGTAATTTTTTATCAAAGAAAAGTAAAACAAAATATTAGGCTGATGCAAGTATAATTTATTATTTTAAGTTTGGCGCCGATATTTCTAGTAACCGTTTATTTTTTGTTATAGTCATGTGATACATCATTGTATCAATGAAATTGACACTTATGTCTATTGTTTTCATTCTTTAGTACTGTTGGATATAACCTTTTAAATTAGTTATGGAAAAAAGCAAATTCGAACGACTTTGTCATATGAATTTAAATTGGGACGTAAAGTAACAGAAACTGATCAAAATATAAAATGTGTTTTTGGCGAAGAGTCAATCAGTGAAGGTCGAACTCAACACTGATTCTAAAAATTTCTTAATGTAAACGAAAACCTTGATGATAAGGAGGGTCGTGAACGTCCTGCAATAGACAATAATGATTTAAAAATCATTATTGTAGCGGACCTAAGTCAAACAACTCGAGAGGTGGCAGAAGAACTCAATGTTGTTCATTCAACAGTTGTTCGAGATTTGAGAAATTGGAAAAACAAAAAAGATGGATAAACGGATTTCGTATGAACTAAACGAACATCAAGCGATTTGGCGACACGAAGTCTGCTCTGCGCTTTGTTTGTATAACAAAAATGATCCTTCTCTTGATCGCATTGTCATATGTGATGACGAGTGGAATCTTTACAACAATTAGAAACGTTCATCACAGTAACTAGACTGAGGAGAAGCATCAAAACATTATCCTAAACCGAAACTTCATGAAAAAAAGATAGATTAGTGTTTGATGGTCTAGAAGTGGTATCATTCAGTACAACTTCGTAAATCCTTGTGAAACAATCACAGTAGAGAAATATTGTCAGGTAATTGAAAAAAATACATGAGAATTTGCATCCTTTACGGCCAGAATTATTCAATCGAAGAGGAACAATTCTTCTCCATGACAACGGCCGAACAAACTTCTCACAAAGGACTTTAAAAAAATTGAATGAACTAGGTTATGAAATCTTACCTCAACCCGTCTCATTCGCTAGACCTACTTCCGACAGATTATCAGTTTTTTAAACGTTTGAGTAATTTTCTCCTATATAAAATTTTAATTGATCCAGCATCAACTCAAAGTCCTTTTGATGAATTCGTTAATTCTAGAACACCAGAATTCTATTTTGTAAGAATAAAAAAACATATTTCCCGTTGGGTGAAATGTGTGCAGGCCAATGGTTTTCATTTTGATTAATAAATATAGTTTTCAACTGATATATATATATATATATATATATATATATATATATATATATATATATATATATATATACATATATATCTCTATACTCGATACATAAAAACCGAAATTATTTACCCACAAACCTAATATATATATATATATATATATATATATATATATATATATATATATATATATATCAATTAATTTAAATATTTTTCTGTAAGTAAGACAATGAAACGTTTTTAAAACTCAATCCTCCATTTTTACAATCGAACGATGAAAGGAAAGCGGCTTTGAACTAAATATACTTTGATACGGATAATGATCGAAGCGATTGTTTCAAGTTAATTAGACTGATTATCAAAATATCCGACAAAATGAAAAAAAATCTATCAGGGACACGGTCATAAATCCGTTTTTTAAACAATAGCAATTGAACACAGGACGTCCTTAAATCTGAAATTATTACAATTAAAGCAGAAAAACGTCCTCGTCAATGAACACAGCGCATTCGTCTTTGTTCAGTACGGTTTCTTAGACTCACGCATGAGCGACCATGGACAAAAAAAAGAACACCTCGTACCATGTGTGGCAATTTGTTCACGGCTCGCCGGTACATCCCATGCGATCGGCAGAGAACAGCAACGTCCGCGTTAATTAATTCAATGCCAGCCAATTAGGAATTCCTTGCACTTGTCGACCGTATCGAATTGAATTCAAATCGTTCGCACGACAGATGGTATCAGGACGGTTTCGTAACTCGAGTGTTTGACAATTTAATTGGCGAGAAAATATTCGCGAAGAATGTGCATTACTGTGTGCGTGCGTTGGCGGCGGTTGGAGGATTCGATGTGTGATTTTCAGATTGTATCTGGTGGACGGACGGTCGAGCCTTGACATTTTATTCAGCTCTCGTGCGACAATTTGCGTTGGGAACCGTGACATCCCGACACGTGGTTATTTTCGGTTTGAAAGAAATTGCAAGAGAATACAAATCTGAATTAAATTGAATAATGGATAAGTCGGTAGGAAATTTATCAGAGGAAAAATAAACATAATATAAAGTTCACAAGAAATTATACATGTAGTTGTCGATGAACTTTTACTATTGAATCATTTGATGTGTATTTCATTACTACTGGTTGCAATGTTCGTATCATATTTACATATTACACAAATCATATTGATTATATTAGGGTGTAACATATGAAATTGCGGAATTTGTAGGTGAGAATTAAAACGCAATATTTTTTTTAAAAAAAACAAAATATATTTAATCAAAATAAGCTCTATCAGCTTCGATGGTCTTTTGCCAACGAGAAATTAGATTGTTTATCTTATTTTTCACAAAGTCGATGCTCTAGGTGAAGAGGAAATGAATAATCAGTATCAGATAGATCGAAACGCACTTACTATTCTGGTTACAATAATTAATTTAATCTCGTATTGGTTTTGATTTCTAGACTAGATATATTTATAACGTATTTGTGAATAGATCTTGATAGATTGAATTTTCTTTATATAATTTATGTCTGATTTGATCAAAATATTAAATAGATGAAAAGTGACTCATTTAATTCTAAATCAATCTGATTTTTATTACTTATTTTAATGATTTAACAGAAAATTTCTCTTCGATATATTATTTTAAATTTTATCCTTGTATTGGAGTGTAACATATGAAATTGCTGAATTTGTAGGTGAGAATTAAGACTCAATACTTTTAACAAAACAAAATATATTTAATCAGAATAAGCTGCATCAGCTTCAAAGGTTTTTTTCCAACGAGAAATTAGATTGTTTATCCCATTTTTATAAAAATCGACATTTTTAGAGCTTATACATTCTTCTAATCCTATCACTTCTGTTTGGTTTCGAAACATTTTAATTTATAAATAATATTTCAGGTGGCGAAAAAGATGATAGTCTGTTGGTGAAAGATCTGGTGAATAAGGGGGATGCGGTAAGATTTCATAATTTAATGAGTTTAATTTGGAAATTGTGATTCGAGATGTGTGTGTCTGAGCATTGTCTTGCAATATTATTTGCCCATATTTATTGATTAGCATTGACCGTTTTGTTTTTAATTTTTCATTCATGTAGTCGATTTTGCGACAATATGAATCAGCCGTAATTTATTCGCCTGGTTTTAAAAATGAATAACGGATTATTCCTTTATTTGTCCACCACACAGTATCCATAATTTTTTTTTGGTGTAATGTCGGATTGGGTGCGTGTCCTGGAGCTTCATTTGTATTTAACTATTGTCCATATCTTTTTCTGTTATCATACAGAATCCACTTTTCATCACAAGTAATGATTCGATTTAAAAATTGCGTTTTATTATTTCGAATCTTCAATGAATAACACGCCACTAAACGTCTCAGTTTCCGAATATCTGTCAATTCGTGTGGTACCTGCTTATTCAGTTTTTTCACCTTTCCTATTGCAGCGAGGTGACGAGAAACAGTCATAACACTAACACTTAAATCACATACGAGAGGTCAAACTGTTGTATGTGGATTAGCTTCCACCATGGCTCTTAAATGTTCTTTGTTCACAATGGTTTTGGGCCTTACTCGAGACTCATTGTCGAGATTCATATTACCAGAACGAAATTTTTTGAACCATAACTGAATTGTTCTCTGGCTAGCCGACCCTTTTCTGAAAGCTCCATTGATATTTCTACCTCCTACCGCTGCATTGTGTCCCAACTTGAACTTATATAAAAAAAGTAGACGCAAATCTTTTGTGTGTACCTTCCTTTTAAAAGGTATAAAAAATAATAATAACAACAATAACTTCGTATTTAAAACCAATTGAAGGGTACAGAGTACATAAGTCAATTCCTAATAGCTGAACTTGTAAAATATTGCACAGAACCTTTCTCAAATCGCGGTCGACCTCTGACTGACTGAAATTCATCAAATTGATATGTTACAAGCTAATGTATTAAAAAAATATAAATAATAAGAATTAAAGTAAGTATATTCAAACATATATTTATATATATATACACATATACCAGAGGGCTCTTTCTTTTACTCGTTACGCTAGTCGAACACCGGGAGCATCGCCCCCGCTCGCTTTGCTCGTATCGCATTTATTCGCTAAATATCGTAATATATTAGGTTGGTGCAAAAATAATTGTGGTTATATATATATGTATTATATATATGTGGTTATATAGAATGTTTCAATAAACAATAAATTGTGTCTATTTAAAAACATTTATCTTATTTGTATGAATGACGAACTGTCAGAATGACCTACATTTTATTCTAATCTTTCTAGTGGTTAATAATAAATATTTTACAATAATTTACAAAAATAGTTAATAATCGTATATTGTTCAGTAATTAAAACTGTTTGGTCACGATCATACACACATATAATATATATATATATATATATACATATATATATATATATATACATATATATATATATATATATATATGTATGTATGTATTAAATAGAGTATAAACACGTTAATAAATTTCTACTTGACCTCAAGTATACCGTGATGCTATCATTGAACTTGTACTGGAAATAAATACATTCTTTTGAAATTCAGCTCGTCACACAGGTTTTCTTAAAAGGGACAATTTACACTACCACTCAATTACAAATGTGCAATGTAACATTATTTTTAGTCTTTTGTAACTGTCATAATTCACATACACTAATATCTCTCATTAAAAGTGTTACGTTTATGTATACCTGTGTGCAAAATAATAGCAGTGCACTTTCTTAGAAAAGTAATATTCAAATTTCCGCCACTTTCCTATTTAAAATTTAGTGACACATATTGGAGAACATATTTGAATACTCCAGCATTCGATTTTGTGTGATTTTCTGCTGTTTGGGGTTTAATTGTCAAAAATTATCATATTTGTTTCTGATAGCATAAGATTCACACTGTGCAAAATAATAGCTGCGTTGTTAAATTTATATTTAAAAGTTAAAATAATGAAATCTTTTATTTTTTTCAAAAAATTTTAATCTGAGGTAGACTAATTTGATTAACTCAATACGAAATTTAGTGATTTCTATGTGCGTTTTTAGTTAAAATGGGTCGTGGAATCGATTTCATTGAATCAAAATGACTTTTGATAAAAAAAGTTGCTGTCAGAAGGTAAAACCTATAAATTTATTAAAGAAATACTTGGATGCTCTAGTAAAATGATTGAAAATATTAAAAAGTGGACCCAAAAGCAGAAACATGAGGACAGAAAAGGAAAATTTAAGAAAATAATGTAAGAAATATAGTTCGTATAGCGCGAACCGATTCTTTTTTGAGGAGTCCGAGGATAAAAACAGGAGTCAATTTAAATATGGACGCTTTTACAATTAGGAGAATGGAAGAAGCCAAATTATGCGGAAGAAGTCCGAAAAGGGTTCTACTCTTGAAGCGGCATCATTTGGAATACAGGATAAAAGTTGCAAAAGAATATCTGCATTGGCCATCTACTAAAAGGCATAATGTTCTATGGACTGATGAACCCTAAGTTTTGTATGGCAATAGTGGAACAGGGCAATATATTAGAAGATCACCAAATAGTTCATACGATCTATGGTACATAATAAAGACTGTAAAGCATGGTGGTGCAAAAATAAATGTATGAGACTGCTTTTCCTACTATGGTATTGGTCCCTTATATTGGATTAAAGAGACAATGGACGCAAAAGATTGTTTGATATTATGCAAAATGTGACGTTGTCCTATGCTGAGTAGAATATACCACTTAAATGGCTTTTCATGCAGGATAATGATCCGAAGCATACAAGTAGACTGACCAAAAATTGTTTTTCAGATAACGGAATTTAGGTTATGGAGTTGCCAGCATAATCCCCTGATCTGAACTTCATTGAAAATATTTAGACAGATGTTAAAAAAGCTGTTTTTCAATCAAAATCCAAAACTGTTAATGAGTTATGGGAATCAGTGAAATCTGCATGAGCGTCCATTCCCCAAGAAAGATGGAGGCAACTAATCAGTACTATGCCAAGGAGATGTTCAACTGAGTTGACTAATAATGGCTACACAACACAATACTTGATTATTTTATTATATTTTATATGTAAATTTTACTTTTAATTTTATATATATATATATATATATAAATATATATATATATATATATATATATATATATATATATATATATATATATATCATACTTGGAAACACTGCTATTTTTTGTACACAAAAATTTTTGTTTTTCAAACTATAATTCTTTATAAATGGGGAATATAAATTTAACTAATATTTTTATATACGTGAGATAAATCAACAGGGGTTAATATAGCATCAAATATTTCAATTTATAATCAACAAAAAAATTTTAGTTCATCTGTAGAATCATACACAAAGCACTGTTATTTTTGTGCACACAAGTGTATATGATGAATTGTATTTTTCTGTAAATACATTATTTTAAAGCGTGATTCAAGGTGAACTCCCATATGAAAGTGGTAGATATTTTTCAAACGACAAAGTATTTGTCAATTTAAAGTGGGTTTTGTAGAATAGAAGCGTGTACAAAATTAATCATGGAGCAATACACGACGGAACAACGCGTTAAAATTTTTCTAACCTATTATGAAAATGTGTGCTCGACGAAAAGTGTACACCGCGCTCTCTTATAGCTTATACATATTTTTTTCAATAAAAGTACAATAATCAAAAGTCCACTCGTACCTTGGAAACGCCAGTTTGAGATCGGACCGAAGTTTTGTCAGCAATTCTGAAACTGAGCCGAATTGTCTGAGGCTCATCTCTTCACCGGCCGTGAGCATCGGATTCCTGTAATCTTTCACCAACGTCGATTCTTTGATATTGTTCAACGGTACTGTTTGACTATTCGCGCCATTCGTAGACTTCTGTCCGATAGTAGCTGTGTCATTACTACTAGCAGAAGCGCCATACAAATTAATTCCGTTAGAAGTACCGTTGTTCGCGGACTTCCTACCCCATTTCTTCAGAGACAGGGCGTAGTCTTCAGGGTTGTAAATGGGCGGACGTTGTTTTTCCTGTAAAGAAAAGATATGTATAATTAAATACGGTAATAAAATCATAAGCAGACGAATTTAACATCGTACGAAAAATTATATATATATATAAAACTCAATGTAAAAATAGCACCATATTCAATATCTTATTTATAAAGTATTACTTAATTTGTAATTGTAATTTAATGACATGTAGTGTCAAATGTTTGTTTATAATTCGTTAGTAAGATAATCATAGAAATTTCTTAGAATTACACTTCAAATAAAGGGAAATTTCCGTTTTTACCAAGAATATCAACATTTCAGATGCGAAATAATAGCAACATTTCATTTTTTGAGAGAGTTTTTAGTGAAGGGTTGTTAATTATTTTTTTTTAATTATAATACTTAAAGGAAAGATACTTAGATAATTTATAATTATTGAACAAAACATTATTGAACAAAAAATTTTTAGAAAATCGAATAAAATTTGCTAAAGAACACATCGATTGAACCCTTACTAAATGGTAAAATATTCCTTGGATAGACTAGTCCAAAACTGTTTTATTTGGAACTTCCGGTTGTGAGATGTTTGTTCTTAGACAAAATAATGAAGAGTTCAGACCAAAGTATAGATTTAATGCGATTAAACATGGCGGCGTGAAAGTTAACGTATGAGGATGTTTTCTTATAATGGCATAGGTCTATTTTTTTGGATTAAACACATCATGAATGATGAAATTTATGTCGAAATAATGCAAAAACTACTGCTGATTTATGCCTAATGGAATATGCTGCTCACATGGGTTTTACTGTAAGATAATGATCCAAAACATACTAGCAAATTGGCTAAGAAATTTTTTCAAAAAGTAAGATTCGGACTATGGAATGGCCAGCTCAGTCTCTAGATCTGAGTGCTATCGAATATCTTTTGGCAGATGTTAAAAAAGGTGTATTTCAATCAAAATCTAAAAATACAATGCAGTGTGGAACGCTGTGCAGTCTGCATGAGAAGCGATTCAAATTCAGCGATGCCAGGCATTAGTTAAATCAATCCTGCGATATTGTGCCGCTGTTCTTAAAAATAAAAGCTAAGAACAAAATATCGAATTGGGATTTTGTATTTATTTTTAATTTCTTTTGAAAAAATTTTTGATTTTATGGAACTATTTAGTAAAGATTTGATTTTTTTTTCATTGGATCTATTATTTTGCACAGTCGAATGCTGGATTTTATTGTTTAATTGCGTACTGCATTTCTGCTTTTTGTTTGAATGAAAATATATGGAGCTCTATAGTTATTTAATTAATTCTCATATTGAAAAAGTTTCAATTTATTAAGTTAGTTCGTTTTATTAATTTTTAAAAATTTCTATACCAAAAGATGTTGGTGTTATTCTTTTACACAGTACTGTTATATATATATATATATATATATATATATATATATATATATATAAATAATAATAATACATTTTTTGAACCGTCAGTTAAGCTTCACTGGCAAGATGCTTCGTTCTAGTATCTGAAGCTCTCCAGTCTAGTAACCTTTCATATTAATGAATTACAATAAAATACTAAAAATCATCCAAAAGCTAGTAAAGCATAATTAATGGGAATTTTTGTCTAATATACACTATGCGAATTAATTGTTCTCCCTAGGAAGATAGTACAGTAGTTCAATCAGTGTGTGAGTCAATTTAAGTTCTAATTCTTAATAAAAAAATTAAGTTTTATTAAACATTATTTTTACTATTTAACTTTGAATTAATCTCATTAGATTAAAAAATACTTTACCGAAATAAAAAAAATATTATAAAATGTCTGTTTTAATACTATTGTTAAGTATCTAAATCAATTATGTAGTATTATCGATTTTTTTGTAAGTACGTGAAAGATAAACTTTTATTCATATTCTTAGCAAACTATTTTATCTTAATAAACGCATGAAATATTCTTATCCATACTGTACGAATATACTGTATTATATTATGAGATATCGTAATGGAAACATGACTTTCATTCTGAACGAAAATAATAATTAAATGAAATAATAAAATAAGATTACAAGTTGATAAGAACGAACTAATATCTTGAGATAAAATATATAACAGCATGTATTAATATTCGATAATTTTATCATAAAATAAATACAGTTACATTTTATTTGAAAATGTAACAAGAAAAGAATTTCTTAAATTAAAATATAATTCAAATTCGTGTCTGATTTTCGATACTTCGCTTCTTTACCATTCTTTCGTTTTTTTCATCTCTCTTTGTAGACATAATTTAATATTATTGTCAGAAATATATATGTTCCATTCGTACAAAATGGAAAATCATGGAAGAGTTATTTATCCAGCAGTGGATAGACAGAGGCTGATGATGATTATATATACATATATATATACGAGTATATATATATATATATGAGGTTCGTTTGATAAGTATGTTAAAAAAGCAGTTAAACACCACTTTTGGAAAAAAAACGATTTTATTTCTCAACAGAGTGGTCTCCATTGTGGGATTTTCACTTGGTCCAGAGAGTTTCCAATTTTTTCATCCTGTCGGAAAAGTAGCCTCTCTCAAAGTCTGTGAAATACGCATTGAGGGCGGCGATGGCATCCCCATTCGACGAGAATTTCTTCCAACTGATCCAAATTTTCAAATTTGGAAGTAGTAGAAGTCGCATGGGCTAAATTCCAGAGAATAGGATTGTTGAGAAATCAATTTGAAACCTAATTCGTGCAATTTTGCCATTGAGGCGGTCGATTTGTGGATCGGCGCTTCATCGTGGCGAAAGAGCACTTTGTTGTGCGCCAATTTTGACCATTTTTGTTTCAGATCTTCCTTCAAACGGTCCAATAATGTTACATAATAGGTTCCTGTTATCATTTTTCCTTTGTTAAGTAATCGATTATGATGATTCCTTGAAAATTTCGAAAAACAGTGGCCATTACCTTCTCAGCCGACAAAACAATTTTCTCCTTCTTCGGCGCACTTCCACCTGTCTTTATCTTCTACTTTGACTTATACTTGGACTCAGGTGTGTAGTGGTTGATTCATATTTCATCCACGGTGACGAATCGACGCAAAAAGGCCTCCTTGTTTCTTTCAATTTTCACGTCAACTGCTACAATGCTCGGTTCAAATATCTGTAGAATGTGAACAACGCATTGATTCTAGCTGAAATTTCACCTATGCTAGTTTGAAAAGTGACAATTTAAAGCCATGACTACCAAATGAATGGTGGTGCCATATCGTAGAAATTTACTAGACTTATTAAACCACCCAAGTATATATATATATATATATATATATATATATATATACATACAGGGGGTTCAAAAAATATATACATACATAAACCTACAAAATACCTTCGCAAAAGCTTTATTACTAAAATTATACAGACATCAAGGGATTATTGTAAGTTTTGTTTGACTTCTACAATTATATAAGATACTTAAAGTAGTCACCTTTAGCGTCCAGACACTTCTGAATCCGACAAACTTCAGCACAAATAACGTTGACCAGTGTGCCTACTGTGGTTGCTGCGCATGACATTTCAATCTTACTCAACCCTCAACCACCCATAATATTGTGTTATTCGATCAGAATCGTTTTCATTCATGGCATGTTACAATCTTCAGTTGTAGACTTTCCATGTTGCTCTCTTAAGAATATGTTGAATGGTTGATCTGTTAGCTCCTGTCTCACGTATACATTGTTTGACCGAATTTTGTGGCGAGCGTGTAAATTTTTCCAATACCCTATCCGAGGAAGCAGGACTTGTTGCCACACGAGACCTCCAGAATCTTAGCTTGTGTACATCACACACGGTACCATCGGTTTCATATTTATCACGTACAATTGTCAGGCGTGTTGGAGATTCTTTTTATAACTCACGTTGTCATTAACATCATACTTCGGACACACTTTCAAATTTAAAGCATCACTTCGAAACGGTATTGCTTTGTTCCAACGAAACCCGTGCCTCTGCCATTTTGTTTGACTGTCCTGTCAGTCGGATGGAAACTTTAGTATTCGTACGATTAACGATATCTCATTTGAAAGAACATCATACTACACATTGCCATCATAATTCGATTCAAGAATGTAGGAAGTCCATAGATTAACTTCATTAAATTGTGTATACATCTTTTTGGGCCCCTCTTTATACTCGTATATACATATACATATATATATATATATATATATATATATATATATATATATATATATATCTATATATATATATATATATCAATTATTATACAGTCATTTAATTTAACTTTAATAAAAACTGTCAGCTGTAACTTAATTTTGATAACCAATGTTTCATAGAATAAAATTATTTAAGGTGATATATAGTTACTAGCTAAGCCTGGCTTATATTTTAAGTAATCTTTTATAAAGAATTCCGTAAATATGATCTCTATGCTCATAACCATTTATTAAAAACTAATACTATGTTTCGCTAGTTAATAGTGCCCATTATACCACTAATTCTAAATATTGTTATTAGATTTATTAAGAATAAATTTATATTACTATTTATTATTATATTCCTTATTGATATATACATACATAGTTAATTTCGTATACATGTCACATTTCACACTACTTTTACAGGTTAGTAACAAACTTTAACTGTGATAGATACAAAACTTAGCTATTCTATTACATTTGAATTATAATTCACTTATAATACTTTACTATATCTGCATATTTATTTATTTCTTACATTCTGTTTTTGAACTATATTTTAATTTCCAGTCTTTTGAAGCAATTCTTTAAAAATTTTACTAAATTGACAACAGGTACTGATTTCATAAATACACTGATGCTAGTCTGATTGATATTGGGAAGTAAATTTTCGCTTAATAGTTCCAGCCCTTTACAATCTTTTAGTACATGAATGTTGTTTATGTGCCCATGACAAAGTTTGCATACTTTGTTTCCACACTTATCTCTCTCAAAGTCCCACCCCCACCTATCTAACCTAAATTTTGCAATTATTCATCTCTGTTTTTTTTTTTTTTTGATTTATGTGTGCAGGTAACCCGTTTTTCTTTTAATAGCAAAGTAGTAAAAAAAATCAGTGAGGGCTTTGTATTTACATCATTCCAAATTGTATCTACTGTCTCATTTCTGACCCGTTCTATTATTTTTTTTATATAATTTGAATTCGCATCACTCATCCAGTCTTTTGATAAATTAAGATTGATCAGTACATTGAATATTAAATTTGCCCAATTGTTTCAATTCTAGCTCTTTAGCTGGCTTAACCGACAATTCTATTATATCTGTTTACATTCATTATTTTTTAATTTTATATGCACCTACTATATTTACTCATATCTTGTTATAACCGATGATTGTATACATATATATACGAGGTCAGACAATTAGGTAATGCGACCGATTTTTTTCTCGGCCTGTGGTAACACTGCGAACCTGTAACTCCGCCACCGTAATAGCAGATCCCTACTCTCTCGATTGAGACCTTGACCACCCTCGTACGATCATTTCTTCGCCAGCTGTATAGTGTTTTGTAACAATGCGCGAGTAGTGCATGTCACGAATGTCACCGAATGAACATCGCTCAAGATTGTCTCCAGCAGGTTGAAAGTGATCCTACTCTTCTCGATCGAGTTATTACTGGTGATGAAAGTTAGTTCTTTCAATATGACTCCGAAACTAAACGACAAAGCCAACAGTGGCTGTCCCCTGGAGCACCAAGGCCAAAGAAGGCGAGAATGAGCAAGTCCAAAGTGAAAACCATGTTGATTTTCTTCTTCGACAGCAAAGGGGTGGTTCACAAAGAGTTCGTACCACCTGGACAAACCGTAAATCAAGTATTCTACCGCAATGTGCTCGAAAAATTTCGAAAAAGGGTGCTCAGAGTGCGTCCAGAGATCGCGAAGACTTGGGTTCTGCATCACGACAATGCTCCCTGTCACAGTGCGTTCAGTGTCTTTCAGTTTTTGGCGTCTAAAGGCATCGCAACGTTACCACAACCGCCCTATTCACCGGACATGTCACCCTGCGACTTTTTCCTATTCCCCCACATGAAAAAATTCGTCAAAGGTCGACATTTTGACTCCGTTGAAGATATCCAAGAATCTGTGACGAGGGTACTCGGAGAGGTCCCACAAGAAGTGTTCCAGAATTGTTACGAAAACTGGAAAACTCGCTGGAATAAGTGTATAGATGCGGGAGGGGACTACTTTGAAGGGGATCGCAGCGATGTACCTTAATTTTTAAATATACTCGATTTTTGAATTTTGTCGCATTACTTAATTATCTGACCTTGTATATATATATATATATATATATATATATATATATATATATGTGTGTGTATGTGTGTGTGTGCGTGTGAATATTTGTAGTTTTATACAAATCATATATTTTAATTAAAATACATGTTTCGAGACAGAATAGGAAATAATTTATTTTAAATCGAGAGATGTTTCATGTTTTACTCAGATACATTTTATTATTTTTGTAATATCCTATTCCTTTTGAAGAGCAATGACTCTAATTTCAGTGCTTCGCAGTCGATCACAATAATTTTGAAATTATAGTACCTACAATATTTTAAACTATTTTTGTGTATAACACAAGAATTATAGTTAAATCGGTTTTATCTCTTGAAACATCCCTTCTGGTAGTTTGATCATATTCACTATCAACAAATTCAATAGACAATACAAAGAATGGAACTGAACACAGAATTCATTAATTCCAAACGAAAGTTATTATTGGCCAGGAAATAATTTCATTTCGTTTGATAATTAATGACAATATATCTGATAACGCTTTATGTATTTCTGTTATTTCGGATACTGATTGAAGTCAGTCATCTAAATTAATTAGACCGTCTGTCCTGAGATTTTCTTATGATTATGCAGTTAGGTTCTCGACATCAGTAAATAAATTCTAAGTGTAATGGAGTTTTTTCCAAATTCATTCGATTTAAATTATTGTTATTGACATACATTTGTAAAGGATTTTCCATAGGAACGCAATTTTCTAAAAGGTAATATTTCACAGAGGTCAAGCTGACAGATGTATTTTTTTCCATTTCTTAAGTATTTATATTGTCAATTTTAGTTATGACTATTAGTTATGACCAACTATTATTTGAAATGTCATTGCAAATTCTGTTTTGTCTCAAATTAAAAAATTGCGTCCTTATTGGAAAGCCCTGTATGTTTAGTGCTCAATTTATTTCAAAATAACTTTTACATTCTGGTGTTAATCGTATTCAAAATTACATGCGATGATCATAGAAAATAACTGTTAGATAAAAGCTGTTTCGCTACTTACTTAAGTAAGTAGTGGACTTAATGTGTAGTGGTATCTGAAACTATCTGAATTAATTGCATCTATTACTGACCAGTAGTGTGATTCAATGAACTTGACAGTTAATTTAAGCTGTATTTATTAATCGAAAAATTGAAATTTTGTTTAAAACCATTTTCATTTTAAGTTTTAAATTAATCTATTCAGGTTTGAAAGTATTTTTGTCGAAATAAAATATAGCACAAAAAATAAGATTTAATACTATTAATAAAAAACAAAATCATTTTTAGAAACAAAAATTGGACTCATTTTTGTGTCACGGTCTATAAATATATCGAGTTAATACAATGTTAGCAATTTATGAAACATGATTCGCCACAATTTTTATATTACTTCTGAAAGATCACAAACTCGTTCTTAAAAGAACAAAGATATGTTAGAAATAGTTATATATATATATATATATATATATATATATATATATATATATAAATATAAATATATATATTTCCAATTTACTGTCCGTTTTTATTATGTTGGTGCAGAAATAATTCCGGTTTTTATCATTTTAAATTTGGCGACGGTTGATCTAGTTACTGTTATCTTTTGTTATAGTCATACGACACATTTTTGCAAACAATGAACTTAGCACTAATGATTTCAGCTTTTGTCTGTCTATTTTTCTCATTTTTTAATATTTTTGGATAGAACCTCTTAAAGTAGTTATGAAAAAAGTAAATTCGCACGATTTTATTGTATGAGTTTAAACTCGGACGTAGAGCAACTGAAACTGCTGGAAATATCCAGTTTGTTTCTGACGAAGAGCCAATTGACAAAAATGATCCTTTTCTTGATCGCATTGTCATATGTGATGAAAAGTGGAATCTCTACAACAATCGGAAACGTTCATCACAATTGTTGGACCGAGAAGAAGTTCAAAACAGTTTTCTAAGCCGAAGCTTCATGAAAAAAAGATTATGATTAGTGTTTGATGACCTAAAAGTGGCATCATTCACTTACAACTTCTTAAATTCTTGTAAAACAATGACAGTAGAGAAATATTGTCAGCTAATCAGAGAAATATTGAAAAAATACATGAAAATTTGCATCCTTTACGGTCAGCATTACTCAATCGAAAAGGATCAATTCTTCTTCATGACAACGGCCGACCACACTTCTCACAAATGACTTTAAAAAATTAAATGAACTAGGTTATGAAATCTTACCTCATCCACCTCATTCTCAGGACCTATCTCCGACAGATTGTCAGTTTTTTAAACATTTGAGTAATTTTCTACTAGAGAAAATGTTTAAAGCAACATAATACTAAATTATTTTACTTGATAATCGTATTAGTAGCAATTTTTATCAAGAAATATAAATGTCATTGGCTTTTGTATATGGGAATTACAGCAAATGAAATAATACATGAGTATTTGCATCCTTTACGGCCAGCATTATTCAATCGAAGAGGATCAATTCTTCTTCATAATAACGCCCGACCACACTTCACACAAATGACTTTAAAAAATTAAATGAACTGGGTTATAAAATCTCACCTCACCCACCTTATTCCCAGGACCTACTTCCGACAGATTATCAGTTTTTTAAACGTTTGAGTAATTTTCTACTAGAGAAAATTTTCAAAGATCAATCATCAGCTCAAAGCGCTTTAGATGAATTCGTTAATTCTAGGACTCCAGAATTCTATCTTGTAAAAATAAACAAACTTGTTTCCTGTTAGGATAAATGTGTGCATATCGATCGTCTTTATTTCGATTAATAAATATAATTTTCAACTAATATATGCGTCTTTATATTCGATACGTAAAAACCGCAATTATTTTTGCACCAATCTTATATGTGGTCGTTATACTTATGTTTCTTGTAAAGCACGTACCTTAAAACGGAGTTTTATAATCGAATTCTTTACTATATTCAAAATCAGTATAACTGAATTGATTTATCATCCTTACAAGATTTTAAATTAAGATTTCAAAAAATTAAGTTTTTAATTAAGTTCTTCTGATCATCCTTACAAGATTTTCATTACAACTATTTATTGATAAATACTGTTAACGGTTTATAAGAAAATAAAATCAAGACTGATTCTTGTTTGTATCGTCATTTTTTATTATAATCGATTTATAAACAAATTATCGAACTCATTAACAAATATATTATAAAAAAGATCACGACTGTTCTTTAGATTAATTAATAGACCTCGATTTAGGTCAGCTGTTGTTTTTTTCAAACTCTCAATGTTTAACACACTTTTCTCCTTCTTTTAAATTTTTTTAAAATAATATACGCGGAATGAATGAAACTGATTCTAGTATATAAGTAATTTAAATGAACAGATGAATGATTTATGAAACGTCTAATTATGTTTGTAGTATAACTTTCCTTATCAGTTATCGAGAAACAACTTCCATTTAAACGTTGACTATCGCACGAATCCATTTAATTGCATCGCAACACGTGACAATGTCCAATTTCATGCTCCATGTGATTTGTATACCAATTGCACATTTATGCATCAGCGTCGAAACACATGCATACAAATATTATAGGGTTCTTGGTGTCGGCTCGTTCGAACGGAATCAACTTTTATAAATGTGTATTGTGAGTATAAATGTATTTATTTATGTTTGTGTACGCGTACATAATTTATTCTGCGAATGGAGGTCACGTTCAACAAGTTACAGAAGAAAAAAAGTAAACGACAAAGTCGATGCTCTTGCTGGAGAGGAAATGAACAATCAGTTTGAGATAAATCGGAACTCGCTTACTATTCTAGTTACAATAATTAATTTAAACTCGTATTGGATTTGTTTTCTAGACTAGATATCTTTATAAAGTATTTGTGAACAGATCTTGATAGATTGACTTTTCTTTATATAATCTATAACTGATTTAATCACAATATTGAATTGAAAAAAGTGACTCATTTAATTCCGAATTAATCTGATTTTTATTACTTATATTAATAATTTAACAGAAATCTTCTCTTCGATATATTATTTTAAATTTTATCCTTGTATTAGGGTGTAACATATGAAATTGAGGAATTTGTAGGCGAAAATTGAAACTCGATATTTTTAACAAAACAAAATATATTTAATCAAAGTAAGCTCCAACAGCTTCAATAGTCTTTTTCTAACAAGAAATTATATTGTTTATCCCATTGTTATAAAAATCGACATTTTTAGAGCTTATAAAGTCTTAGAATCCTTAAATCACTACTGTTTGGTTTCGGGTTTTTTTATTTCTTAAATACTCCAAGTGGCGAAAAAGATGAGGGGTTCGGTGAAAAATCTGATGGATAAGGGGAATGCGGTAAAATTTCATAATTTAATGAATTTAATTTGGAAATTGTGATTCGAGATGTGGGTGTTTGAGCATTGTCTTGCAATATTATTTACCCATATCTATTGATTAGCATTGGTTGTTTCGTTTTTAATTTTTTATTCATGTTGTCGATTCCGCGACAATATGAATCAGCCGTAATTGCTTCGCCTGGTTTTAAAAAAGAATAATGGATTATTCCTTTATTTCGCCACCACACAGTAACGATAAGTTTCTTTTTGGTGTAATGACGGCATAGGTGCGTGTCCTGGAGCTTCATTTGCATTCAACCATTGTCAAAATCTTTTTTTGTAATTATACAGAATCCACTTTTCATCACTAGTAATGATTCGATTTAAAAATGGCGTTTTATCATTTCGAATCAACAATGAAGAACACATTTCTAAGCTTCTCAGTTTCTGACTGTCTGGTAAACGGTCCAACAATGTTGCATAATAGGCTCCTGTTATCGTTTTTCCCTTCGTTAATTAGTCGATCAGGATGATTCTTTGAGAACACCAAAAAACAGTGGCCATCACCTTCCCAGCCGACAAAACGTTGTTCACCCTCTTCGGCGCAATTTCACCAGTCGATGTCCACTACTTTGACTAATGCTTTGACTCAGATGTGTAGTGGTGGATCAATGTTTCATCCACGATGCTAAATCGACGCAAAAAGGCCTGCTTGTTTTTTTTTTATTTTGTGGCAACTGCTACAATGCTCGCTCAAACGTCTGTACAACATGAACAACGCAGCACTTCTGGCTGAAATTTCACCTATGCTAGTTCGAAAAGTGACACTTAATAACCGCGATATTACCAAATGAATGGTGGAACCATATCATAGAAATCTACAAGACTTATCAAACGGATCACTTATATTCAAGAATACTATTAAGATGAAACATATCAAGTTGCCGAATTTCAGTCAGTCAGAGGTCGACCGCAATTGAGAAAGGTTCTGTGCAATATTTTACAAGTTCAGCTATTTGGAATTGACTAATGCACTGTACCCGTCAATTTTCTTTTAAATACGGAATAATTGTTGTTATTTTTATTTTTTTATACCCTTTAACAGGATGGTGTCCACAACAAATTCGCGTCTACTTTTTTATATGAGTTCAAGTTGGGACACAATGCAGTGGTAGCAGGCGGAAATACCAATGTAGCTTTCGGGGAAGAGTCGAGGCTATCCAGAAAACAATTCAATTATGGTTCAAAAAATTTCTTTCCAGTAATATGAATCTCGACAATGAGACTCGAGGAAGGCCAAAAACCATTGTGAACGAAGAACATTTGAGAGCCATGGTGGAAGCTAATCCACATACAATATTTCGAGCTCTCGCATGTGATTTAAGTGTTAGTGTTATGACTGTTTATCGTCACCTCGCTGCAGTAAAAAAGATGAAAAAGCTGGATAAGTGAGTGCCGCACGAATTGACAGACGGTCAGAAACTGACACGCTTAGAACTGTGTTCTTCATTGATGATTCGAAATGAGAAAACGCCATTTTTAAATCGAATCATTACTTGTGATGAAAGTGGATTCTGTATGATAACAGAAAAAGATCTGGACAATGGTTGAATGGGAACGAAGCTCTAGGACACGCATCCATGCCGTCATTAGACCAAAAAAAAACTTATCGTTACTGTGTGATGGGCAAATAAAGGAATAATCCATTATTCTTTTTTAAAACCAGGCGAAGCAATTACGGCTGGTTCAAATTGTCTCGGAATCGACAACATGAATGAAAAATTAAAAACGTAACATCCAATGCTAATCAATAGATATGGGCCAATACTATATTGCAAGACAATGCTCGACCACATACGTTTCGAATCACAATTTCCAAATTAAATTCATTAAATTGTGAAATTTTATCGCATTCCCCTTATTCACCATATCTTTCACCTTCAGATAGATTTACATCTTTTTCGCCACTTTGAACATTATTTAAGAAATAAAAAAATTCTAAACCAAACAGAAGCAATTCAAAGATTCGAAGGATAAACTCTAAAAATGTCGATTTTTATAACAATGGGATCAACAATCTAATTTCTCGTCGGTAAAAGACGATTGAAGCTGATGAAGCTTATTTTGATTGAATATATTTTGTTTTGTTAAAAACATTTCGTTTTAATTCTCACCTACAAATTCCGCGATTTCAAATGTTACTCCTAATATATTTGTCATGTTTTGAGAAACAAAAACACGTTAAATCGAAACAGTGCTTGTTGTCAACATTCTAAAAATAATTCAGTTATTTGATATGATAATTCAACAAACATTATAAGTCAAAAAAGAAAAAAACGGACGCCTACATGTTAGATTAGAAATTAATCCAATTATTTTTTCCAGTTCGCTGCGCGATTATAATCCGACTAAATCATTTATTAAAAAAAAGCAGCACACGAAACATGTTTTCACTCATTAATAACTTGTACCTTCGTTTTCGCCTACATTTTAATGGAAACGACGGAATTCGTAATTATCACCGATTATTTCTTTTTCGAAAAAAAACCGTCCATGTGTCGGACGTTCCGTCTCTCTTCTCGACCATCGTCGCGGCTCTGCCAGTGCCCACATGCTGTCAAATCGTTGTCAGAACTTCGTACGGTCTTACATGATGTGTCCGAAACAAAATCGGGAACACTTTCATCGCCTACTTCCACAGAATTGTCGTACCTGTTGTTGTTTGGTCTGACATTGACCCACGACCTCGCAGTACGAACGAGAATCGAACACAACAGATGTTAAATTGATTCATAAATGGAGATTTTTTATTCGCTTAGAACAAACGTTCGAGAATGTTATTCGAGTTGAAATCGTTTTTAGATACTGTATTTGTTTTTATCGTTTCTTTCTCTTTCAATATTTACATCTGTTCGATCGAGATTTGTATATTTAATTCCTGTATACGAAAGTCAATGACATTTGTATTTCTTGATAAGAATTACTGCTAATGTTATACGATTATCAAAGAATATAATTCAGTATTAAGAAGGAATATTTTCAATATTACTTGAGATTATTCTGACTAACTATTACACAGATAGATTTCTATGACACTTATTGATATTCTTTGATATAATCAAGACATTAAATAAAAAAATAATGTTAAAACGTGTCAAGCACATGCTATTAAAATAAACCGTGAAGAGATTTTATATTAAGTTGGTGCAAAAATAATTGCGGTTTTTACATATCGAGTATGAAGATGCATATATTAGTTAAGAATTATATTTCTTAATCAAAATAAAGACCATTGACCTGCACACATTTCACCCAACGGGAAATATGTTTTTTTATTCTTACAAGATAGAATTCTGGAGTCCTAGAATTAACGAATTCATCGAAAGGGCTTTGAGTTGATGCTGGATCTTTCAAAATTTTCTCCAGTAGAAAATTGCTCAAATGTTTAAAGCTGATAATCTGTTGGAAATAGGTCCTGAGAATGAGATGGATTAAGGTAAGATTTCATAACTCAGGTCATTCAATTTTTTTAAAGTCATTTGTGAGAAGTGTGGTCGGCTGTTGTCATGAAGAAGAATTGATCCTCTTCGATTGAATAATGCTGACCGTAAAGGATGTAAATTCTCATGTATTTTTTCAATTACCTGACAATATTTCTCTACTGTGATTGTTTCACAAGGATTTAAGAAGTTGTAGTGAATGATGCCACTTCTAGATCATCAAACAGTAATCAATCTTTTTTTCATGAAGCTTCGGTTTAGGAAAATATTTTGATGCTTCTTTTCGATCTAGCTACTGTGATAAACGTTTCCAATTGTTGTAAAGATTCCACTCTTCATCACATATGACAATGCGATCAAGAGAAAGATCATTTTTGTTACGCAAACAAAGCACAAAGCAGACTTCGTGTCGTCGAATCGTTTGATTATTCTTTTAGTTCATACGGCACCCATTTATCCAGCTTTTTGTTTTTCCAGTTAAGCTTAAATGCTGAACTACTGTTGAATGAACGACATTGAATTCTTGTGCCACCTCTCAAGTTATTTTAAGTGGGTTCGCTTCAATAGTGGTTTGTAATCATTATTGCCTATAGCTGAATGACGTCTACGACCCTCCTCCTCATCGAGGCTTTCGTTTCTGTAACGAACTTTTTAGAACCACTGTTGAGCGATACCTTTACTGATTGACTCTTCACTAAAAATAAATTTTATATTTCAAGCAGTTTCTGTTGCTTTACGTCCCAATTTAAACTCATACAACAAAATCGTCGAATTTGCTTTTATTTCATGACAATTTAAGAGGTTATATCCAACAACATTAAAGAATGAAAACAAAAGACAATCTAAAATGAGTAGTGCTTATTTTATTATTTACAATGATGTATCACTTGACTATAACAAAAGATAACGGTAACTAGAAAAATCAGTGCCATACATAAAATGATAACAACCGCAATTATTTTTGCACCGACCTAATAAAATAAACATCTTAATTCAAATTTAAATATTTATCAAGTATTTATCAAGTGCTACAGGAAAATAAAGCAATGAAAAAGGTAAGGTCATACTTTTAATCCTGAAGATTTATAAAACTAAGCAGTCTAACTTTTAAATACATCTCATACTTTTGGAACAAAAAATATATTTTGATTTATTTTTTACGTTTCAGTTTTTTTTTTATTTTACTAAAAACATATTTATTGTTTTTAAATGACAATATTCTTTCTAACACTTTGAAGCCTGGCGTAGATCTGGGAATCCATTGATGTCTTTCAAACAAACTATGGTCTTAGATCGTTATCTTTTAGATGATATATTTAAAAGTCAATCATTTCTTTCTAATGAGACTAAGTTTATATCTCTTCCATTTATTAGAAAAAAATACAGTCGTCCAAAAATCAGAAAAATCGCCTTTTTTTTATTGGAAAACTTATACAAGTTGTGAACCTGAGAATTGGGTTGAATAATATTTTTTTTGCAAAAGTCAATTATTAAAAGAAATCGTATGAAAAATTTCAAGACTCTATGTCCAGGTACAAGATGTGGCCGATTTGTTTCAAAATTTTCCCCACTCAACTATAATATTATTTCTGCACTTTTTCAAATGTAATCGATTTTTCTCATTCCAATTAAATGTTTCCAATCGCAAGATTTGTTTTTCCCTGAACATTATCGACGATTTTTCACGATATATCAGATAAATGCGAAGTTTCTAATGGCTAAGCTGAATTAACATATTTTTTGTTGCAACCGACAAATTTACAATCATTATTTTGTTTACGATAAAAGAATGTAATTAATCGAAAAATATTTGTTAAGAATTTTAACATCCTTTCCTTTCACCGACTCTAAAGTGTTAAACACTAGTTTATAATTATGTATCTAACTAGTTAATTCCTACAAACCGAGAATCGACATCTAGATTTTAAAATGGCATGAAAGATGACAATGCAAAATAAACTGAATAATTCACTAAATAAAAACCTGTATATAAAATAAAAATCAAAAGATAATTCAAGAAAGAATATATGCACTCGTATATAGTTATGAAGTTTAATTTTTTTACTCTTTTAAAAATTTACCTTATAATTAATAGCTATACACGAATTCACCATATTTGTTATTTATAAAAACGAACAAAAAGTAAAATAAATCGAGAGTAAAACATACCTATAGTACAAAAAAATAATAGTTAAGGAAAAAGTGTCTGTCATTTAACTGAAATGAATGTCTTTGGAAGTATCTCTCTAAATTCTTTACTTCTATATTAAATGTTTTTTTTCAGTTGTGTGACATCAATATATTTCGATCGAAATGTATTAGGTGTGCAAATTAATTCTCTGACTTTGAATCGAATCAACCATAACTCTGTTTTAAATTAAAATATTTTCTCGTCGGTTTAGGATTTTGAAGTGTCAACCTTAACATTTAAAAACACTATAAATCTTGAACCATCGACCTAGACTCTGAGACCAAATATGCATGCCAAAAAAAACGTTGTTGTCTATTTGATGGGATATTACGGGTGTGGTTATTATGAGTAGCTCGAACCCTGACAGACTGTAAACCAAAGCGTTTCCAACAACAGCTTATCCGTTCGAGTGACAAATTAGAGAGAAAAAGACTATTGACTCGCGAGGGAACTATGGAAGTCTTTTGCAGCATGACAATGCTAAGGCGCACGTTAAGAAAAGGACCAAAGATGTGACATGTTCGCAAGACTTGGAAGTTGTCTTCAATTCGAGGTATTCATAGGACTTAGCCCCATCATACTATCCCTTGTTCCGGTCACCCCAGCATCACCTGCCTAATAGTCATTTTAAAATGGGAAAATGGTCTGAAAATGTATTGAAGACTTTATCAACCAAACCCACCATTTTTTTTTCAAAAGAGATTCATCAGTCACCCGACAGATGCGACAAAGTTGCATAAAATAATGGAAGATATTTTGAGAATTGAAATGTTTTCCATTTTGTACAAAAAAAGGCACGGAATTAATTTGTACACCTAGTATATTCATAGATATCCAATACGAATTAACAAATATTGACTGTTTCTGACAAAATCCAATATTACGAAATCCGTTTGCACATTCCACAGATGATCTAATGTTATGATTAATTTCAAAATCCGAAAGTAAATCTTAGATACACTTATATCAAAACTCATCCGATAGATAATTACAAGATAAACAAATAAATTGATCGGCCAACAGTGCACCTCGGAGCGCATCAACCTCGACAGACGGCGTAACGGTCCGTAAAGGTCATTTCCACGTATCCGTCCGAAGACAATACCAATCATCGACAGGCTCATATTTCAGAAAATTATTTATTTATTTTTTTTTAATAACGTACACAGAGCTTATACGATCGTACGTATGTTATGTGTGTATAATTTATGTTGAATCACGTGTGGAATTTTTAACAAAACGAATTAATAATGCACCGTGCAACGTTACGTGTAATGTAAAACATCGGATACATTTATATCTGTTTGTCTTATGGATGTATTGTCGTCCGTAATATCATAAACACATGGCACATCTCGATATTGTCTCCGTGTATGGAATTTATAATCAAGTTCAATGTCACCAAACACTTTTAATTGTATGCAGTGTAAATAAACTATTTAGATTGTTTATATATTTAGAATGATGAGCGCATTAACATTTGCTTATATATATATATATATAAAACGTACAATGACTAGCTACATCTTCAACGTTTTCTTCCAAGTAAACATGGGATTGTAAACTAAAACAATTATCTTTTTTTGGAAGAACATTCATTTCTGAGCATGTTCAGCGTTTGATATATATATATATATACATATAACGTACAATGACTCGATACATCTTCAGCATCTTCTTTCAAGTAAACATTAGACTATAAACTAAAACAATTCACTTTTTTTGAAAGAATTTTCAATTCTTAACATGTTCAGCGTTTTATATATATATATATATATATATATATATAAAACGCTTTTTATATATATATATATATATATATATATATAACGTACAATGACTCGATACATCTTCAGTATTTTCTTCCAAGTAAACAATTAGACTGTGAACTAAAAAAATTTATCTTCCTTTGGAAGAATTTTCATTTCCCAACATGTTCATCGTTTTCCAACAAGTACGCACTTTTTTAATTTGAAATAATATACAGAATTTGCGCTGAAATTTCAAGTTTTCATATTGTAAATAACGGTTGGGTGTATGCCATTTATAAACGAAAAATAATATCCTGAATTTTGTTTTTTATAGCGACTTGTGGGTTTTTAAAAAACTGCAAACCGCTTAAGCGGACTCGAGCCGAACTGCTTAGTTTAAAGTTCAGTTACTGACTGCTTTATTATTCAATTATCACAGTATTTATAATGATTCTTATCATCTAAACAGGATATGATTACAATTTATTAACATTATTGGAAAATTACAAAATTATTTTCTATTCTGTTATGAATTGTTTATCTTAATTATTAGTTTTTACATTATTTATAGTTTTGTTTAAAATAATGTTACAATTATTTATAGTTTTGTTCACAATAATATTCTTATCGTCTAGACATGATTAGTGACAGATATACTTGTTCTAAGATAGAGTTTAATTAAATAACTATATTATATGGTTATCTAACATATAACTCATGTAAGGCCATCGCGCCCTTTTTTACAACTACCCATTCTTTTGTTACACTTTTCAATAACATACATATACAACTGGGGCTCTGTCTCACCGATTACTCTTCGGATTGCGTCTTCCAGGTCGGGAATGGTTTCAGGCTGATTGGTATACACCTGTCTTTTAACGCGACTCTGATGGAAGCAGTCCAATTGTTTTAAATCTCAGGGTTTCGGTGGCCCATTAATGTTTCTATTTCTGTAAATAACCCAACAGGAAATTTTGTCTCCAATAAATCAGTTTTTTCACCAGCTGTGTGGCTTGTTGCGCCGTTCTGCTGGAGTCACATGTCCTCCAGATCAATATCATCGAATTCTGTCCACAAAAAAATGGTTATCATGTTTCGGCATCTTTCTCCATTCACAGTAATTGGTTTAGCAGCCTGATTCTCGAAAAAGTAAGGACCCATGACACCACTGGAGACATTTCGTATCAAATAGTCTCTCTTTCTGTATGCAGTAGCTTTTCAATGATCACACTCGGATTTTATTCACCCCAGATTTGATAGTTTTACTTTTTAATGTAACTTTCTAAATGAGCCTCGTCGTTAAAGATGGCTTTTTCAGAATAACCGTGTTGTTGTTCTAGTATCCAATTAATAAAAATGTCCGACGCAGTGAATAATCTTCTGGTTTCAATTCTTATGTTAATTGAACCTTATAATCTTTCAGCAATAAATTCTTATGCATAAAACGACATGTGGTCTTCTGAAAAAGGCGCAATTGCTGTTAACGTCATAGAATTGACATTCCTGGGTCTTCATATATATTCTTCTATGAACCAAGTTATTGTTCTACTTTTTTTGTTCAGAACTGGCACTACGAACACTTGTTGATGTTTCTTTATCTTTAACCGATCCAGTCTCTTCAAATTTACTTACTAATCGAAGAATTGTTGGTTAAAATAGACTTTCCCACTCATCTCACAAACAAATTTTTGATCAAAAATATTCAAAAAATGGTTATTGTTCATTTTTGATTAATGCTTAACAGCAAATGATCAATAATAGTTTGTTGAACATGTTTTGTGATTTGTAAGGCGAAGAAGAATCCGTGTCTGAAGATAGGTCATTTCATTCATGTTTTTCTCTTTCCTCGACATCACGAATACTAAAAATATTTGTTGGACAACGAAAAATACTTTTCTTATCTTAATTCTTTGATAATGATCCCATTTCAGTCGAAATGTGAATAAACAACCATCACAGTTGGTCAATAATCATTTATTGAACATTTTTGATTAAAAACATTTTTCTATGATTTGTGGGGTAGAAAAATAATTTATTTGTTTAAATAATTTTACACATATACACACAGGGACGGATCTCTACATCAGGGTGCCCTGAATATTTATCACCAGTAAATAATTTGCTTCCATTTCGTTTGTTTAAGGCAGAATAATTTTTATTCATTTTCTCACTTAGAGTTTTCCCTTTTTTCTCATAATCTAAAAAAAACTCTGATCACATTTTTCTGGAAATTTTTCTGTAAATAAAATTAATGATTCAATAAAAAGATGTCTTTCGTGTACATGTAATCCCCAAATCTTCAATTTTATTAATCTATTTATTCTCTCCAGAACATCGTTCCAAATTATTATTCAATTTGCATATTCAAGGTTCACTAATTCCTTAAACAAACTTTTTTCCTCCTACTTACAATTAGATTTCTCTTCAGGATATTCAAAAAAATATTTTAAAACTTTTAAAATGTTATTGCGCCCCTGTTTCATCTACAATATCTACCTTTAACCACTTGTGGTCGAGAACTTTTTCAACTGTATTTCTTGCTGGGGCGAATATACTTCTTTTTATAAAGTGGAATTTTATACTGAACAGTTAATTATAAGATATTAAGTAAAAATATCGTGTTTAATGAAATTTTAGATCTTACTGGAGAATAATAATAATTATTTGAGAATAAAAATGTGGTTTAATTTTTGTATGGTACAGGTAATATACAGGAAATTATTTTTTGCTTTATCGGCGACATTCGACATAATAAGTAGAAATGTGATGACGCTTGTATGGCGATATTCGACCGCAAAGGGTTAATTAATAAAGCTCATTTGCAACTGAAACTATCAAATGATATGCCTTGTTAGTTGACTGAAAAATATGAACGTTTATGGAATTTCGTGAATTTTTATCAGTTATTGTTAAAATATTTTCTTACATGTTTTTATGTTTGTCAAGAAAATACATAAAACTATTTAAATGACTACTACATTTACTTCAAATACATCCGAATTTAAAATCACAAATTGTACTTTGCTGTATATAATTGTCGAATAAAGATAATTTAACAATTATAGTTCTCGAAATTTGCTTTTGATATGATCAATTTATTTGTACAACCCATTTTTTGTGGGGTCCTGAAATTTAAGATTCATTAGTTTCCATATAGATTCGCCTCTGTATACACACACACACACACACACACATATATATATATATATAAATTTAAAGTAATTATAAGATATAAAATATGAATTCAATTAAAACCATTTCCGTTACAGCTCGATTCATACTTCTGCGAGAGTCAACCAAATTATAAGAAAAAATAGAAACGTTACTAATTAGTGTTAAATTAATTGAATCGTTACAAGATTTGTCACTGTATATAGATTATGGCACAATTTAACACGCTCTGTATCGCATCGTTTCGTCTCCTAAGTCTTCGAACACACAACGCATACCACATAATTACAGGTAACTGTAATGTGACAGACGTCACATTGTATTAGTTCAGCGGTTAATTAAACATGTTCTCGAGTTGGTTTTTGCATAAATTTCGTTTCATTTTATGCATAATGTATTGAACACAAATATGATTTACACACTCTTTCATATTAGCCCACGTTTAATCGCATACATTGATATATATATACATATATATATATATATATATATATATATATATATATATATATATATATATTATTTATAATATATAATTATACTGTCAAATATTTTCATAAATTTCATATTAACTGTATCAGTTATCATAGATAGATTGATTGAAATTTGTATAAATTACATATAAACACAAACAGCGCATTTTAATTTCAGTTATCAAAGTATACATCCACAACCTACACCAATTTCATTTGTACAGTTGGGCTAAAAGTTAGTTTCTCATTTCGAAAAATCGTACATTTTGTTTCTAATAATTAGTGCATTTTTTTCTTTTCCAGAAATAAAGTTTAACCTACAAGGTTTACAATGGAAAGAACAGAGGCGGCAAGAAATATCCCAGATTTTAAACGTTGACAAAAAGGCATGGAAAATGCTATTCAAAAATTTATTTCATAATCTGAAAGTGTATGGTATAAAGTTTGGTTGGACTAAACTCCCAAAAAAAAATCAACAATCGCACTCTGTTTATAGAAAGAATGTATTTGATCAAAATATACAACCAGTCCTTACCTACGGCAGCTAAACATGGGTGCTTAACGCCAAAACCATTCAAAGACTCCAAACATCACAAAGAAGTATGGAAAGAGGCATACTAGGAATGACAAGAGGTGATAGGAAAAGAATAGAATGGATACGAAAACAGACAGGAGTTATGGTTGTAATAAGAAGAGTGAAGAGTTTGAAACGGAAATGGGCGGGGCACGTTGCAAGAAGAGAATACAACCGATGAGTAACGGAAATTATTAATTGGATACCAAGGAATATATTGGAGACGAATACCACGTCGGAAGAACGCTTCGTCTTTAGATGAAATCCACGAATCGGCCCATTTTTTGCAGTCTTCATAAGAAGTGAGCTTCTGCCCAGACAGGCCATGACTCATCGATCGAAACAAGTGGTGATCAGAAGGAGCAATATCTGGAAAATACGGCGGGTGGGGTAGGACTTCCCAGTTGAGCGTTTCCAAGTATGTTTTGACCGGTTTTGCGACGTGCGGATGAGCATTGTCGTGCTGCAAAATCACTTTGTCGTGCCTTTCAAAGTATTCCGGCCGTTTTTCCTTCAATGCACGGCTCGAGCGCATCAATTGTAGTCGGTATCAATTCCCAGTGATGGTTTCATTCGATTTGAGCAGCTCATAGTAGACCATCACACCTTTATGATCCCACTAAATACAGAGCATGAGCTTGGATCCATGGATATTTGGCTTCGCCGCTGATGTTGATGGTTGGCCGGGCTTAACCCATGACTTTCTGGATTGTCGTAATTGATCCACTTTTCATCGCCCGTGACAATTCGATGCAAAAATCTCTTCCTTTTCTCCCGTTGAAGCAGCAGTTCACAAGTAGAAAGACGCATTTCAACGTCCCTCGGTTTCAATTCGTATGGGACCCAATTTCCTTGCTTTTGGATCATTCCCATTGCTTTAAGGCGTTTTCCTACCATTAAAAAGTCAACTCCCAACGATTTAGATAATTCTTGAAGTGTTTGACATGGGTCTTCATTAAGCAATGCCTCCGATTCTTCATCGTCGAACTTTTTCGGCTGTCCAGCCCGTTCCTTGTCTTGCAAGTCGAAATCACCACTTTTAAAACGTGCAAACCACTTCCGACACGTTTGCTCAACTAGAGCATGGCCACCGTAAACTTCCACTAAAATACGATGACTTTTGGCAGCACTTTTTTTCATGTTAAAGTAATGAAGTAAAACTCCCCGCAAAAACAATTTATCCGGCACGAAATTTGACAATTCGATAAAGTACAAAGTGTTGTTATTTACGCTTCAACCAAATGACATATACTGAAACTAACGCCTAAGGACAGCTGTTTTACGAGGAATATTTGGTAAAAGGAAACAATGGAAGAATGTACTACCTACGCCATCTCTTATAATTCCAACACCTAATAAAAAGACTAAAAATGAGACCAATGGACAGGTGGGATAAGGAAATTAAAAACTTTATTGGAAATCAGTGGAAAAGAGAAACATTCAATCGTTCAAAATGGAAAATCATGGAAGAAGCCTTTATCTAACAGTAGATTGACAGAGGCTACTGCTGCTGATATATATATTTCTATATATATATATATATATATATACATAAATATATATATATATATATATATATATATATATATATGTATATATATATATATATATATATATATATATATTAAATATATGTACATAGAGAGGGAAAGAGTAGAGAGAGAGAGATAGAATACAATTCACATCTGATGAACTGTGTTAACCTAATGAGTACTATTTCTATTCTAAAAAAAAACTTAAATCCACTTGTATCAGTTTACTAATCGATTACAGAAAAAAATTTGTGTTATTGTAAGTAATTGAATAGGTTAGATTTTGTATATACAATACGTTTTAATTATAATCTATAAATGTAAATAACCACGAAATACACAAATCGTATCGCATTTATAATGCAATAACTTGTACATTTCAATTTAGAATTAAAAGTGATGAATATGAAAGTCATCTTTTTATATCAAATCAAGTGAGATTAAGATATATTCTATAGATAATACAATACAATTGATGTTTTCAATTTATATCTTTGTTGATATATGTAAAGAATGTATTAATTACATTAAGTATGCTTAACAATATTATCTAATATTACTGGTATCTATTTTTGATAAATAAAATAGTAAGGCTTACATTTAAAAAGTAATGGTTTAGGTCTCACTGATTAATTACATTAAATTATCTTTATTAGAGAATTATTTGTTATTAAACTTACTAGACTTCTGAGAACAATTTAATTATTTATTTTTAAAGAAATGAGGCACTCAAAACTAATACATTCGTTACATATTTTCTCAAAATACGATTTTTATTGTTTTTAATTATTGTATGTTATATAAAATAGACAGGCAACCAAGATTGATTGTTCATACGTTCCAATTACAATTCTTTTAGTTTTTAACCAAATGTTAGAGAATTGTGGTCTTAGTTACTGTTGGCTACTGTCTTGAATAATAGAATTTTTTTCAAAGTTTGACATTTTTCTCTTTTTGAAACTATAAACAAGTTATGAATGAATATTTGACATTCATATAGGTGTTAAATCGTTGATTGCGTTAGATTATTGGTGTATATACATATATATATATATATATATATATATATATATATATATATATATATATGTATATATATATATACATATATATATATATATATATTTATATATGTATATATATATATATATATATATATATATATATATATGTTTCAAAAAACTCGCTGGAATTTTGAAAATCGAAATAAAAATTATTATTTCCTTTTTGACTCTACAGTCAAAGAAATACATCAGAGATGATCATCGATTTGTACTGATTCGTTAATTTCTATGAAACACATTGAATATTCTTACTTTATATGTGGATTAACATCCACAATACACATAGACATACTACATATATATATATATATATATATATCCACGAGGGGAAGTCCAAAATTTTTCAGAAAATGGGGGAAGTGAGTGTGAAGGTATTATTAGTTACGGTCGAACTGAGAACTTTTAATTAGTGTAAAAGTGAAGTATTGTACAGTCATCAGTACTCATCACGTTGTCGCCGTAAGAACAACTCAACTCGGAGTAACTACAAAATCATGAAGAAAATTGAACAATGTGCTGTTGTTAAATTCCTTGCTAGGCAAGAGAAAACCTTAAAAGTCATCATGAAAGATGTCTGCTATTTACGACGATTGTTTATTAAGAAAGGGCTTGGTTTATAAGTGGTTTTCTTTTTTGCGACAAGAAAGAGCAAACTTGGAGGACGATTACTGCTCTGGACGCCTGGTCGAGACAACCAGCTCACATATTATCGAAAAAGCCATCGAAATGCACATAAGAGACGATCAAAAATAATCAATAGTAATTCATTGAGTATTTTTAATCGAAGAATTTGATGCGATCTTTGAGGGGAAAAAGAATTCATTTTTGCAACAAGATTGGACTTTGAAGGAAATGTCATATCTCCATTTTACTCAACAAAACAAAAATGATTTTTTTCCAGTGACACCGCTGCATTTAGTAACTACACGAAAACATTGAAGGATACTTATATGTCCTTATTAATCTTCAGACTCCAAACCAGATCTCCAAACAAATTATTAAAAACAATTCTGATAAAGATAGCCAATCTTAAAGAAAATACATTTTGTATATCCAGTTTTATTATACTCATTTACACTCTAAAAGTGATAGATTTTTAGAAGAGATAGTAACATTTTTCTTAATTTGCTTTGGAATTATTTAAACTTGTACGGAATTTTCAATGTGAAATTATTAGTTTATGTGTATTACATCTATGTTATAAGACATAAAAAGCTTAATAAAATTTTATAACTAAATACAAAGTATATAAAACTTATAATAACAGACCGTTTTTTATATCGTCATGTATATACAGAGTGCGCCAATGAAAAGATACTATTTTAAAAGCAAACTTATTCACTTACCGTTAGATTGAGAAGATAAAATTAAGTGATACATTGTTAGTTGATACATTGATAAATTAAGTGATACATTGTGCACGGCCATTCAGTGAAAATGAAGCAGTGATTCAGTTTTCATCAAGATTTCGTTTTTAAAATCATTTTGCAAAAATGGTAAGACTGCTACAACTGTACAATGGCTATTTTGCAATTATTATAAGATTGCACGTTGTGAGTAATTACTGACCGCTTATGCCCTCAACATGTGGGTTCAGAAGATTGAAGAAAATGATTCCATATTAAATTTGAAGCATCAAGGTTCTAGAAGAACAGTAAGAAAACGAGAAAACATTGATTGTGTTAGTGTTACTGTAACGCATGGCCGATGACATTCAAACCGTAAACATTCATTTGCATTGAACATTAGCAATACATCGGTACGTCGAATATTACATAAAGATTTAAATTTCTTCAGCAAAAAATCAAATTAGTCTGGACTTAAAAAGTATTGATTTCGCTGCTCGCATGAATTTTGATCAAGATATGCTAGTGCGTTGGGATAAAGATGAAAATATGATTCACAGTTTATTCAAATCAGATGAAGCACATTTTCATTTAAACGGCTATGTGAATAGGGAGAATAGTGATATTGGAATGTTGATAATCAATTTAAACCACCATAAAAGCAGCTACATAGTCAAAAGTTTCTGTACCGTGTACATATTCGTCTTAAGGCATTATAGAGCCATTCTTCTTCGAACACAAGAACGAAAATGCCACTAACATTAATGCACCTCGTTAAATTAACATGAATACATCATTTTTATCCCAAGAATTAATTTCATTTTCACAAATTACACTGTTCCAGCAAGATGAGTCAACAAGTCATGCCACTAAAGTGTCCATGGCTGCTGTAGAACGACTCTTTCCAAACCATATCATCTTCAAAAATGCAGATGTTGTTTTACCAACAAATCGCCCAGATTTGACAGAATGTGATTATTTACTTTGGGGTTATTTAAAGATCAAAATGTATATTTATCATCCACATACTATATCTAAACTTGAATAAAAATCCAAGAAGAAATTGCAGTTGTTCTTCCAGACATATTAAGATGTGTATAGAAATTTCCGAATAAAATTATAGGAATAATTGAACTGAAATGGTTTTAATCAATCAAGTGTTATTTTTAAAAATAAAATGGCCCGGTATACCTAGCAAGAATATGTAAACGAAACTAAGGAAAAACATTTTTTAATTATTGCGTTCTCAAACTTTCCTCCTCTTCTAATGCTCCCTCTACATTACAACACTTTGCAGTCAGATTCACAAAATATTTTTTTGTTTACATTAAAATACTGCAATCAAATTCACAAAATATATTTTTTAAAATCAATTGAGCTCCATTTCCAGTTTCAAATATATTAATATAGTAGTCAGTTTTATATGAATTTATTCATAGGTAGAGAATATTAATTAAAAAGTTTAAAGTAGAAAATTAAATTGTCGATTTATTGACTTTTGTCCTTTGGGGACCGCAGTCTGTTCTCCACTATTAGTTTTGGCACGAGTAGTATACTTATCTTTTTTAATTATCTTAAAACTCATAGAATAAAAACTACTAAAAGTTGAATAAATCAGGCAAAAAATAAAAATTCCCCGATGTACATAGCAAGAATATGTAAAAAAACTAAGTGAAAATAAAAATTCATTTAATTATCGAGTTTTGAAACTTTCGTCTAGCGCACCCGTTATATATATATATATATATATATATATATATATATATATATATATATATATATATATATATATATCTGCATTAACTATGAATTATACACTTAAACTTATCATGTTTAAATAAAGACGAAAATTCTATCTGAAATGACACAATTTACCTTGTAATAATGCGATAAAGCAAATAGATATCATTTAGCAATAAACATACTTGTGAAGTTGATTAGTAATTAGTGATATTTTGTATTTCTAGTAAAGTGTTTTCCGTTGTTAACATATTTATTTGCTTTTAACTGATCTGCCGTTAAATTATTTCGTGTTTTATTTGTGAACCTTATAAGTATTAAATAGTTTTTGAATATTAACGAAGTAACAATTAACACCGACGAAGAAATGACTACCATAACAGCTAAGAAGTACATTTATAAAAATCGGTTTAATGGAAAACCAAAGAGAACCGATTTGGAAATTGTTGAAGAAATAATGCGACCGTTGGAAAATGGAGGTATTTTCATATTTCTGTAATGTATTTCGGGGTTTATATATATATATTTATATACATATACATACATATTATATATATATATACATATAATATATATATATATATATATGTGTGTGTGTGTGTGTGTTTAAATTAAATCGGTCATTTTTATAAAAATGAATATTTGTTCACAGAAAAATGCAATAAATTTCAATCCTCATAATATCTCCGATTATTTTGTATAACTTTGATCCATCTGTCAGGTAAATGACAAATCAATTATCATAAAAAAATTACGGCCTTTGAGTCGATGAAGCCGGACCTCTTCCTCTATTTCAGAATTTTTTGCATGTTTTATGCATCACAACATCTTTCCCCGAAGTTGAGCAAACCATTCGCACGATTTTGGCAGCATTTTTTTCAACCGGAATGCGAAAAGTATGCAATTCCTAATGTGCCGCTTTTAGCATGCCATCATGTTCACTATTGACATATGATGTTATATCAATTGCTTGGTCAAGATATATAGTGTTTTTAAATGTTAAGATTGGCACTTCAAAATTCTAAAATGACAAGAAAATAGTTTAGTTTGAACAGAGATTTGATTGATTCATTTTAATGGCACCGAATTAATTTTTACACCATATATATATATATATATATATATATATATGTATATATAAATATATATATATATATATATATATATATATATATATATAAATATATATATATATATATATATATATATAAATATATATATATATATATAAATGTATATATATATATATATGTACATAATGTTCGTTCATAATTTAAAATCGTTTTTCCCAACCCCTTCGGATCTGTCAAATTTATCACAGTTTGTTTCAACTACTAATATATTCCTTACTATTTACTTAGTAAAAATGCATAACAACAACCATCGTCATATTCGTTATAACATGCTGTATCACTTTGAAGAAGGACGAACTGTAGCACAGTCATTTCACGATCAGTCAATTTGCAGGATTTCTTTAGCATCCCAAAAAATTGATGTCATAACTTTTCCAGTGGATAAGACTGATTTTGCTTTTTTGGTGACGGAGAATCACCATGCTTCTATTGCTCTGATTGTTGCTTTGACACTAGAGTATTATGTTGAATTCGAGTTTCGTTTCCAGTCACAAATCGCTTGATAAAGACAGTCATATTTCTCTTAAATCGATCCAAACCGTCTTGGGAAATTTGTACTCGAATGCGTTTATGATCAATTGTCAGCAAACGCGACACCCATCTTGCCGGTAGCTTTCTGGAACAGATAGACATCTAACGGGCACAAATCTGAAGAATAGGCTGAATTTTGCAGCAAGTAGTACTTCAATTAAGCTAGTTTTGCAATGGATTCAACACCTGTATGGGAATAAACGAGTCGATCCAAAAATGTAGCATAATGCTCGCCTGTTATCGTTTGACCCTTTGGAAGATAGTAAATTAGCAGGGTCTCTTTATCATCTCAAAAATTGAACTCATAACTTTTTCATTGGATAAAACTGAGTTTGAATTTTTTGATGGCGGAGGATCATAATGCTTCCATGCTTCCATGCTTCCTTTGGTTGTTGTTTTGACTATGGAGTGTAGTGATAAATCCTGGTCTCATCTGTAGTCAAGAATATCCGAATAAATTCAGTCGTATCCTTCTTTAATCGATCCAAACAGTCTTGTACTCGAATGCGTTTATGATCAATTGTCAGCAAACGCAGCACCCATCTTAACGATAGCTTTTTCATACATAACTCTTCAGTTAAGATGTGATAAATGCGTTTATCTGAGACATTCACATCCTTAGCAATTATGGGAATCTTCAATCGTCGATCCTGTAAGACAATATCGTGCACTTTGTGGATAATTTCTTCTGTCGTTGCAGTCTTCGGACGTCCACTACGTGGGTTTCCTTCTAAGCTATCTTGGCCACATTTTAATTCAGCTGCCCACTTTTTTACGGTATTTTTACAAAGGTACCCTATCATCCAATACATTTTTCATCTCAATAACCATTTCTGTTGTCGTTAAGCTTGCCAAAAACATTATCACCGCAGGATGTTCAACTTTATCCATTTCATCAACGGTATGAAAAGAGATTTATTTAAACTGATGTTCGCAACAAGCTGGTTGAAACATTAATTATAGACTTTTAGGTTATGTATAAGATATATATCGCTTTGTAATGCGCTAAAAATATTTAAAAAATTACCGCCACTTACATGTTAGGTCGAGAGCTATTCAAATCGCCCTCGTGGTTTATGAACACAGGAAAGTTTGTGCAATATTTCATTCACATTTTTTATACCCTTGAAGAAAAATTAATTATAATTAATATAATTTACACTGGGACTCTTTTAACGATAGACCAAAGAGTCAAAGTCTTCTCATTAAAAGATCTTTTTGAAAAATGTAGATATTATTTAACCATTTTTTAGATTATTTATTAATTTGGCTATCACAAAATTATAAGACAGATTTTAGATTTCATCTAGGTAGATTTTAGTTCTTCTAGTTTTCAAATTGATATTATAACCGTATTAGGTTCAGTTATTGTTTAATTTTCAAACATAGGTAAAAATAAATTATATGTTGTTCAGTGTGAATCCTGTAGGTGATGTCTGAGTTTATTTTTTCTGCAAACATTTTCGATTTTCTTCATCAAAAAGCTCTTCAATTTCGAACTGAAGTTTAAGATCTATCTCAGGATAACGGAAGACTATTTGTAGAACAAACAAAGTCTAATAGGATTCACGTAGATTAATGAAAAGTAGATACGTAGGCCTACCGAACTTTTCAAATCGCCCTAGTGTTATCAAAAAAAATGTTTATCTTGCATAACATTTCTTTTATAGAAATATTAACCGAAGCAGTGTTTCTAAGCGTCGATCCTTACATGAGAGTGTATATGGATATTTATCACCAGCGAGGAGATGTAATGATTGGAACTCAGGTTGCCAGGTATGTAATTTAAGAAATGAATTTAAAGAACGATAGTAACGAATTATTTTATTTTTAAAAAGAACGTTAATACTGTCTTTGTTATTTTGTATTATTAATTTATTTACAAAATTATCTTTCATTATATTTCAACATTCATTCACAATTATTGCTAGAAAAAATACCGAACACTGTTCTTTCATTTCTAGTTATTTTTTTTACTCTATCTGCAAGCGATTCCCATTCTAATTTATGTTTGAGTTGATTCCTAATTTGAAACGCTTTTCATTTGATAATTATTTCTGGAATACTCTCAAATGATGAACAACTGTGCAGTGGTTATAAGCAATTTTATAATAACTGACACACAGAAGAAATCTATGATACAAAATTAGTATTTGTTTCCAGATCTCACACCTTTATTGAAAGTAATATATTTAGAAATTTGTTCATAGTTCACTATTTTCATTTACATGATGCGATTCTCCTATTATTTAGCGTGCATCTCTTTTTTTCATCACAATAAAACTTGAAACCATTCAAGATTTATAAACTCTTATACGAAATATATATATATATATATATATATATATATATATATATATATATATATGCTCTTATCATATTTTAACTTTTATTTGAGATATCGATTAATGATTTAAAATAAAATAAGATGGCTTTCTTGACACATGCTCGATACAATAAGGACATTATCTTTTGTGTATGAGCATTTGAGAGAGAAATAGACTTTTTGATTTTTAATGTTATTGAAATAATTACAGAATCATAGAGAGTAAGCATATAAACTTTCCGGTCGGAAAACATGTGGTTGGAAAGTTTGGCTGGAGAACACACACAATCACAAAGATTGAATCGAGTGAATCTACAACTGGAGTTGATAATGTATACATACTTCCCAATTTTGGAGATTTACCACTGTCATTAGGACTGGGAGTCCTCGGTATGCCTGGGTAAGTGTCTAATATATTAATTGAAAATATTGTTGTAAAACCTGGTTAAATGGTTATCAATTATGAATTATATATTTTTTATCATTTTTATTTCTCTTTCGGAAACCGTAAAGTTTTTGGGAGGGAACAAGTTTTGATCGAAAAAAGTAATTTCTGAATTAAATTCCTGTTTTGAATACCTTGACGAATTGACCTGTTCTGGTGGTATTTTTATATCACCAGAACAGGTCAATTCGTTCGATATTTCTAGATTTTTCTTAGAATATCGATGGAATAAATGAATTAGATTAAAAATTATTTTGAAAAATAATAAAAATTAACCGAGTTTTTTAAGACATGGAAAGCATATTGATATGGAAAAAATATTTACATGTGCAAAAAACAGTTTTTTAGCATTTTTAAAACATGGACATGTTTTAAAATCATCATTATTGCAATCTGTTAAAATTTTGAAGATTTTTTCAAAAGAGACTTAAAATATAAGAGAAAATATTTAACAATTAAACAGAACAGACTTGTTTTAAGTTATATTCCAGTGAATTTATGCGAAAAGATTTTGTGTAAAAATTAATTCGGCGTCTTTAAATTGAATCAATCATAACTCTGTTTTAAATTAAAATATGTTCTTGTATTAAAAATTAACCGAGTTTTCTTGTTTCATTATACAAGGTTCTGAAAACGTTTCGGACACTTCTCGTATAGTTCTCATCAAAAAAATATACAAATACTTTCAGTTTTAACAAATTGATTTATGTTTCCTAGATTTTTTTTAGAAAAACAAGTAAACACTAGATTATTATGAATTATAAATACTACTTTTTCATGATTTCAAGGAAATTTATTTCCAAATCGTTTTGTTAATAGCAAGTTTCATGTGTAACAAATGGAAGACTTGTGTCTGGTGACATTTCATCAAAGACATGAATATAAAATGGATTTTAATGCTTTATTTTTGTGTCTGCTTAGCAGAAAACAGAACAAACACTTGTTGATTAACATAAAGTTCAAATTGAAGCTCTAGTTGAAGACACGGAATACATATTGAAATGGAAAAAAATATTTACATGTGCAAAAAACAGTTTTTAGCATTTTTAAAACATGGACATGTTTTTTAAAAAAATCATCATTATTGCAATGTGTTAAAATTTTGAAGATTTTTTCAAAAGAAGCTTAAAATATAAGAGAAAATATTTAATAATTAAACAGAACAGGCTTGTTTTAAGTTGTATTCCAGTGAAATTATGCGAAAAGATTGGGTGTAAAAATTAATTCGGTGCCTTTAAATTGAATCAATCATAACTCTGTTTTAAATTAAAATATGTTCTTGTCGTTTTAATATTTTCAAGTGCCAACCTTGAAATTTAAGAAACACTATATATATATATATATATATATATATATATATATATATATATTGGCCAAGGAGTTAATATAACTTCATAAAACAGTTGTGAACATGATGGTGCCCTAAGAGTACCAAATTAGGTATTGAATACTTTTCGCATTCTAGTTGAAAGAAATCCTGTCAAAGCCACAGTAATGACTTATATAACTTTGAAAACAGGTGTTGTGATGAATAAAACATGCAAAAAGTGCTCAAACTATGAAAGAGGTCCGAAAATGCGTTAAGACTTCAATGGCTCAATGCCACTATCTTTTTTCTACTAGGGATTTATCAGTTCCCTGACAGATGGAACGAAGTTATACAAAATAATGGGCGATATATTAAGGATTTATATGTATTCCGTTTTTTCATAAACATTCATTTTATATAAAAAAAAAGCCACTTAATTAATTTGTACACCTAATATATAACCCATCCCTTTGTCACTGTGGACAATATCCATCGTTGCATTTAGAGATATTTTATGTAGATAGAAAAATTAAACAAATTAAGGTTTAAAATAATAATTTAAAAGTTTATACTTTAATTAAGCATTATTTAATGTTTTAAATATTAAGAAAATATTATGTTTTTTTTAAAGTGTAAAAGAAAATTACAAAAATATTTTTAACAATTCATCCCTAGAAAAAGAAAGTTCCTCTACGATGGATTTCAGTTTTTTCGAATGATATTCAATTTTAATTACAATATTTAAGTAGCCACTTATCTGTAGGATAAACAAAATATTTTTCAACAAAATACGTTTCCTAACACTGTAGTAAAATTCAGTTCCACAAATCATTATTTTCTTATCTCACACACCAAAACATTTGTGGTGAAAAATGTTCAGTGGAAGATTTTTCTGTACCTCAACACTGAAGATGATGGTCATCGAAATTCATATAAGCCAAAATCAAAACATCTTTATTTTTTTCTTGATATTTTTGATCAGAATTTTTTTATCGTTTATGGATTAAGAATAAAATTGATTTTTAATCTTTTAATAATAAAAATATTACACAAACTGGTTTAATGGACTTCGATCTATAAATCGTTCTAAAAAATTAAATATTCTATTATTTGCATGATCTCTCATTTCAGAAACACCGCATATTTCGGATTCCAAGAAATATGTAAGCCAAATTATGGAGAAACTGTAGTCGTTAGTGGAGCAGCTGGAGCTGTTGGCAGTATTGTTGGTCAGCTTGCCAAATTGCGTGGTTGTTTTGTAATCGGCATCGCTGGTTCTGATAAGAAATGTCAATGGATATCAAACAGTTTAAATTTCGATCGGGTCATCAACTACAATAAAGAAAACGTCGAGATCGCCTTAAAAGCAGCAGCCACTAGGGGAGTTGATATCTACTTTGATAACGTAAGAGATTATTGATTTTATATTTTCTGAATATTTTTTAAGAATATATGGAACAGTTGCAGAAATTATAAGAACTTGCTATAAATTTGTCAGATCATTCCATTTGCTTTTATTCCAGAAGCTATAAGAAAAGGAATTCTTACATATTTCTTGTAGTCTTATGGAAAAAAATAAAATGTTGGATATGATAAGAAATTTAAAAAAATGAGAATTATTTACAACTTTTAAAGTAAATATTAGGTGTACAATAACTTTGGTATCTTTTTTCATAAAAAAGGAATGTTTCAGAAAAATGGAATACATTTTAATTCTCAAAATATCTCTCATTATTTTGTATATTTTTTTTGCATCTGCCAGGTAATTGAAGAATCCCTTGTCGAAAAAAATGAAGCGTTTGAATCGATGAAGTTGTAATACATTTTCGGAATTTTTCTACTATTTTATCATTTTTTTGCATGTTTTTCATTACAAAAGTTTACTTCAAAGTTGAACAAAGAATAACCAAGGGCTTCGGTAACATTTTTTCAACCGAAATGCGAAAGTTATGTAATACCTAATATGTTGTCTTTCTGACTCTATCATGTTCACTACTGCTTTATAAGTTTATTCCAACTTCTCAACTAAGAAATATAGTGTTTTTAAATGTTAGATTGACATTTGAAAATTCTATAACAATGATAGAATATTTCAATTTAAAACTGAGTTATGATTGATTCAATTTAAAGGCACTGGATTAATTTTTACACTCAATATTCGTATAAATTCACTAGGATTTAATTTAAAACTGTTCTGTTCAACTGATAAATATTCAGTTTTAAGGTACTGAATAAGTTTTTACACCAAATATTATACGAGGGCAATTTGAAAAGTTTGTGGCCTTACTAAAATGATTGTGTTTTTAAATGATTTTCATTTTTCAATATGGTCCCCCTGAACTTCAATGTGCTTCATGCGGAGATGCTCTAGTGTTTTTATACTGTCTCAGAAATCCTTTTCTTAGAGGTCCTCAAAATAGTGATTCAGTGTTACTATCAGTTCTTTATCTGAAGAAAATCGCCTACCACCAACGAATTTTCATGTTTTGGGAACTGATGGAAATCTGAGGAACCCAAATCTGAAGAATAGGTTGAATGGGACAACAAGTAGTACTTAACTTAACCGAGTTTTGTTATGGATTCAACACTTGTATGGAGATGTGCATTGTCCTGATAGAAAATGATTTTTTTCTCGATAAACCTGGTCTTTCTCACGAATTGTTTGATAGAATCGATCCAAAAATTTAGCATAATGCTCACCCATTATCGTTTGACCCTTTGAAAAATAGTAAATTAGCAGGATCCCTTTATCATCTCAAAAATTAAATCCGTAAAATTTCCATTGGATAAAACTGAGTTTACCTTTTTTGGTGGCAAAGATTCATCGTGCTTCCATGTTTCCTTTGGTTGTTGTTTTGACTCTGTAGTGTAATGGTGAATGGTGGTTGAACACAAATCTCCGAATAAAGTTAGTCGTATCCTTCTTAAATCGATCCAAACTGTCTTGGAAAATTTGTACTCGAATGCGTTTATGATTAATTGTCAGTAGACGCGGCACCCATCTTGACGATAGCTTTTTTATACCTAACTCTTCACCTTTTAGCTAATACTAAGCTAATAATCAGCTTCACCTTGTAGCTTTTTCTTACCTAACCTAACCCTTAGGATGTGATACACATGTTCTTCTAAGCACCCACAATCTTAACAACTTTGGACACCTTCAATCGTCGATCCAGTAAGACAATATCTTGCACTTTGTGGATAATTTCTTCTGTCTTTGCAGTTTTCGGACGTTCACTACGCGGGTTACTTTCTAAGCTACCATGGCCACATTTAAATTCAGCTGCCCACTTATTTAGGGTTTTTTACGAAGATGCCCTATCACCCAATACATTTTTCAATCTCAATAACCATTTCTGTTATCGTTAACCTCTTTTTTCCAAAAACATTATCACCGCAGGATGTTCAACTTTATCCATTTCATCAACGGTATGAAAAGAAATTTATTTAAATTGATGTTCGCAGGAAGCTGCTTGAAACATTAATTATAGACTTTTAGGTTATGAAAAAAATAGATACCGCTTTGTAATGCGCTAAAAATATTTAAAAAATTACCGCCACTTACATGTTAGGCTAAGAACTTTTCAAATCATCCCCGTAGTTTATGAAAATAGGAAAGTTTGTGTAATATTTCATTCACATTTTTTATATCTTTGAAGAAAAAAATAATTATAATTAATAAAATTCACACTGAGACTCTTTTAACGATAGACCAAAGAGTCGAAGTCTTCTCGTTAAAAGATCGTTTTGAAAATGTATATATTATTTAACCATTTCTTAGATATATTTATTAATTTGCATATCACAAAATTATTATTCAGAATTTAGATTATATCTAGGTAGATATAAGTGCTTCTAGTTTTCAAATTGATATTTTAACCGTACTAGGTTCATTTGTTGTTTAATTTTCAAACATATGTAAAAATAAATTATATGTTGTTCAGTGTGAATCCTGTATGATGTCTGAGTTTATTCTTTTTACAAACATTTTCGATTTTCATCATCAAAAAGCTCTTCAATTTCGAAACTGAACTTTAAAATCTATCTGAAGATGAAGACAGACTATTTGTGGAATAAACAATTTCTAATAGGATTTACATAGAATAATGAAAAATAGATACATAAAAAATCAACAACAAAATAAGAATTGTTGGATCTATTGAACAAACAGATTTTGATTTCACGAAAGGAAAAACACTTATCATGTTCGATAAGTAGTGAAAACATTTTGTTAAGATTTCTTTAATTAATAAATTTTATGAATTGATTATTTTCAGGTCGGTGGGACTATCAGCAACATCGTACTCAACTATATGAACGTTGGTGGTCGGATTGCTGTCTGTGGATGTATTTCAGAATACAATTCAGATCCATCAAAACCAACATTAGGTAAGTACATGGATCAGATATTAAATTACTAGTATATAGCCCGTCAAAATTGATGGGAAAATAGAAAGAAAAACTGTTAATTGATTTTTATAATATATTATATTTAAACATAGGAAAATACCTAAAAATTAAAGTTGGTGAATTAAACCTGAAACCTATCCATTCTGAAAATTTCCTTATACATCACATTCGTTAGATGGCGGTAGACGGTCACGTTAAGGACAACGTGACGAGAAATGTGGTTTTTTATTATCAAGATATTTTTGACATATGAGAATCAAATTTACATCAAGGAATACACATTTTTTCATACCTGGATTTGATCAGAAATATTCATTTTCGATATTTCTTTTGGTTGGTTTTGGAAACCAAAAGCGTACTCAGTCTTTACTTATTTTTGATTGAAGTTCAGCCTTCGTTAAAGCACCTGAACCACTCAAAACACATGACGTGACTTAAAATATCTCAGAAGATTTTTTCCAACAGTTCAATCTTACAGTCGCCATTTTTCCAAGTTAAAAACAAAATTTCACACAAACGCACTACTTTCAATCATTTCTATCTTAAAAATATCTAAAATAAAAAAATAATTCATCACTAAAAACAGTATAACTCTTGAAATAAACTACTGCTTGATACAAATTCAATAGAACTAAACTCACAACCAATGATCGCATCATATTACTTTACTAGTTTCTTCCTTCACTTACCAAACATTGAGTTGTGAGTGTACTCTGCACATTTTTCCATCAAATTTCATATAAAAACGAAGATCAGTTAAAATTTGTTAATCAGAATTTGATTATAAATTTCAAAAGATGTTGCAACTCAAATTGTCATCTAACAATTCATATGTGTGAGAGTTTAAAAAAACATAATTTTTTAAAAAAAAAACAAATATTTGTTATTACACTTTTAAAAACATTAAATTGTGCATGAAACGATTTAATTATATGTTCTTCTACTAAAGTAATTATTATTTCTTTATCAAATCAAATTTCTTTATCGTTTCGTTTCCAGAAATATCTCTCTCTCTCTCTGTATATATATATATACATATTTATATATATATATATATATATATATATATATATATATATATGCGGTGGTATTTTGTCACCTGAAGCAGACATTCTTATAAAGCGCCTTTATTCTATACTAAGGTGACCGATTATATAAATTAAAGAACCTAATAACTCATTTTATATATTTATTTAATGGCTTCAACATTTTTAACACAAACAGGAAACAGTTGTAATAATACACAACAAAAGAGTAAATTTGTACACAGAATAATTAATAGACAAAATAATTATGTATTATACTTGAAACTTACATGTCTTGATTTTAGTTCCGTGAAAAAAACATGAATTAAATCTTCATAATTTAACTACTCACATAAATTGCTTTCAATAGTCATTAAAACCAGCCAAGCCGACTAATATTTCTTGTTCTATCGCTGACCTTAAATAATTTGGGGAAACTGCGTTCTCTAGAAGCAACTGACATGGATAAAGTTAGCATTATTTGTACGTAAATAAACAAATTCGGAAATACTGTAGACAATATATGACATTATCATTAAAATTTTGAACTCAGTATCTTCCCAAAGAATGGCAGATGAGCATTATATGTCTCATCCATAAGAAGGGCAAGAAGCTTAATTGTGGAAACTGCAGAAGAATATCTCTACTAAACACCTCATATAAAATACTGACTACGATTATTAAAGGGAAGCTTCACAAGTATACAGATTATATATTTGATGAATCTCAAGCAGGTTTTAGACCAGAAGATCCACAATAGAGCAGCTCTTCACGATGAAGCAAGTTCTTGAGAAATTCTGGGAGTTCGACGTAGATTTACCTGGACTTCAAGCAGACCTATGACAGTATTAACCAAAAAAGGCTGTACAAAATGATGCTAACCCTGAATATACCTCCTAAATTAGTGTGGTTAGTGCGAATAACAAAGAAAAATACACAATGTAAAGTCAAGATCAATTGAGAACTAACTGAAAGTTTTGACGAACCGGTGGGCCTAAAACAAAGTGATAATCTGGCCACAGTTCTCTTCGACTTATCACTTGAACATGTAATACAGACTATCCCAGTAAACGTGAACTCCACCGTACTCAACAAAGCACAACAAATAGAAGGATATGCCGAAAACCTTAATATTATGGGAAGATCTATACTTGCCATTAAAGAAACCTTTGAATCCATTGAGACAGCTGTAGCAAACATTTGTCCCCGAATAAATGAGAATAAAAGCAGACTAATGCTGTAAAGTAGAAGACGAAGGAGGAGATTAGGTCGAAACATCACCATCGATGATTGCAATTTCGGGGTTGTAAACAGTTTCACATAATTTAGCTGAATCATCAGCAGTGAAAATGAGGAATCGGAAGAAGTTCATAAACGAATAGGAGCAGTAAATAGAACATATTTTGTGCTCTTTCCCATAATGAAATCCAAAAATGTGCACAGAAAGACCACAATCCGACTGTATAACACCCTCATCCGTACTGTCATATCTTATGGAGTTGAAGCGTGGATCGTGTTAGCTAAGACTGTAGCAATGTTGGACATCGTCGAAAGAAGAATGTTGAGAAGAATATTTGGGCCAGTAAACGATGGAAATATATGGACAATATGCTACAAATTTCAACTATATAAAATCTATAAGGAAACAATACTATCGGTCTTTATAAAAATGATCAGGCAGCGATGGGCAGGTCACACTGAGTGGATGGCGGATTCAACAGTACCAAAAAGGGCCTTGAATGAACAACCAGGCGGGAGAAGATCTGTGGGAAAAACAAGGCTTAGATGAATAGGCAATGTGAAGAAAAATTATGCAGTGGAATTGTTGAGAGTAAGGAACTGGAGGATGACTGGTAGGCAGAGGGATGTCTGGAGGTAGAAAATTGAGTAGGCAAAGGCTCGATTTGGGCTGTAGCGCCACCTAAGAAGAAGATATATATATATATATATATATATATATATATATATATATATATATGTGTGTGTGTGTGTGTGTGTTTGTATGTACTTTCACAACTAAATTATTCTCTTATTCCACAAAGTATGAAAGTTTTTTGAAACAAAAATGTTTAATGTAATAAATGATTACTGATCATTTTTAATTGTTGGTTATATGCATTACGAAGGCGAACTATCATCCTCAGAGTGTTAAGCTTAGAAAAATAGAGAAAAAATAGTTTCTGTACCTCCACGCTTTGATGATAATAAAATCTCCACCGAAATACATATGAAGTAATTAAAAAAATAACGTTATTCATTTGTTATAGATCTTTGATCAAAAAAAATATGGATTGTAGGGTGAAAGATTAATGCATTTGAGAGAGTGATTTCAGCCTCCGTCCGAGAATTGTGTGTATTTACTATTTAGTTAAGATTTTAACAGTTTGTACTTTTCTTATTTCATTTCTTTTAGTAATTCTTATGAAGAATATTTGTTTCAGTTCCTTCATATCAAAGCCACTTTGTATCGAAACGTTTACGAATGGAGGGATTCGTTGTTGATAGATGGGCGAAGAGATGGATGGAAGGTATTGAACAGAATTTAAAATGGGTGCAAGACGGTCAACTTCAGTACAAAGAAACTGTCACTGATGGATTCGAAAACATGTACGAAGCGTTTGCAGGAATGCTGAACGGCGATAACATGGGCAAAGCAATTGTGAAAGTGTGATTATATTATATTTGTTTTAATTTTTACGGTGATATCCTTTAAAAATAATTAAGATCATAATATATTTCAAAATGAATAGTAAACTACAAAATATACTTCAAGTACTGTTATAAATTAAAATTATATGTCTATATTTTTAATAAGTAATATAATTTACAGATAAATGCATGATTAAGACCGATTATTGTTCTCACAATAATGGATATAAGATCATATTATAAGATTATAATGGATATAAGATCACAATTATTTTAGGTTCTTTATTTAAAATGATATTTTAGAACTTAATATAAATTTAGTGCAACAAAATCTAGAAAAAGAAACTACAAGATAAAAGAAACTCAGCATTTCTTCATAGAAACACAATTTAATTCTCAAAAATAGGTGTGCAGTTTACTATGTTACTTATAAGATTAATTAGACTTTTTTTAATGATAATGTGAATATTTGAATCATAAGTTCTGAACCATTAGCTCTGAAAATTTTCAAAAATTGCACCTAAGTTACTACGTTCAAATATTTTTTGATTAGGTTAAATTATAATGTAAGTAATTTGAGAATTAAAAAAACAAATATTATGAAAAAGATCAGTGCTCTTATATATACATACATATATATATATATATATATATATATATATATATATATATATATATATATATAAACGTATTTCCAATAGGGATGCAAATTTTAAAAGGTTTTATTTCATAAATGTCAATCTGAAAGCTGTACTTTTTTTATATTTGTTAAGTTTATATATTGCTATTTTTAATTATAGCTTCGTATACAACAAAACAATGTATTAAAATAATACAACTGTATTACGAAAATGGTCGTTCTATAACAAGTGCATTTCATAAATTACACGAAATTTATTCTCGACGCATCCGTCCATCTGAGTCAACAATTCTTCGATTAGTGAGAAAATTTTAAAATACTGGATCGGTTAAAAATAAAAAAAACATCAGCACTTATTAAGTAAAGTATTTTTCGTCACCCAACAAATATTTTTGTAGTCTGTGGAGTGGAGGGAAAGAGAGAAACATAAAAGTAACGATCTATTTTCACACATGGATTTTACTTTTAACTTAAAAATCACAAAGCATGCTATAAAAACTATTATTGATCATTTTTGATTAAGCAGTCATCAAAAATGATCAGTAATCGGTTTTTGAACATTCAAAAATCTGGTTATGATATGAGAGAGAAAGAGTTTATGTCCATCTTATCAACTATTCTTCGATTAATGAGTAAATTTGAAGAGATTAGATCGTGTAAAGATAAAGAAACACCAACACTTGTTCGTAGTGCTGGTTCTAAAGTAAACGTTGACTTGGTTCGTGAAAGGATGCATCAGAAGAGCCAGAAATATCAATTCCACGACGTTCACAGCAATTAAGGCTTTCACAGACACCCACATCGAGTATTTGGCATAAGGATTTTTTTTGGAGGCTTATAAAGTTCAAGTAACATAAGAATTAAATCCATCAGACCATTCACTGTATTGGAGATTTGTTAATTGGATACAGGAATAACAAAACGGTTTTTATGAAAAAGTCACCTTTAGCGATGAGGTTCATTTTGAACTCTGGCTACGTTAGCAAGTAAAACTGCCGAATCTGAGGTGAAGAAAATCTGAGGGCGGTAGTTGAAAAGCCACTGCATAAAGAAAGTGTGACTGCTTGATGCGCACTTTGGTCCTGTGGAGTGATTAGTCCTTACTTTTTTGAGAATCAGGCTGGTAAAGCTATTACAGTGAATGGAGGACGATATCGAAACATGGTAACAATTTTTTTGTGAGCAGAATTCGATGATTTTGATCTGGAGGACATGGGTTCTAGCGGAACGGCGAAACAATCCACACAGTTGGTGAAACAATTGATTTATTGTGGAAGAAATTTCCTGATTAATTCCATAAATGAAGACATTCATTGGCCATCGATATCCTACGATTTAACACCGATGGAATGGTTTCTTCAAGGTCAAGTTAAAGGACACATGTACGATAATAATCCTAAAACAATTTCCGACCTAAAAAATGAAATCCGTAGAGTGATGAGACAGTCTCAGTTGTACAAGGATGTTATTGAAAAGCTTAACAAAAGGATGGTTGCTGGCATTCACTTACACGATATTATTTTTTATTTATAAGCGACATACCCACCAACTATTATTACGCCGGTAGAAAAATAATTACGGTTTATGACCGTCAAATTCATATACATTAACGTAATTATTTTCCTAACGACCTAATATTTACAATTAATAAACTTGAAATTTCAGCACAAACTCTGTATTTTATTTCAAATTAAAAAAAGCGCGTCCTTTGAGAAATCTCTCTCTCTCTCTCTCTCTACACACGTATATATATATATATATACGTGTGTCTGGGTGTGGGTATTTGTCCAAGAGTTTACAATGATTGGTCTCTATTGTACAGTTCTTGCTAGTCTTAATATAAAAGTAAAGTGTGTACCTGAAGATGAAGCATGAAGAAAATAATAAGTTTAACATAATGAGATATGATGTAATTGGACTGGATTTGTGCCAGAAACAACTGTGCGTGTATGTATATTGACCCCTGATGAAGATCACGACCAGCAACGGAAACAGTTCATTATATTTCTCGTTAGATTTTCAATAAATCATACAAGCATATATCCAAGTTATTATCTTCGTACACGACGGGTTCGTTGAATATTAGAAATAATTATGGGACGATGAAACCGAAAAAAAATATTAATTTAAAACGAAATTCTGACAGTAATTGCTGACGAGTGCTGATGAAGAAGTGAATAAATATGATTGAAGTGAACAATTATCCATTAACTATTAAATAATGCGCCGTGTGTCGATGTTGAAATTTCACATAGGCAATCATTAAAAGCGTTTTTCACATATATTTGCTGATTAATGACGTTGAGGTAACGCGTCATTTTCTAATTTGTAAATATCAAAACGATGGAATGTTAAGAAATGAGGAAGTTATCAGTCCTCTGGTCAGTATAATTAGTTTGTTTTATATTCGGATCGCTTCTCATCCCAGCAGGGATCATTTTGATCGGTTGTGTTCAATTTTTAATTTATGAAATAACGTACAGAATTTTTTAAAACACTGTAACTCACAAATAACGACGATATTTGGTTACAAAAATTGTTTTTATTCAGAATATCTTTTTAAGATTCAAAAGGCAAGTGCTGCGTAGCAAAATATACATTATTTTCTCTATAAAAATGTCACTATAATAATTTATTTTTAATCAGTGATCACGTTGATACGTTTATCTGGTGCGGTTCATTCTTTAAGATTACCTAAGTGTATATTCTACACTAATACTTTCGACACATTAACCATTTTCAGACAAGTATCATAGTTTCATATCTATCTGGCACATGCGTCGAAACAAATATTGGAAACAGATATAAAGAGATAGTGTGATAATTTCAGTACCAAAAATCCGTTGGGAAGATTAAGAGAAAAGCTAATATACTTTCTTTAGATCTATTGTGAAGAAGTAAAACAAAGATGCAAGGATGGATCAGTGCAAAAGTTTGTATACGATTTCAAATTGAAAGTCGAACGATTATGTTTCGTAGAAAACGTTTTTATTAATCAATTATGCATTCACCATTGTCTTCTGCAATCATTTTCCAACGCTCAGGTAACTGCTGGAATCCTCGTTTGTAAAAGTTGCGCGGTTTTTCAGTAAAAAAAGGTGGTGAGGTGGTTTTTCTTAACCACAAAAATACATTTTATATATACAAAGGTATAAAATACATTCAAAAACATATACTTTTTAAAAAAAATATATTTTTGTAATTATTTTTATTTGTATTTGTAAATGATAAGCTCTTTTATTTAAAAGATTTATATGCTCGATACTTCTGTCCGATTATCTCTGTATATATTTATGTATATATTTATGTATATATTTATATATATATATATATATATATATATTATATATATATATATATATATATATATATATACATATAGGTGATCTGTCACTTCAATTAAAATTTTAAATAAAACAAAACATTACTTACATTGCTGAAATCATCATCAGAACTCCAAGCAGGATCAACGTTTTTCTTTTTCAATGAATTGAGTCGAATTGTGTTTCCTGAATTCGGTGGCATTTTGAAAAAGCAGCCACTGGATTCGAGATCACTGAAAATGAAAAAAAAATATTTATTTCAGATGAAATTGGATATTAGTTCCTCATAAAAACTGAACTAAATCTATGATCTGGTATTTTAACGACTCGCTGGACCAAGGGTATAGCGCTCAATGAACACTATATTGAGAAATAAAATCGATTTTTTCCAAAAAAACGGTGTCAAACTGGCTTTTTTAACATACTTATAAAACGACCCTCATATATACATATATATATATATATATATATATATATATCTATATATATTTATATATATATGTATATATATATATATGTATATATATATATGTATATATATATATATATATATATATATATATATATCTTGTTTTATACAAATATTTTTCTTTAATGCAACTAAAACAATTAGCCCTTTTTCATATCAATGTTACAATAATTTATTGTTGAGAAAAGTTTTTGAGAATATTGAGAAATAAAATCGATTTTATCCAAAAAACGGTGTTAAACTGACTTTTTTAACATACGTATAAAACGACCATCATATATATATATATATATATATATATATATATATATATATATATATATATATATATATGTATATGTCTTCTTATTATATACACATGTTTTTCTTTAATGCAACTGAAACAATTCGCTCTTTTTTCATATCACTGTTACAATAATTTATTGTTGAGAAAACGTTTTCTGAATATTAACTTATTATAAGTGTATTAATTTATTGAACACTTTTGGGCAAATATTTTTTTACGGTTGTGGACTACAAAGAAGATAATTTGTATCTTCTGTACATTGGTGGTTATAAGATAAATGATAGAAAATTTATACACACAGAGATCAAAATCGTGAGTAACAGATGTTAAAGTAAACAAAACTTGAATGTGCATATGTATAATGCATGTGCATGAATATGCATTTTAAAAAAACTTGACTTTTCGAATATTCTCTTATCTTTTAGAATATATTATCAAAATTTTCATATCTACTATTTAAAAGTGAGTTATACTTGTTTATTCATCATAACTCTTTATATATATATATATATATATATATATATATATATATATATATATATATATATATATATATATATATATATATATATATATATATGAATTTGGTGAGAAAATAATCCGAATACAAACAACTGTATAAATCACTAAAATATGCGAATACCGAAACAAATTCTACATATGTACAGATAATCTGGCCGGATTCATTCCCCTCGGGCGTCAATTAAATGAGAAATTTTAAATATAATGAGTTCGTTAGTCCTAGCATTCAAATCTGTTTCATTTGTGATTCAATGAATTTTTTTAGTCCGATACATAATAGATATTTTTTATCACTGATAAAATTTACGATCTCGTTAAATCGATGTTTTATGTATTTAAGCTCTTTCATAGACCCCTTAACAATTTTATGGTTATTGTTCGAATCGAAAAAAAGTAACCGAAAAATTTATTATAATCATGGAGATAAAACGTTCGGTAGACACATAATATAACAAATAGATAAACTGTTGTCGCATAATGGTGAACATTTTTTTTGCAAAACAAATCGCTCGGTGGTATGATATTTTATTATACATTAAAAACTATGAAAGGTCTGACGATATTAATGAAGCTTTGTGAACGGTCTTTTGATTAATTCTTTTCAATTTTAAATGTACTCTACTTAAAAAATATTATTTGAATAATAATGATATTTTACTATCCATTTGTTCATTGCTACTAAGAAAGATGCAAGGTACGAGAACGGTTTAAGCCCTTAAGCGTTTTGTTTTATTTTGAGAATGTTTTATTTCCAGAAATGAACACCACACTGAACCAATGCGTCTGATAATTCGAATAGTTGTGGTAAGTTTGAAGTCGATGACACTGTGTGAAATATACACAAGTTTCTACTTTATCACTCGTTTTGAACTCACAGAAATTTGCTATTATGTGCTTCTTTTCTGTCTTCGATTCATTGCCCTAATTTGAAAAAAAAATTAATAATGAAAGTAAAGTCGATGTTACCAAAATACAGACAGAAAAAATCACTCTAAAATGATATTAACATAAATGCAAAAGAAATGATACTTTCATTGAAAAAAATAAGGTTAGAATTTGGAAAACGAAAATTGAAATTATTTTCCTACCAACTTAATATATATATATATATATATATATATATATATATATATATATACACACACACACACAGAAAGTCTAGAAAATCTGTATACAATTTATCATCCAATAACTCAGTAAAGGTTTTTTAGTTGGTAGTTGCAATCTAAATTACAGGTTGTAATAATACAAAGTATCAAGACTTACATTTGTACTGCAGAAATTTGTGTTAAAATGATTTTGGAAATTTTAAATATTCGCGAAACGTATAGATCCAGAAGTGAACACCACACTGAACCAATGTGTCTGACAATTCGAATAGTTGTGGTAAGTTTGAAGTCGATGACACTGTGAAATATACACAGGTTACAAACTGGAAGACACTCGATACTAAGAAAATCATAAGTTATTCGAATTTCTATAATTGTTTGTTATGCTTTATTAAAGTATTTTCTTACTTTTTTCTTTTAAAGACGTACGAGTGTTATCGTTATAAATTGTGTTATAAATTTAAATCGAATTCATTATTTAGTGCTAAATTTTTATTCTGTTAAAATCATAAAATTTATACTTTAAAAATAAATTCTAAAAATGTACTTTATAATGGTATGATATTACTTTGTAATGATATTAACATTAATACAATGAAATATGATATGTTCATTGAAGAAATAAGGTTAAAATTCAGAAAAAGAATCACAATTATTTTTCTACCATCCTAATAGTAATCTGATCAAAAATGATAAACATTTGATTTTTCTTTATGCATAAGTCGATAGCTAAGCCATTCTTATCAGAACGATATCACTTCAGCGTTTTGAAGATGATGACATCGTCATCGAAATCCATCTAAGCAACAATCAAACATGATCAAATATTAATTATGTAACCTTTTTAATCACAAGAAAATTTTTGTGTTACTAGAAGATTGAAAAATTAATTTATGAAATTAATTTTTGTTCGTTTTACGAAAAGAATGAAGAGCGGTTTTCGGTAACTTGGCGCTCTGAAGATGATAGTGTTATCATCGAAATACGCATAAATGACAATCGAAAATAATCAATAATAATTTATTTAATGTTTTTGGTGTAGATTTGTGGAATGGAAAAAGAACTGATCTGTGAAAGTGAAATTGTCCACAGTATCAGAACTTTTTCAAGAACAGTTTTTAAACTTTGAACGGTTCAAAATCTATAAGTACGGTATTGGTATATATATATACAGGCTATCCGGATGAACTTCGGTCGATTTTCTTTTTTAATATTTTTTTAATAAAACACTTATAATAATTTATTTTTTATGGATTGTTTATATAACATGTGGCATTTAGTATGAAAAAGATATCGGCTAAATGATCGCCTCTGGCCGTACTACAGTTACAGGTCCTTTCATTCACATTTTTCATGACTTTTCTGCGTATTTATGGAGTTATTTGAGCGATTTCTTATCAACAGTTGTGATTAAACTGTTGAATAGTTACTGGTTTGTTAGCATAAACACTTTCCTTTAACCTCTTAAGCGTTTTGTTTTATTTTGAGATTGTTCACTTGTGTGCTTAATTATTTCTAATCAATGACGAGTATACTCGTAGAAAACACAATAAATGCACTTGTTGTAAGATTGAGTTAAATTATAACGAAATGATAATTTTTTTTGTTGTTCCTTTAAATTTTTTTAAATGTATTGGTAAGTAATTCTTGAGTTTAAGATGTTCGTTGGCATCAATTTTTTTTAATCTTGAATGATGTTTCAAATTCAGACGACTTTCCAAATATTGTTCAGCATTGAAATTAGTTTACTCCACCATTATGTTAAGTAAGTCAAAACGAAAAAATGTTTCCATAAAAAACACACATTTGTTTTTTAACGAACAGGGAATAGTGAAATGTGGGCTAGGATGAGTAATAAATTTAAATGGTGCTCGCTCTCCACCTCTAATATTTATTATTATCTAATATATTATATATATATATATATGTGTATATATATATATATATATATATATATATCTAATATATATTTTATTTTCTTTATCGGGTTCATTACCTTCTTCATCCTCATCACTTCTTTTATCAAAAGACGTTGAAATTACTGAAATTCTTTTCTGTGTCCTTATATGTAAAACCGCATCTTCATTATATTTTTCAACCTCATCACTACTTTCATCAGAATACGTTACAGTTGTCGTCGCTCTTTTCTGTTTTCATGGATTTAAAGATAATTTTTTCACTATCAGGAAAACTCATTTCGGAGGATAAATAAAAACTTTAACTACTTCACAATTTTTTCCATTACACCCTACATACCTTCTCTAGATAGCAGACGTGAAATTCACGAAACAAACAGAAAACTGCTTAGAAGTATTCTAAAATGTGCTAAAATTAGAAAAATATATTTTTTTACCTAAATTTTACAGTAAACACCAAAAAGCGATTTTTTTCTACATGACAAGTATGCTCGACATTAAACAAAAAGATGCTATATTTTCATGACGAGCATACTCGACATAAACGCTTAAGGGGTTAAGGGGTAACTGGGATCGTGTAATCTCTGAAGGAGAGAGGGAGAACTGTATATGTTTTCATATAGTTCCATCATTTCTAGTCACACATGTAAAGTTCCAAGTCTTTTGACATTCATTCTTCGTTTGTCAGTTGTTTCAATACAAGCGTTTCATTCAAAACTAAAAAAAGGAATAAAACCGGAATTCGAAATGTAAACCAGTTCTTTTTTTTGGTAGGGAAAACAGTGAAGGACATTTCCTATGTTGGGTGAATCTTGTTCTTTCTATGAAACCGTCCGACTTTGCATGAATGAATTTAAACGTAGCAGAACGGGCATCGAACGTTAGCGCCGAACCAATGACTAAATGGATTCGGGAGATTTTTTTTGTTGCAACATGTATATATATATATATATACATATACATACAACTGAACGTTAATCTTCGCGTACATTTTAATAGAATGGATCGTTTAAAAGCCTGAACATAGATAAAGCTCATTGAATAGGAATTTTTACATCTGCTTTAATGAACAAATTAACTATTCGGAAAACAGACATAATTATTTCACATAGGAAATTCGAATTCTTAACGAACGCACGCACACAATTTATTCAATTATAGATGTATGCAATTAAATCTATGTATCGAACACACGATCATTTGCTTTCACCATTTTTGCATAATGCAAATAAAAAATTGTCTTCCATATGCGTGCGTTTTTTTCCTCTCATACTCGTGCGTTTTTACTATCAGTTTTATTCATACAATTAATTACGATGCACACAACTGAATTAATAGAGAAAAATGGAAACGATTGTACGGTCAATTAACAACTGTTTTTATGTTATTTTTTATGTGCGACAACAAAATGCTAACAAGCTTATAAAAAGTAGTTCCTGTTCACGTTTACATTATTATGAATAAATGTTTTTTTTTCAAACTCGGAACAAAACAAATGTATATTTTTTTCCTAACGAAATTAATTATAGTTGTAAATATGTAGTTCATTTTCAATTATAATTAAAAAAAAAACGTGTAAATAGTGTGTGTTTCTAACGAGAGGTTATGTTTACAGTAAGGCTACGTCTCATAAATATTTAATAGATTCTATAGCCGGATGCGGAAAGCGTTTTATTAAAATGCTGAAAGTTTATCTGTCGAGATTCCATACATTGTTGAACCAGACTGTCAAAAAGATTATTTTACATATAAGCCGTTTTTCTTGAAAGTGGTATAAGTCCATTTTTGGAAAAAAATGAGTTAATGGTAGTTTGAGTCAGATATAGATATCCTCTTTTTATATTTATAATCACACAGTCAGTGGTATGCAATATCCTCATAAATTAATCAAAAGAAGTTGAACTGTACATCGTTATCGCAGGAATGTTTTTGTTGGAAGTGGAATGAGTCCATTCGTAATAATGATAATTGAAAAAACTTTCTAATCGTTTTAATTATTAATTAGCACGACTTCAGTGTGCACTGTCCTTAAAGTCTTTACAGTGGATAATAGCTAATAGCTTAAAAACGCAACGTCATAAATAAGATAACGGTGTATCGGTGTTTGACATCATGGTTAAGATAACGGTGTTTGATATCATGATTATCAAAGCATAGAATCAATTAGTTGTAGGTAAATCATATTTCATAACTTATTACAATGAGTTCTGACCCCCATAAAAGAGACGATAGCATTTCAATTTGGTCTGATAATAATGTTTGTGAGTAACAATAACAAATTTTTTCGCGGGAATAATTTTGTTTTCTTTATTATTATATTTACAGAAATAAGACCCATGAATATCAGTAAAAGAAGTGGAATTTTTGATTCAGATGAAGAAATCAGTTTGAGCAATATTAACTTTAGATTGGTACAAACTAAGAAGAGGAGCAGAATTTTAGAATTATCTGATTCAACAACGGACGAAGACGATATTACTAATTTTCAATTACCTTCCGAAAGTAATAATCAGAAGATTATAAAGTCAAGAGAAATAGAGGCAAAAATATTACACTAAATGTGAAAAAAATATTCCTGCAAAGACATTTCAAAATAACGATTGAAAATGTGTAAAATTTGCAAGAATCGAATTACAGAGCCTTAATGACAAGTTTCATACGTTCTAATCGTTAAGTTCAGGTAGATGATAATTACAAATTACCTTTCTCAATTTGAAAAAATCTGTTTATGTAAATTTATTCAGTATGTCAGTAAATATGTTTTATTAAATTTTAGTTGAATTCACGCTATCAATGCGTTTACTACATCAATTCAAATCCGCGATGGCGTTATATTGACAGTTTGTTGTAATCGAAGTGTTCAGGAATATATATTTTCACTAATTACTAATAATAATTTTAGAATATATGAGTACAGAGACACACACGGAATGTACTTAAAACAATAACCTTGTGTTAAAAATTGATTCATATTTAGCTAGAAATATACCTTGCGTATCAGTCATAACTTTAGATTGATGGCAAAAATTGATTTATTGTAATGGCAGTGTTCATTAATATTTCAATTATTAAATACTACTTGCATGGAAAATGATGGTCGTCGATACGAAAAATGCGCTCAAAAATACGAATAAACATGTTGACGTTCACTTTGGTGCTCAGCGGGCTCTGAACTGAATTCTTTTCAAGATTTTCGTATTAAACTTTGGAACGGTATTATATAAATATCATAGTTGGCAAACTGATAAATGTGTATCTAAATATTTTAAATTATCTCCCGCTGAAATTAACCGAATTTTCAATCAAAAATCGAATGTGTGATTGGCGGTTTTTTTCGAAATCTCGTGACGTCCTACCGACCCCCGTTTTGGTGGCTCGGACAGTAGACGGTCGTTTGATTTGAGTCGCTCTAGTCGGCGAGTGACAGGCGACGCACAGGTCATAGCAATTTTGGAAATTTCGCGTGGAAAATGTACGTTGTCTGTACAGAAAATGTACTCGATTGACGAACGAACGTGGTGACATTCTTTGTGAGTGCTGAACGAGCTCTGCGATGGACTTTTTTTCAAGAATTTCGTATTTGGATCTGAAACAGTAGCGAAAGTCGGATTTGCTAAGATGGCGGACGGGTCCGTCAATGTATTTCGAACTGAGTTGCACACAAAAGTAAGTGTTTCTACTCATTTTCAGCGTGAAATATACATTAATATCAACACATACCAGCATATATATACATATATACATTTATATATATATATATATATATATATATATATATATATATATATATATATGCATGTATACATTAGTTCATAGTTGAAACTCCGATAAATATTAATTGAGATTACATTGCACAGAGTGATCTGATAATTATTGAAGTAGAGACAGCAATGTAGTCCACTAAAACGATCCGAATTTTCACTCGAATTTTGAATGTGTGTCTAGATACTTTTTGACATTTCGTACGTCTCACCGACCCTAATGTGTGACGTACGACTATTAAAATGACGGCGGCGACGGTCGCCTGAGTACTTCGTTTGTCATGTTGTGGCTGCGTGGAAGGCATGCTGCTCTTTTGTTACATATATATATATATATATATATATATATATATATATATATATATATATATATATGTACATATATATATATATATATATATATATATATATATATATATATATGTATATATATATACATATATACATATATAAATATATATATATATAAATATATTTACATATATATACACATATATATATATATATATATATATATATATATATATATATATATATATATATATGTACATATATATATATATATATATATATATTCACTGCTTGTATACAAAAAAGAAGTATCCCAGATAAATGGAACAAAGCCACCGTAATTCTTCTACACAAGAAATGAGATAAAGAGGAATAAGAGGAGTAAACAATTTCTCCGAAATTATTTACTGCGGCCTTGGAAGAAGTATTCAAATCGCTCGACTGGGAGGATAAAGGAATTGAAATAAAGGGCGAAAGATTAAGCCATCTCCGGTTTGCCGATGATATAGTTATTTTCGCAGATACTCCGGAAGAGTTGCAAAAGAGGATAGAAGAACTAAACGATGCCAGTTAAAAAATCGGCCTCAACATGAATCATACAAAGACAAAAGTACTGTTCAATGCGTTTGTCTGTCCGAAGAAAATTGAAATAAAAGGAACGGAAATAGAAGAAATTACGAAATATGTCTATCTAGGCCAGTTTATCAACAGAGATGGATCATTCACTGAAGAAGTAAATAGGAGAATAAAAATGAGATGGAGCTCTTTTGGACGAAACGCCTCGATATTTAAATCAACAATCCCACTCTGTTTAAAGAAAAAAGTATTTGATCAGTGTATACTACCGGTACCTTACCTACGGCAGCGAAACTTGGGTGCTTAACGCCAAAATTGTTCAAAGACTCCAAACAACATAACGAAGTATGGAAAGATGCATGTTGGGAATAACAAGAAGAGGTAGAAAGAGAATAGAATGGATACGAAAACAAACAGGAGTCACAGATATAATAAGAAGAGTAAAGAGTCGGAAATGGAAATGGGCGGGACATGTCGCAAGAAGAGAAGACAACCGATGGACAAGAGAAATTATTGACTGGGAACCAAAGAATATGAAAAGACCCAGAAAGAGTCCAATGAACAGATGAGATAAGGGTATTAAAAACTTTCTTGGAAATCTGTGGAAAAGAGAGGCATTGAATCGAACAAAATGGAAAATCATGGAAGAGGCCTTTATCCACCAGTGGATTAACAGAGTCTGTTAATAAAAAAAAAACATATATATATATATATATATATTTGTACTTTTGATCGGATTGAAAAATATGATGGATCTAAATGTATTGGAGTGTGAATGGCATTGTCGTCCGTTGAAACGATCCGAAATTCTAAATGAAATTTAAATACGTATGCGTGTGTGAGTGTAAAGATATTTATTACGAAAATCGATTTGTGAAAATTGGTGACTATTTTTTTCAGGAAACGAATAATCAATCTGTTAACCGACGCCTGTTTTTTAAAGTATTACTATGCGTTTCTTTCGGCTAATCAGAGTGCTCCTTCTAGGATTTAGTGCGAACGTAATGCGGGTGGATGATAAATGAACAGAATAGTTCCTCAGCTCCCATGTCAGCGTTGTGTGAAAAGTCTGTCAATCGTTCGATACATGAAAAATATCACAAAATGCACGGAGATGTCGAGTACATGTTGATTGCGTTTTCTTTCTATTGGTTTTCGAACCGATTGTGTGTTTTCATGTTCGACGTGAAGGAAAGGAAAATGTATTGCGAGCCAATATAGCGGACGTCCTGTTTTCCTGGTTTTCATAACAATTAGTGAAAATGTCCTGTGAACGACTTGTGTTCCAGTCGATCGTCGACGTACACAATGATCGACGTCGATGAACCGAAGGAGATCCCCACCGTTCGATTCCACGTGGACGTGGCACGGAAGTCTGTATGGAGTCACTTCGAAGATACATCCCTACGATCGGGGATCATAATTCGGCAGCAGTATTCTTGCTTGTCGTACGAGGCGACTAAAAATAGTTGTTGTGAGAATGAGGTGACGCGTATGTGTGTGTATGATGACTCGTCGTATATCCCCGCGTCGCGTTTCCGGTCCGTTCCGCGTTTATCTCTGCTGTTTTTCGGCACGGCAGCGGATGTCGGTTCCTTGCTTCGTCCTGAAATAGCACAGATCTGGCTTCCGTGTCCAGATCTCGGTACCGAATCATCGAGGGAACGGCGGGTGCTGCTGCTGTAACTGTGAGTATTCTATATTTTCTTCAGAGTATAAGAGCAGAGTTGAATTCGAAATGGTTGTGATCCTTTTTTGAATATTAAATTCTTTGATTGAATTTGCAGTAAAGTTTTGTTTGTTGTCAATTTTGGGGTTTAAATTTTTAAATGTATAACGTAGCTTGTGTCGAAGTCGATTCAATTGTTTGTTTTTTTTTTTATAAAGTTGATAATAAATTAGTATTTTTTTAAAAGTAAACAAGCAGCTTTATTTTTGTAATTGTGATTCAAAGTCTTTGACAAAAACATGATCTTCAGTGATTAGCTTTGAGGATTTTATTATTATTATACGATATCCAAATTTCGTCGAAGTACAAACGTCATCCTTGTACATTTTTTTTAACTCTTGATTTAGTTTTGCAGATCTTCTTAGTCCTCTATGTTTGATTTCTTACTTTTTGTAAATCAGTTTAGTCTTCAGTTAGAATTAATGTTTTTTTGTAGACGACTTTAAAGATTATTAATTTTACATTGAATTTTGTAGATTAAAATTTGTAGAAAGTTTTATATATATATCATGAAGTAGTGTTTGATTTCTTTGCTAGCTGGCGTCAAGTTTTTGTCTATAATTTAATTATTTGTGCATAAATATAAAGTGCATTCATTTATCATTGATTTTTCAAAATTTTAATTGTTTTTAAAATTAAATACACCCCTTGTAGTCGTTTGTCATTTGATTGGTATCATTTTTGAGAAATATATGTAGAATTTTTTCATTCCACTTTGTACAAATTGATAATAATACTTACAACTGAATTAAACATTTCTTGATTCGACCTGGAAGAATATTAGATTTTGCATAATTTCTCTGATTGTCAACTCTTTTCAAGAAGACAACGTGCCTCTTCGTACCGTTTATATTATTATAAATATATATTTTTGCATTAAAGTCTGATCAAAAATTAAATATTAGAAGCTAGCTTCGAGTAGTAGTTAATTATCTGTTCTTTTGTTGAATTTCAATTTCTTCGACAATCAAATAAGACCATTGTATTATTGTTTTCCCATTTTTGTGATTTTTGCGCAATATTGTTTCTTTTTTAATTTTTCGCTAATTAGTTTTCAAGTTTTTAATTAGATTTAGATTCTTTGCATGTACTTTCAATAAAAATTAAATCAGATGTCAGTCATGTTTAATTATTTGCTTTTTTTGGAAAATAAGTGAGATCTGCACTGTTTCGAATTTCGGTCGAAGTAGTTTCGATTTAATTAATTTCGCAACCTCCCACCGACTTACAGTTTCTGTTAAGAACCCTTCTAAGGTATTATCCTACTCGGATCTTCCCCACACATCCAGCGGGATATTCACCGAGGATTTTGTACATTCACCGGAAGAGGCACGAACGTTGCGAGACAAAGCGCGATTCGAACATATTTCTAAATATATTCATACCGGACCGGATTTATTTTCGAGTGTCCAGCGCCGAGTTATAATTTAATATATATTGAATTCGGCTAATTAAATAATTGTTTACGTTTTCATTCGTGTCGTTTGTTGCGACTCGTGGCCGCTTCTTTACAAGAGGCCAACGAATTTACCGGTGAATTGAAATGAGCTGTGTCTGCTTTAAGACATATAGTTGATATGTTAACACTTTATCGACCGGGCGATTTTGCTATAAACCTGTAAACTGTCACCGGGGGCATTTTTATAATATGGGGAAAAACATTGATCATTTTCTTCAAATTCTTGTGTATTTTGGAGTAATTTAGATACTGAAATGAAAAACAAGGACATATTAAAGAGGTTCTGATTGGTAGATAACGCTAATTTTATTTAGGACGCCAATTGGCGTGCCCGGTTGTTAAAGTGTTAAGCGGGTTCTCAATGAAAATTGTATAAGATTAGAAGCTGGAAATTTATGAAATATAACTTCATGCAGGACGAGTAGAGTCGATCGAATCGGCCGACTTTGTCATGTGCCGTTCGTAAATCCGTTATGTGATGGCAAAGGCCATGTCTATTCAGGTTTCTTTCTAGCTTAGGATTTTCACAGCAAAGCACCATGAAATCCTCGTACCGTTCGTCCGTCTGTCACGCCGGCTCGGTTCGGTCCGCGGCGCCGGTTCGGTACCCGCTGCCAATCGCGTTTATAAAACGACTCGGAACCGTCCGTCTTTGTCGTTTTTAAAAAAAATAACTTCCTTTCGAATCCGTCTAAAATAGTCATTTTTCTATATTCATGTGTGTGTGTGTGTGCGCGCGAAAAGTAGTAACTTCGAGTGTCGTTCCAACTTTCGAGTGCGTCCTCGACCTCCTGTCCAGGTGGCCCGCACGGACGCGCGCGCAACGAGGCTCTGCAGGAGAGAGGCACCCGGGAGTGTTTGCTTTTTGATTATCATGTCGGGCGTACGACCGTCTGACACAAAATAACATACAGTAGATTCGTTTCAGTTAAGTGTTCTGTGGTTCCTGTCCGAGATCGTGATGGAGATGTAGAGAGAGAGAGAAACAGTAAGTGAAGAAAGAGCGCATCGCACTCAATCACAGGTTTAGTTTGTCTGTATTTTTTGCAGGTGAAGAGGGGTTTAGTTAAGGATTATTAGAACTGTTCAGAGCCGAGGATTTTTGTCGTATGTTAGCTTTGCATTCGCGTTTTCTCTCTCGTGCTAGGGGTTTCAGTCGCGCATCGATTCGGGAGGGACTCGTCGTCTGGAGTAGTCTCGCCTAAGCGCCTAGCGTATAAGAGACGTTGCGACTCCCGACGGTGGATCGGTGGGGCGTGACCTGCGCCGGCATTCGTGCCGTTGATGCGGTCATAGTTCTCTCTGACCATCGGCCGGATGAAAAGATATCGGCGACGAATTCAGGGGCGGGCCGGTCGCTGAAAGCTCGCGTGTCGGCCGGCCCACAGTCCGACGTTTCTTAGAAATGTCCACTAGCTCAGGTCACTCTTGGTCATGTCCGACACGGACTGTTTTAAACCCTTGACAGTCTGCTCGCAGAGCCGCGATCGTACCACACCAAACAGGCGATCCGGAACACCGACGCGGTGCGATCGGACCCATTCCTGGTGACGTCACAAGCCGGGGTGAGTTTAGATCTCAACGCGTGCGCTTCGGTTCACCATTGCACTGGTGTACCACGGTCGATGTGCTTCCTCCGCGGTTTTTCTTTTATCATTTACACTTCCAGCCCGATCCTTTCGTTGACCGATCGGGTCACCCTCGCGAATCCGGCACGCTGTCGATCCGCGTCCAGCGCTGCATAAGAGGACTCGTCCCGTACCCGACCGTGGCTAAAACTTAGCTTCAGTCAGAGCCTCGGGTACAAATCAGGACCTGCAGGGTACCGTCGCACACGTTGTCTTCGGACTAAACGTGCGCTGGGCGACGGTGGGAGGCCGGCCTCGCGTCCGTCCCCCATAGGTAGTCCGCAGGATTTAGGATTTGGTATGGGTCTTCCAGGTCGTTATGTGAAGCAAATCGAGGACGACGCGGGGTTCTCGACGAGGGATTAGATGCAGCAGACACGAAATATTTGTGATTCAACGTTGTTTTTGAACAAATTGTTCAAACTCACATTGAAATGGTAACAACCATAGGTAGGAAGTAGAAGGTAAATGAGTAAAGAGACGTATGATATGCCAACAAGACCTATGTATTTTGTAAAAAATAATTTCAACTCTCTAATAAGGATACTGAACATCCCATGTCTTTTTAATGCAGAATCGAAGAGCATGTTTATATATTTTTTATATTTATATTAAGTTCCAAGTCTATCCATCATTATTATATCTATTTCCCTGTCTATCTATCTATTATCTATATATGTATATATATATATATATATATATATATATATATATATATATGTATAGAGAGAGAGAGAGTGACAGTGTGTGAAATAATGAAGATAACCTGAAAAAAAATGTACATAAATTACCAAATACTATTGATACTGTTAAACATATTCCAACAATCAAACAGCAAAAACAGTTATTAATTTGCCCGTGGCCCTCGTAATAACAAGGAATAATGTTGACGGATTACAATCAAGTCGAAGTTCAACGTTCAAAAAACAGCACATTGTATTCAAATTGTGAAGCATTGGAGCGCATCGATTGTTCTTGGACAGAATGTTATCGAAGAGAACTTCAGGGTATTATAGCCGGCCTGTCGACTGTTTTCACAGCGACTATTTATTAAGCACATTATTTCCATGGTATAAAAAACCATTAAAAACGTATAAAACGTTTATATATTTGCAACCGTGTTCCTCGTTAATATTAGTGTAGTGATTGTATAATTTTTAACAATGAACATTATGCAACTGCATTTATTTCAGCACACACACACATATATATGTATATATATATATATATATATATATATATATATATATATATATATATGAATGAATATACATGTAATTGAAATGGTGTCCCACTGGTACATAAGAATCCAGGAACCAAATTTTAATATAAGTGACAAGAATGAGCTGCAGAAGTTATTTCGGTTGCTTTACTTTTATAGTCTCCAACAGTAATTTGTGTTATTATTTCGAAAAATAATTTATTTTTATTCAAATTTCTAAAAATATTAATCTGATGCGAGTTGAAAATGTAAATGGAAACATAATTGTAAAATCGATTTTCATAGAAAAAGCATGGCTTTTAACTTATTATTTCTATTAGTTTACATCAGACGTGAGCAAACTTTTTCAATGGCGGGTCAGGTCGTACTTATCTGATGTAAACGATGGCCATAATTTCTATAGGGAGAAATAAAAGAATGTAAAAATTATATAAAATAAAATTATTTATTTCAATTTTTATTATTTCAATATTCATTATTCACAGTAAGGTATCATAATTAGTATCAGAGTCGTTATATTAGTTATAACATATATTTATATGTAACCGCGAAAAAACTAGAAAAAATACAGTTGCAAATAAAAATTTTATGTAAAATCTAGTGCGACACTTGCCACTGCTTATTTTCATAACATTTGTCATTCCCTCAGAAGAGATAACACTGAAGTCCTTAGGGTCAAAATAGACCCATATATGGATCTATAGAAAAAAGCAATTTTTTGTTTCTATTTAATTTGTGGTTTAATTTGAATTAAAACAAAATAAACACAAAATAATACACAGAAATTCATTAGGAAAAAAAACATAAATTGAATTCATAAATGATTTAGTTCATACACCGAGGACACTGAGTTTTGGTATGAGTTTTGCAGATAAATTTGTTACAGAGTTTTCACTTTGATACGTGTTTATTGTCTGACTTTTCGCAGAAACTATAGCGGTCCTTTTTTTCTCAGTTTCCTCACTTCTAGATGCCGTTGAAGAGTGTTGTGTGTTAGATGCTTTAAGGCTAGATATTAAATTTTGATATTTTAGAGACCATGAGGAATGAACTCTTCTAGCCATATGCTTTTTTTTATCAAAGATTCACCTAGTGTTTAGATAAAGAGCCGTTGTCTATAATGTTTGTCTTCGATGTTCCATTCTCGAAAAACACTAGTGAAAAGCACAAATGCATTGTTTACTGGCACGTTTAATATGTTGGAGAACACAACAACTGACCGTCTGTTTGTTCTCCTTTTAAAAGGGTTACAGGCTATATTTTTATCAATTGTATCAACGCCAACTTTTGTCTGATTATAATCTAAAATAATTTGTACCTTTTTCTCGGTGTCACTTGCAAGCTCTTAACTTTTACCTAAGGTACATTGAAGGATAACACACTTATTATTTTTTTTATATATAATACCATGGTATAATAGTATCTCGGGTAAATCCAAAAGTTGACGAAAACACAGGTTTACCATTCACATCCAAACGTACAGGTGGAATTGATGTTTTATTTTTTCGTATGGCTCCAATCATAGTCATTTTGCGTTCCAGTAACATTTACCCAAGATCATACGATGTAAAAAAATCAAACGTAACATTTCTGTCTTTCAGCTCTGTTGAACATAAATCAAGTACTACCCTTAAATCTCGGTTCCTCTTAGGCGCTTTGCCAGCTTCCTTTCCTGTATACACTTGAATGCTCCATACGTATGTATTTTTACTATCGCAAAGTATCTAAAATTTTATTCCATACTTTGATGGTTTCTTCGGTATCTATTTTCGAAACGGACTCTAAATTCTCTCTAAATTCGACCAACTGCTCGCCAACCGTTACGTTTTCACTTGGATTAAGTAAGTTTGACAACATTTCCACCCATTTGTCCAACAACTCCCGAATTGGATCCAGCTTATCTGTATTCCCACGAGCAACTCGTGTGCTGCGATCATTAAATCTTATGACACTTGAAATAACTTTGAATTGCTTCAAGAACATTGTGGCACAAAAAATATGTCTACCTTTTTGCTTGTTCCACAAGTTTTGTAGTTGCTTCATTATGCGATTTGTACACACTACCTAATATCAAAAGACTAATGAATGCTTCCAGTTCGATGTTATCCAAAAGTGCACAGTTTTCTTTATATACTCGTTATCCTTCAAATTTGTATTATCGATTATAATTTGTTCCATGCTTTTTGTAAACAGCAATTGAAAAGCTGAAATTTCATCAGATATACGAGTAACTGCTTATCTTGTAATTCCTGGAGTTAGATACATTACATTTGAGGATAAAGCTCGACTTCTCTGAGTAAGTGGATCAAAATGTAAAACAAAATTTTAATTCGGGGATTTTTCTGATTATATGTACGCATAGGAACATTTTACATTTAAAATAATATAAATAACAGCAAATTAAGTGCTAGAAATTAAGGTGGGCCATTTAAGACCCAAGAACCTTAAGTGTTACTTATTTTATAGCGATGTAACGGTTAATCGTAATTTATTGAATTTTTGTGTAACATATTTTTAGAACATATAAAAGTCACTAAGTTACATATTTGTAATGTTTATATTTTTGAAGATATTTAGGAGGATGTTTTCCTTTGGGTCGAAATACATCTGAGAGCGGATGAAGATTAATAATAAATTAATATCCGGTGCGATTTGAGTAGTGGCGACGCGCAAAGTGCGCTCCTAATTTTTCTGATCGATTTTTTGATTTTGTGAATATCATTTTCGAAAAAAATTGTTTGAGCCTATATGTGCTCCCGAATAATGATATTGCTTTTTTTGCATTGTCAATCAAGTTCGGACATTCTGGTGCATTTAAATTTTTATAATATTCATTATTAGATGATTGGAAAAATTAATTCTCCTTCTGAAAATGGTTTCGGATTTTGCGCTATTTTCGTTCCAATAATATAACTTGCCTTCATAGAATTCATCATACTAGTTTGCATTTATTGTTAGGTCGCAAGCAAAGATAAACAGTTGAACTCTTTATTAATCATCATTCTAGTTTATTAACATAAACTAGAATGATGGCATCATGCATAGAAATTTTATTCATAAGGATTTTAAGAGATTCGTTTCTTTTAAGACATGGAATTTTAATTAAAATGAATAAGCACGTTTTCATAGGGTCGCTTTGTTATACATATCATCTTTGTTATACACTTCCGAAGGACGAAGTTGACCCGCAGGCCGGAAGTGCACATCCTTGATTTATAGCAAGCGTTTTAATAACCTAGTAAGTAGTGTATATACATATATATATATATATATATATATATATATATATATATATATATATATATACAGATCATATCAGAGGAAATGTTAGGAGAGGCAGCTGATCCGGGCCTCACAGTTTTAGGGTCCTCAATATTTAAATCGATCTGTTAGAAAACAATACATCATTTGTATGTAGGGAGTATAAACGTTTTATAACATATAACAAATAAATAAATTTGTTTATTAAAATTGTAGTACTTACCTTTAATTCTATCTTTTATTGAAATTGTTGTAATTGTAATAACTATTTTTTGTTCTTCTATTTGCGTTTTTTTTTAAAAAAGTTTTATGGAAATTTAATGTAATGAATCATGAGAATAGAATTTTAAAGCGAAAATTATTACAAAAGAAATATGAAAATGAAATAAGTGAAGAAACTGGATAAGAATTAATACTTCTGAAGCGTGTTTACAAACACAATTTTAAATTATGCATAAATCCGGCCGAATTATTTGAAGAAATTATCAAATGGAATTCCTAAACATATTACCTAATACAGCGATTATGCTTCGAAAGTTTTTAACCATTCATGTAAGAGTAGCAGAAGGAAAAAGATCATTTTGTGCTCTAAAAGTGTTTAAAAATTTTCTGTCAACGAGTCAAGAATGACTAAATGGACTGGCGACGTTAAACATAAATTATCAGTTAGCACCTGTTTTAGATCATTCTGAAATAGTAACTGAATTTGATATTCTAAAGAGTGAAAAGCTTCTATTAAATATTTTTTATACTTGAATAAATATTAAATATCATTAAAAAAACATAAACATTTTATATTTTCTTCCCCATAGTTTTTAATTTTGAACTGCCTCAAAATCGATTGCCTCAGTTCTCGCATTTTTCCTGAAGAGCCCTGTATATATATATATATATATATATATATATATATATATGTATATATATATATATATATATATATAATACGTTATTAAGGAAGAGAAAATATACAATAAATTACAACAGTTTATAGTCTATACACAATTCATGTCGACGAATATCATGATTTAACAACCGTTACAATATTCCAATTTATTTATTTATTCAAAAAGTGAAAAAAAAACATTTTCAGTTTTATGAAAATTTAACACCATTCAGCCTTTCACTAAAACATCAATTCATGTTTGTATTCGGTCATAAAACATGTTTACAAACCACTTAAATCTGATAATAAAAATAAATTCACATAATAACTCTTTTAATTTTCATTTTTTCTTGTACATTAATAAAACATGTTTGATAAATTCAGATCTAGGGCTCATTTTATTTGATCACTTTTTAAAAAGATTCGTTAATGAATTTTGTTCAGTGTTCATAATTATAATTTAATATCGTGTCCGAATTTACTTTCACAAATAAATTCATACCGCAAAGACCACAAATGTTTTTTTTATATCAAACTTTATTAAAATTGTTTATTGTCTGTTTTGATTTATTATATTCATTTCAAAGTCATTGGTATCACCTTTAGGGTGTAAGGATGGAATGATATTTTCTATTCTTGGTGTCTAAAGATTATGACTTTGGCATAGAAATAAGCATAACTAAATAGAAGAAAATATTTATTTTGTTTAGGGCAGTGGTGTCCAACTTATATATGAACACGGACCACCAAATTCAGTTTAAAGAAGACTGCAGGCTGTAGACAGAATTCAAACAAAAAACAAATGTCGATCAAAAAAGATCTTTTATTTATATTCGACAACAACTCATTCAAATTTTACATTTACTTTTTACTTAATGAATTTATAAAAATAAAAAAAATATATTGGTTTTAAGTATTATTATTAAATGTTGCAACAACATCTTAAATTAGAGAAATTAAAAAAAAATATTTGTTACAATAAACTTTTGGCAAAAACTATTTTGTCAATGTCGGGTGTAATTTTTTAGGATAATGATGTTTTTACTATAGATTTTTAATGTTCATTTGTCAATCTTGACTTGTATGAAATGATATTAGTCTTTAAAAAGGAAAATAGTTGTTCACATAGATTATGTACTACCGAATATTGCTAACATTCTTGCTGTAAAGATATGCATTTCAGTTAAATATTCTGGAAAGTACAAGTAAAAATCTAGAATGACAACTTCAATATACTTTTCTTTTACGACCGTGTTGCACTGAATTTCAATCACTTCCATTTGGATGTAATTTTTGATTATTATTTTAATAACTTTAATAAAATCAATTTCAAGATTTGGACCGCGTGTTTGATACCACTGATTTAGAGTATTGACTTGTATATAAAAAAATCTAATAAATTTATTTTGGATAGAAATAAAACCGCATTTTAGAAGGAAAGTTCTATTGGAAAAAATAATGGAACCATAAAATAGCGCTTAATTTGTAATCATTTCGCATTATATATATATATATTATCTAGAAAAAATAATCGAGCAATAATGTTTTCAATTTCAATAACTAACTAAATATTTGGTAATAGAAAAGTGTAAACAAAACTTTTCTCAGTTCTTTAATGTCAAGTACAGTATTTAACTTAAATGAAAACAATCTATATTTACAATTGAATTGATTATTTGTTCAATAATTAAGAAATACCATAGTTATAATAAATACTCTGAGATAAGATTTTATAAAATCGCTTCATATATGTTTCAACTATTGTCCAGCTTCAGTTGGTTCTGTATATCTGTGTCCAACTATCAAATATGATAGTGATTCAAGTGTGTTAGAGACATAAGGATTGATAAGAAAATGTAATTTTATCTTGACTCTGAAGCTTTCTGATTTGGATTTCCTGTATTATTCTTCATCTCAGTTCCATCTGAACTCTACTTTATAAAGGGTGTTCCAGACGAATAGTGCTAATGATCAACGAGTACATACAATTTAGAAGTAAAATATATTCAATATAGCTTTTAAATTTTATTTTTCCAAGTTTGAGAAATCGGACACAAGTATAATTTCTACAAAATTTTTGTGAAAACCAGATGGTTCTTGAGATTCCTTCACTCATACTAAGATTCATGACTTTGATCTCTGAAAAAATCTGATCTTATTTCGAGTCAGAGACTTGTGCTATATAGTAGAGAATTGTTTAAGTCCATTATAACTGGGGCGCCAGAATAACAAGAAAAGTCCACAACGCGATAACTGAATGAATTTTCATTTTTACGGAATTTTGTTTAGATATTCTGATTAGGTATATCGGGCCATTTTAATTTTCAGCAATAACGCTTGATATATAAGAGCACCATTCCGGTTGCACGCGTTTCTGTAATCTTATTCGGAAAATTTCTATTACGAGTCTTAACATGTCTGATGAAATCATAGCAACTGATTCTTGGATTTTTAATTTAAGTTCAAGGATACTGTGTGGAAGATCCATGTAGACCTCGTTCTTTAGATATGCGCAAGCGATTATGAAAATCTAATTGACTTAATTAGTGACTAAAAACAAAAACACAAGGAGCTTTCATTAAATGATTTTTGAAGAAATTTAACAGAAGAGTACCCCAGATTGTAAAAACTGGCTATTCTTTTTTATTTCCTTTTACAATGACATATTTATGCGAGGCAGGATTCTCATATTATGCTGAGACCAAATCAAAGTTCAGGAAGAGACTCAACGCTACACCAAATATGAGAATTCAACTTTCTAATATTTTTCTTGATTTCAAAAAAAAAGTGGAATTCAAAGACCCAAAAACATCAGTCATTAAGAATACAATTTTGTAATATATATATATATATTTATATATGGTAATTTTTTTTACTATTTTTATGTGTTTTGTTTCAAATAATTCACATTTGAGAATAAATGTTTCTTTTTTACCGCTAAGATTTACTCTTAGTTTATTTACTATTTATATCCAACTACTCTATAAAAAAACCAAGCTGTTCTCTTAAAATTACAAGATTTATGAAGTGTTCCTTCATAGGAAACATTTAGGAAACGCTGCTATACGTTAACTGGTTGAGTTGATTGATAACTTTTTAATATGCAAGTTACACTAATTTGGTTTTGACAATACGTGGTTTCAACAAAATGGCACTACGTCGCACAAATCGTGCGAGAAGATGGAAATTTGGACCCCATTTATTCAGACTAATTTATCTTGATATTCGGCTACATCGATTGTCCGCCAAAATCGACATATTGAACGGATTTTCGCAAGGATACTTCAAGAGTAAGATTTATATGAACAAGGCATAGATGACAGAAACATGAAGAATATTCTTCGAGAAATTGGTTAGATACTTTAACAAGTATGCAAAACTGATGAAAAATGTCATCGAAAGAATTAGTTTTTTAACAATTTATCAGATATTATTTTCTATACATAATTCCCAAACTTAATTTCAGAAATCATGTAAAAAAATCTATTGTTCGTGATTTCATGCAAGAACTATAAAAAATTAAGCTGTAAACCAACCTTTAAAACAACTATATATAATATTTGGTTGGTAGAAAAATAATTGCGGTTTTTGACCTTCAAATTCATATACATTTTTCACTTTTTTCACTTCGCTAGCTGTTTTAAGTGATCCAGACGTCCTGGATAACTGACGTCTTACTTTTGTGCAAGCTCTCGACTCGTTATGCGTGTTTCTGATTCAACTAACGCCTTCAGTTGGTCGATATGAACTGAAGAAGGACGACTACGACTTTCTTCATTATCAATGTTCTCGTCCCCAGCATGAAATGTTTAAAACCACCATTGTACCGTACGTTCCTTAACAGTTCCTATGACCAAACCATCGTTTAGTTTACGAGAAATTTCTGCTGCTTTAATATCCGTTTGGAACTCGTACAAAAAATACTCTTACATGCTTCTTTTCCATCTTCAATTCAATATTTCAATTTGAAACAAAATTCATAATAAAACTAAAATCGATGTTACTAAGGTACAGACAGAAAATTGCACTTTAAAATGATATTTACATGAACAGGAACAAATAATACTTTCATTGAAAAAAATTAAGGTTAAAATTCAGAAAACAACAACACCGTAATTAATTTTTTACTTAACTTTATATATATATATATATATATATATATATATATATATATATATGCATATATTTAGATATGTATATAATTAAGCGTTTCCATTAAACATATTTGTGCAAAATTATGTTTAATTTATATTTTTACGATCTGAAATCAGATATAAAGTTTATAATGTTTTATATAAAAAGTCACAGAGTATTAATTCAAGGAAACAATCGACGATTCTTGTTTATTAAACAATATTATCGCTCCTGAGTCACTGAACAATATAATAATGGTAGAATGAGTGAAGGAAAAGTAAAGATAAAATTAAATCGAAGCGCGTTCTGGTTTTCCTCGATGATTTATATATATCATCGACACGACTCACTTTTATAAAAGTATTTTGATCGTTAGTCTCGCCGTCTAATTTCAAAATGAATAGTTATTATTAACAGTTTGTTCACTGTTTCAGTTTACGAACGTGCGATATGAAAATGAAATGACGATAATGAAAGTAAATCGTTAATCATCGCTTTACGTGATGTGTGTGTGTGCACGAATAATTGAGGTGTACATAAAAATTCTTGTTTTAACATAAATGTAAACAACGCGTAGAGAAAATATGTAATTATATGGGCAAGCCGTACGTGAACGTTTCAATCGAATGGGAAATGATCATTGTGGTTTAATCGCATGATATGAAGTGGAATACCACTTAGTGCCATAAATTTTTTTTAAGAAAAGAGTAATTTTTTTAATCCGTTTATTCGGATAGAGCAATATCGTTACAGTTATCATAGTATTTTCATTCCGTGATATTTGAAATAATGCAGATAATCAAACGTTGATCTTGAGTTGAGAGTTATTTTAAGTCGTTGCCGTGTTGAAGAATAACACCAACTCTATTTATAGTTTTTGACCGTTTTCTGATTCAAGCGGTCCAGAGATTAGAATTTACAGTACAGGCATCAGAATTTTCACACAACCGGTGGCTCAGTGGAAATCCTCATACTAGAATGGGTTCCACTTGTCAAAGATCTGATACATACAGACCGAAGATTAAAAGTGAAAGAATTATCATCAATGTTCCATCTTTCACACACAACCGTTCGCAAACCGTTTCTCCATGACCGTTTAAGTATGAATAAGGCCACTGCAAGGTGAATAGCCAAATTTCTTTCGATCACTTAGCATCAGCGTCGAATAGCCTGCACACGTTCATTTTTAGAGCTCTGTTTTTATGATGACAATGAGCTGGAAACAGTGGTAAATGGCCACTTTAATACGAAAACAGAAGATTATTTCTATAAAGGTATAGAATTGCTAACAAACGCTGTAAAGTATGTACTCGTAGTGCTATTATTTCCCATAGTCGAAATACTGACTACTTTTGTTTAATTGCATACTGTATCTTTGTTTTTAGTACGAAAGAAAAAACTATGGAGTTGTATGGTTGCTATTTCATTACTTTTTATATCAAAAAGTCAATTTATTAAGTTGGTTTGTTTTATTTATTTTTGAAAATTTCTATATCAAAAGCTGTTGGTGCTTTTTTGTAAAGTACTGTATACATACATATATATATATATATATATATATATATATATATATATATATAGGTGTATATATATATTTAGGTGTATATATATATATATATAGGTATATATATACATATATGTATATATATATATATATATATATATATATATATGTATACACATATAGGTGTGTATATATATACATATATGTATATATATATATATACATATATGTATATATATATATATATACATATACACAATATATAGGTAGTCACAATTAAATTTATATTTATTTTTTTACTACAGTAGAATGCACAACCAACTGTTTATATAAACTTTTTATATTACCTGATATTTTTTTCACTTCAAATGTGTAAATAACAGTCGATATATATATATATATATATATATATATATATGCATTTAGTATTTTCTGTTAGTAATAGTAATACATATACATTTCAATATCACAATTAACAGTTGCCCCCGGATTTAACGTCTAATAATAAATGAATCCTTGATAATCCCACCAAACACAAAACAATATCTTTCAACTGGTCAAACTTGGATTAGGAGATGGTTTAGCTTTCTGATTTGGTGACAACCATTGTTTATTACGTTTTCTGTTGTCAAATAGGATCCATCTTTCGTCACGTGTGACAATTAGTTTTAAAAAATGATCAACGGAGACCCTTATCTTGAGAGATGTACACGTGTTTAACCGAACTATTTTGCTTTCTTCAGTAAGATCGTTCGGTAGCAAAACACCTTCTCTCCAGACCTTTACAATTTTATTCGTATGTTCTTGTACTGTTCACAAGGGGCATTAAAGTTTGTTAGACAATTCTTGAATTGTTAATTCAGGATTTACTTTGATTTCCTCCAGCAACACTCTATCATCTAAACGAAAATGCTTCCCAGTATCCCTAATACATATATATATATATATATATATATAAATATATATACATATATATATATATATATATATATATATACACATATATATATATACAAATATATGTATATATATATATATATACATATATTTGTATATATATATATATAAATATATGTATATATATATATACATATATATAAATATATGTATATATATATATATATATATATATATATACATATATATAAATATATGTATATATATATATAAATATATATATATATATATATATATATATATATATATAAGAAATGTATATAAACTATCACGTACATGTGGGCTGAATGTTAATATATAATAATATAATTTAATAATCGACAATGAACTCACGAATATCAATGTTAAAATGTGTATCAGACACCCAATGCATGTATTTGTTTTGATTGTGATAACACGAAAAGTGCATACATAGAGTAATTAGAATATTTAGTATTAAACCAATATTGTTCAGTTGATATTTTTACAACATATCAGAGATTACACAATCTGTAACAAAATGCATAACAACAAAAAATATCAATTAATTTTGAATTTTTGCAATGAAAATACTGCGTGTTTTCACATATCAACAGATAATAGATAATAATATTAATAGATAATAGATTTATATAGTTCTTTTATAAGAAGAATAAACCTTTATTATTAAACATCTCATTGTCAACAAGTGTAACTATATTTATTCATTTATATGTTAAAGTGGACTGAAACATTCAATAAACAAACACAGTAATTATAATAAATTTCATACCTTTATTTGTATATTTGCTAGAAGAGAATTTTGTTAATGGATACTTGATATTTTCTGTAGTGAATCAACATACATCTCTCTCTATCTGTCTCCCTCTCTCTCTATATATATACATATTATATATATATATATATATATATATATATATATACATGGAGGAAGCGAGAAGAGATATGATTAGGTCAATATGAAGAAGAAATAAGGCTAAAGAAATATGTCAAAGTAGGTGTGTATGTGAAGTTGTGATTAAATAAATTTCACTTTAACATATCACACATGTTTTACTTAACTTACTGTGTGAAAATCGAATATAGAACTAACCTAAATATGCAATCACTTTCATTCAAATAAAATAAAAAGTACATTAAAACATATTTAATAGTTCGAGTAGATGAGTAATTATCTATAAGTATTTACCTCGCAGGTGAACATAACAGGACATGAATGAGAAAAAATCGTTATATGTTTTCTTATAATCATTACTTTTTAACATAGACTCGACAGTGACTTCCTGTATGCGCGATAGGGCGTACAACGACGACCATATGGCTATAGAAGAATAAAATAAAAATCAAATCTTGGAAAAAAATCTCTCGACTAGATATATCCGACGAAAGACGTGAGAACTGACCATCGAAAAGGAACATTAACACCGAGCGATAATGAAATGGAATGAGAGAAAAGAAGGTCGTCGTTTTCTTTTCGCAGACAATAATAAATCATCTAGTCGAATTCAAAACGTTTATTTAGAAACAAATATTCGTTATCTGTAACAGTCTTAAATTATACACATAACAGGCACATTCCATCGCGTTATTGTACCGTATTCATTTTCATATTTACAAATTATCGCTACGTATCGTACTTCTTGGACGCGAGATGCCCTCAAACGTTCCGCTTGCGGTTTTTGTATGTAAATTCCTTACGTGTGTGGTTCTGTTATTATGTCTTTTTTTTCGTACGTCCATCAATCGATCGATTAGATCGATTAATTTTTTAAATAAATAAGTGTCGATATTTATGCAGTTAGATTTTGCGATTCAAAGGGAGAACCGTTAAGATTTCTTCAGATCATTATTTATTCTCGATAATAAATCGACGAATACATTTATCATTTAATCAATAACTTATTGTGATTGACTTACTGATAATATAGAACTCTTTTAAACAACGCGCTAATGATCTTAGCTATCGACGCACCCCTGAGCCTCAACTACTCATCAATTTTTGAAACTAATTTCATCAATAAATATTATACTTTGAATAATTTTTAATCCAAACATATAAAATAAAACATGCTTTTTCAAAAAAAAAAACATGTAATGGACGTAAGTCCAAATAAACGAAGAAAAATCTTGGAAATCTATGAAAACTCCCCGTTCATAACTTTAATTGTAAACAGGAATAAATTTTGTATAAAATGATATCTTTATCTAAAATATTAGTTAGGACATTTTTAATAACGTAAAATTACATTTCATATTTATCATCATCCTTAGGCTTTGTAAATCCACTGCTGGATGAAGAACTCTTCCATGATTTTCTATTTTGTATGATTGAATGCCTCCTATCTCTCTCTTTCTCTCTCGCTCTCTCTCTCTCTATATATATATATGTACATACAATATATATATATACATATATATATATATATATATACGAGGTCAGACAATTAAGTAATGCGACCGATTTTTTTTCTCGGCCTGTGGTAACACTGCGAACCTGTAACTCCGCCACCGTAATAGCAGATCCCTACTCTCTCGATTGAGACCTTGACCACCCTCGTACGATCATTTCTTCGCCAGCTGTTTAATGTTTTGTAACAACGCGCGAGTGGTGCTTGTCACGAAAATGGAACAGATTTCGCTCAAGAGATCGCTCAAGATTGTCTCGAGCAGGTTGAAAGTGATCCTACTCTTCTCGATCGAGTTATTACTGGTGATGAAAGTTGGTTCTTTCAATATCACCCCGAAACTAAACGACAAAGCCAACAGTGGCTGTCCCTGGAGCACCAAGGCCAAAGAAGGCGAGAATGAGCAAGTCCAAAGTGAAAACCATGTTGATTTGCTTCTTCGACAGCAAAGGGGTGGTTCACAAAGAGTTCGTACCACCTGGACAAACCGTAAATCAAGTATTCTACCGCAATGTGCTCGAAAAATTACGAAAAAGGGTCCTCAGAGTGCGTCCAGAGATCGCGAAGACTTGGGTTCTGCATCACGACAATGCTCCCTGTCACAGTGCGTTCAGTGTATCTTAGTTTTTGGCGTCTAAAGGCATCGCAACGTTACCACAACCGCCCTATTCACCGGACATGTCACCCTGCGACTTTTTCATATTCCCCCATATGAAAAAATTCGTCAAAGGTCGACATTTTGACTCCGTTGAAGATATCCAAGAATCTGTGACGAGGGTACTCGGAGAGGTCCCACAAGAAGTGTTCCAGAATTGTTACGAAAACTGGAAAACTCGCTGGAATAAGTGTATAGATGCGGGAGAGGACTACTTTGAAGAGGATCGCAGCGATGTACCTTAATTTTTAAATATACTCGATTTTTGAATTTTGTCGCATTACTTAATTGTCTGACCTCGTATATATATGTATGTATATGTATATACATATATATATATATATATATGTATGTATATGTACATATATATATATATGTGTATATGTATATATATATATATATATATATATATATATATATATATATATATATATATATATAAATAGTGTTATCGCATAGGTGATACGGTTTTTTTTGATAAGTTTTATAAGAGTTAAGAAAATGTCGTTTCAATTTTGACACAAAATATATTTTCCGTTGTTATTTACAGATTTTTTCAATCTTAAACTTACAGTTTTCAATACCCTGACGCAAAAATTTTTTGGGCTTTGAGTTAAAGAAAGAGTCGAGCAGGCATCACTCTTTGTCTGAATCCGTTTTCACTGATGTGATTTTAGAGACTTCTGAACAGACGATAATCCGATAGTGTTAGGTCATGGGAATAAGATGGATGAGTCATAACTTCCCATTTAAATTGCCTCAGTTTTTGGAGTGTTTCGCGTGTGCCTATGAGGTCGGACTGAAAAATCATACCTTTTCATTTGCTAATGTTGACCGTTTCTCATCAATGGATTGTTTTAGCCGTGCTCACAATACAACTCCTTGATGATAGTTCGATTCCCTGGTAATAGTTCGTAATTTGTTCACTGTAGTTGTAGCCCTGTTGCCATGTCGAAACTCCCCAACAAAAATATGCATAATATTCTCTTTTGACACTTCCATGATTACTAATATTTTTTTTTTGTTATTTTGCCTGATCAGTGTGAATCTTTCACCATAAAACTTTGAAAACATTACAGACAATTGAGCAGCATATGCATTTGATACGTTATTGTAATAATTATTAAGTGTTGTATCAACTATTTTCACCTATATGAAATACCGAATTACTTATGGGATGACAATATATATATATATATATATATATATATATATATATATATATATATTAAATTAATTTTCAGTAGAAACGCTGTTAAAAGCCTGTTCAAAGAATTCGTAGATTTTAACCGTTTGAATGCTGAACAATTTTCTTACATATATGCTAAAAATGTGGTGTGCGGAGTAAAATGTGCACTTTTATTCTTTTGAAAAATAAGAAAAACAGTAATAATTTACTAAAGTTAGGTATATTGTGTAACAAGTAATTGTTATAAGTAAAAATATATTTTATTTTTCATTTCAAAAGTGGTTTGTTGCACAAAATTCGCGAAGTCCTATTTTAAAAAGAGCGCAATTTAAGTTGGATCGTTACACTCCATTATCTGCTTGATATAAATAATGTAGGTGACCTTTCTTGAGTATTGTTGATTGCCAACCATTCCTTCTCTATAGTATCAATAATACTCGAAGTGAATTTCAACCTAGTTAATTTTTTACCCAGACAATTTTTAAAATATATTATATATTTGTTCAACACCGTTCTTATAAAAATATTGAAAACATTTTTTTTTCTATATATGAGCGTTCTTCTTTCATTGTGGTGTACATATAACATTTTGTCGAATTCGTCAATTCCACCTAAAAATTATACTAATAGCAGCGCAGTTGCGCTTTTCGTATTTTGACAAAAGATGAGAACAGCGCGCTCGCGTTCGTCAAACTTAAACGGTTAAAGAACTTATTAGTTTCAAGAAAGAATAGGTGGGTTAATAAACTTTCAAAATTTGATAAAAACATGCAATACTCGAATAAAGGCAAAAAATGGAACGTACAATTAAAACATCTAGTTTTCTAAATTGAATTCTTTTTCACTTCACAAACCACTTAAAGTTTTTTTTCAAATAATATTATAAAATAAACAAAATAATATTTATTTCGATACGTCTGTATATAAATCGAAAATTTTTTTTTACATATCTAAATGAAAATATATAAAATAATTATTCTCTTTCCTGAGTAAGAACAAAAATACTCGTAGTCTGTATCATATTTTAATCCGTCGAACAATTGATAGTAAAATTGCTAGACATAATAAATATAGAAAGAAAAAGTAAAACGAAAAAAAGTGATAAATTAACATTAGTACGAGTCATTAAACGTTTAGCAAAAAATGTTTTACATATATGCAAACATTTATCAAGATGTGTAAAAAAAATCATCCCAGGAGCAGCGAATGTGACTGACCTGAGATGTACTTTTAAAACCTGCTTTGACAAAACTTAACGATAACGTTAATTCCATTACTGGCCCGCCCATTTCCGGTAGCGTTGCTACTTTATCATTCGGATAGACAGCGCTTACATTCATACACACATACATACGTGTGCATATATATATATATATATATATATATATATATATATATACATTTTATGAAAGAAAAAAAATTAAATTCGTGTTTAAACATTATTTTTATAGCCAGTCTTTTAGTTTAATTGTAATTTAATTAAGGTAATTATTTGTATAAAGTTATTAAATTAATGTATTGCAGAAAAAAATAATTAAATTAGTTAACAAATTTCAGAACATCATTAAATCTATTTATTAGATTTCAAAAGTGATTTATTAATACAGGCTGTTTGATTGAACTTTGACAGATTTTATTTTGCCATCATTTTTGTTTGTTTTGTAGCTGTCAGTTGTAATTTAACACTGGTGCAGTTTGTACGAAGCCAATTTATTATTGGGGATGCATTACGTTACAGATAATGGAGTGATAAGGTGTTACAGTTCAATATTTACGACCGTATTTTTTTTAATAAATTTAATCGTTACTGATTAAGCTCATTTAGATATGTATGGATGTGTAGACAAATGAAACAGAAGTTATTTTGGATCGTAAAACCCAAGAATGATCCAACCTCTTCATTCTTGTGGAGAAACTGATTGGTCTAAAATTTAAGCTAGTGGCATCGGTGAGCTTTTCTTTTTTGGAGATATTAATCGAAATGTTGTTACTGTCATTGGTGAATAATATCGTGCATGTTGCAAAAATCCTTTTTACCTGAAATTAATGAATGAATTCTGAATTCAGATGTCGAAGAGGAATGATTTTTTCTTCCCAGACACCAAGCACCTTATGGAGTGCAGGTTCAATCTAAAGATGCCCTTTTCTTGATTGTATATACGACCACGATAGTTTTTAAGGGAATAACAAGTTTTGTTACTAAAAGAATACTTTATTTACACACACTCTGTGCTGACTGTATTTACATGCAGTCGGTCGTACGCTGATAATGCTTGTTTATCCACTGACTGATATTTTTTTACATTTTAAGCCCTTAACATGCTTTCAGCGTGATGCTTTTAGTTTGAAGATGTGACATCAATCAGTTGACCGGTCAGTAAGACATCCTTCTACACCACCTGTGATTTTAACAGGATGGTGCTACATCTCATATAGCTCATGGTACGTTGCAAATCTTGAAAATGCATTTTCTGGCCGAATGATTTTAAAATTTGGTCACATATATTGACAATCCCGTTCACCTGGCTTGACTGTTCCAGATTTTTTCTTCTGAACTACTTAACCCTTTAAGCGTTTATGTCGTGTATGCTCGCCATGAAAAGATGTCATTTTTTGATTAATGTCGAGTATACTAGTCATGAAGAAAAAATTCGCTTTTGCTATTTATTGTCAAATTTCGGCAAAGAAATATATATTTGTAATTTGTGCATATTTTAGAATATTTCTGAGTAGTTTTCTCTTTTTTCGTGAATCTTACGTCTGTTATATAGAGAAGGTATTATAGGGTGCAATAGAAAATTTTACTATGTTTAAAGAAAAAATGTTTATCTTTTTTTGACATGTTGAATATCTGCGATAGTGTCTGCAGGCAAATACAGTCGGATAAAATCCCCATACATGCACGCTAGTGTGAAAATCTTCGAGGCAAATTGAGGTAGAAAAAAACAATGCTTTTTATAATCTACAAGGAGTCTTCAGCTACATGAACTACGAGCATTAAAAAATCATTATGAATAAAATGGCGGGATGTGGAAGAAAAAAACGATTTTGTAGAGGATATTTTACCACTTTTTCATGGTAAAAATTAGGAAATAGCAAAGATACATGCATCACAGTATTTCATACAGTAGACACTTAATTGAAAGATGTATACCAAATTTTAAATCAATCGGATAATTAGTTCCACAGTTATGCACACCAGCGGGTTGAAAAACCCCATTTCGAAAAAAAAACGCGTTTCAAGTTCGAATACAAGTTTTTAATATGCAATCATCGTTCAAGTTTACATAAACAAACCTTCAATTTTTGAAATTCTACATAGTTCATGTCTTTCAAGGCCTTATTCTAGAAAATTCAATCTATCGATTTGTGATAAAAAAACGATTTTTTCAAGTTTCTAAACATAGCAGGATCATTAAACTTGTATTTTTTTCTAAGGAATATCTTTTGTGCGCTTTTCAAAATCTTTATAGAAATTTAATTTTCTTCTTTGTTCTATTTGTCTTATGAATCGAACGTTTCTTCTACGAGTAGTTTAAAAAAACGTGTGAGTATAGTTTAAGATATCAAATATAAATATGTAAAAAATAATACTTTTCCCAAGAACATTTATGCCCTCTTGCGAAACTTATACAAGGTTCAAAGACAAAGAAAACGAAATACCATCTATAACACCATCTCGCATAATCATTGCGATCATTTTGTGTTTATTGCTTATGAAGGAAAAGAAACTCCCGGTTCATGATTTATAAAATGAACCTTGTTGATTACACCTATAAAATATACACGTATTATTTATAATATGGATATTTATAAACGGAATCTCACACAGAGATAACACATTAAATATATGTTTATTTGTATCGTATGAATTGAATAGCTTCTTCTTTTCACATATTTTTTTTGATCTAAAATATTTATAGTCATTAGAAGAAACAGCAGCAAGATTTTTTTGCAATCGCCAATAGCACTACAGTAAAACGTGTATATGTATATAAATATATATATATATATATATATATATATTTATTTATATATATATATATATATATATATATATATATTTATATATATATATATATATATATATATATATGTATTTATATATATATATATATATATATATATATATTTGTTCCAGTGATTATTAAAGTGGTCCAAGTCATACATTTTTCGTTTAGAGGTATTTAAACGTTTGAGTTTGAATAAAGTAAAAAATATTTTTATACTACATAATAAAATATTTCTCAAAATATTTACTCTTATAAAGTAAAAATATTTTATGATTGTGAAATTTCGTGTACAGCTTATAAGGAAAAGTGATTTTTAAAGTATCAAATGACATACCATTTTCAAAATTAACAAAATGTCTTCAACATGTAACTTGTAACAATAAAAAATAATCAATTTTATTAGAAATAAACAGTTAAAACAAAATCAATTATTTACATTTTATAATTCATTTTTATCATTTCTGGTTTTTTTCTAAAACGGAATATTAGATTTTAGTATTCTTAAGTGATTTAAAATATCCCTGGTAAATTGGCGGGATGTATGGCAGTAAATTCATAACATCTTTATATTTTTTTTCGGTTATTGGTCTAATCGTTTTATATAATTGAGGTAAGCGGATATTTCCGTATATTTTTGGCCTTACCCTTTTTGGTGATAGATCTAAAACATGGAATTCGGTAT
>CM068319.1:1572289-1584789 GCA_034766995.1 Acanthacorydalis orientalis | reverse complement strand
TATATCGTTTGTGAAAAAAACTACACTGTGCATTGCGATAAAGAATGATACAGTTTTCAGTTATGTTTAATCATACAGTTATTATCGAAAGTAATTATTAGATTGCGATAACTCATTAAACAAAGAAATGGAATGCTGTTACTTTCAGTTCTCCAATCTCTGTCATTAATGTGTCAATGAAGCAATTCATTAGTTTGTCAAGAAATTGCGATTTTTGTCGAAATTCTCCATGTTTTTTGTTCTCGTATTAGGTGTAAAAATGAATTCGATGCTGTTGCATTGTTTCGATCATAAGTCTGTTTTAAATTTAAATATTTCCTCCTCGTTTTAAGATTTTCGAGTGAAAAAATTAACTCTTATTATATTTAGTTTAACTGTTTTTACAATTCATTTTACAATTCATTAAAAGAACGAATCGCTATTTTTATTCAAATTCTTGAAAATACTTGTAACACAACATCATTAAATCCTAAAAGTGAACGTTAGCTAATTCGTTTTCACTAAAATATTCAATCAGTTGGTTGTTTTTTTTGTATTTATCGATAAAATTAAAAAAATATTTTTATAACATGATTTTATATCTCATTTAAATATATACAGTGTAATTATTATTATAGTTAATAGTGCGATAACTATTAAGAAATTTAGAAGAAAATAAGCATTAATCGTTTATTCAAATGATCATTCAACATCAATCTAAAACATAAAAGAAATAAACTAAACGTTTTACTACAAAATAAAATAGTCAATAAGTAAGAATTTATAATGCATAGAGTTTGTCAGACAGATGTCTATAAATATTATTTTATTAGTTTGGTAGGATTATAATTGCCGTTTTTGTTTTCTGAATTCTAACCTTGATTTTTGTCAATGAAATTGTCATTTCATGTTGTTATCATTTCAAAATGCATTTTTCGGTCTGTATTAACAGCAGAAATTTTTCGTAAACTAAACGATGCTTTTGGTGTGGGTACTAATAAAGAACATACGGTATAATGGAGGTTCTAAAAATCGGGACGTGAGCCTTGAAGATAAAGGTCGCGGGTGTCTTTTTTAGTTCATAGCGACCAACTGAAGGTGTTAGTTGTATCAGAACCACGCACAACAATTCGAGACCTTGTACAAAAGTTGAGCGTTCGTCATCCAACAGTAAATGAAACGTAAATCTATACCTGTTTAGGAGATTCAATTACCACATCAATGTCGAATACAATGCTTCTGTTATGAGCATTACCTTTATTATTTACTAGGGGAAGCACAAGTAGTGAGCTGGGGAGTCTCTTCTGACTGGTTTTACAATTTTATTTTAAAATTCTTACTTCAGGTTACATTTTTTTTTCGCAAGGATGTCATGACTTTTGCAGCTATAACTATGGAAATAGCATAATGAATTTATTTTTATTTTTTTTTAATTCAAAATCAAAATAATTTTGTATCATGGCTACTTATACCAATATCAGTCAAAATGACTGTTACGTGGGAAAGTGTAAGTGTCCTGCCGTCTGTTTACCGAACACGAAATAAACAGTTTAATCGTTTTGTAAGACTTTTCACACGTTCTTATAATTTCTACTGCGTATCATTCAGTATGATGGTGAAAATTATCAAGAAAATTCCGGATCGATCATAATGTTAATGCAAAACTAATTCATTCATTCGAAAATATATTTTATCGTTTATTTAGATATGGAGACGTAGAATGTGTATTGAAGTTTTTGTCGAATGTTGCATTCATATCATATAATACATAATAAAAAAAATATTATATAAATTATAATAAACGATATATTATTTCAATAAGCGTGAGGTGAGAAAAATGGTTACAAATATAAATTTTATGTAATCACTAGCTTTATTTTATTTTTATAAGTCCTGAAAATTGAAAAACGATTAAAAATCTCTAAATTATTGGAAAAATTGAACGATATACCAATGGAATGCTCTGATATCGAGGATGATGAACTCTATGACAGTGAAGGTGAACCAGAAGAAATTGAAAATGAACTATGCGGTATTAGCGATGAACTTTTTGATAGTAAGAATAGTGGCAATGAGCTTCTAGACGAAGAAAATGTTCAGTAGTCCTCAGAATTTTAAGATATTTTGAATTTACGTAAAAGAAGATGTGCTCGAGTGCTTTCATCTTGTAAGTATAATACAAGATCATCAAAACGAAATTGCTGCAGACGGAACCAGTTGGGAAAAAATACAAGAAGGATCTAGTCCTAGAAGATTATCACTTCATAATATTTTCACATACGTACCCGGCCCAACAGGATATGCCAAAAAAATATTATGAAAAGTGAATTTATGTTTCAACTAGCAGATGAACTTGCCACTAAAAATGGCGTTGAAAATGTAAAACCAGGGATGGAATCACGAGAAGTTAATGTGGAAACAATTTCAAAGATATCACTTTGTTCATGTACATGGTGTCGAATAGGGTACTGTAATAATATTGTAATATCTGTAAAAACTATGTATGCGGAAAATGCACTGAAAAGAAAAACTACGTTTGTAGAAAATGTCACAGATTATAACTTTTAATACTTAATAATTTACTTTATACTATAAGAATAACTTAACTTTGAAATTAAAATTTATTTTATTTTTTTCTTACCAAAGCATACATTATTATACTTATCATTCTTATTGATGTGTAAGTGATAAAATGTGCCAATCCTCATTTAGGGAACATGGTCTCAAATGGGTTAATTTGTAATACCAAAATCTACTACATAATATGGAATTCATTTTGTAAGAAACTAATAAGTCGATAAATATAAAAGTATTCTATTATTACGAATTTTTTGAAGACCAGTCATTTTGACTGGTTTTAGTAGAAACAGCTTCGTCTAAACTGTCGGAAGTTCTAGTGTTAATTACCATTATAAAATACAAACAAAAATCATTAATGAGCGTTCCATCAAGAATTGACTCGAAAAGTAATTACAACAGAAACAGCTTGTAAACATCCTCGGTCAATAAGTATCGCAGCATCTTTCAAATAGTTGATAGAAAGTGTTTTCGTTTATCTTCTCTCCACTTATGCAAACGCATACTTTATTTTTGTGTACAAGTAGATATCAGATCTCTTACATTTTAATTATCGACACAATTTCATACCAGTTTAGAATGAAAATAGAACACACATTGTTACAGCATAATCGCCTTCCCGTCTGTATACTTGACTCGAATCCGTTTCAATACGATTTTAATGAGAAATTAATTGTCGCCGACGATCTGTTTTTATTATGAAAAACGGATATATTTACATCACAATACACTTTCCGGCTCGTTCTCACCGTCGTCCGTCAACGCGAAAGAGAAAAATAACATAATAATCATATAATTAGAACGAACGGCAAACAGAGAAATCGACTGTAAAATAACAGCGCGAGCGATTGATTGATGTGACTGGAGAGATGATTGATTAGAGGAAATTTAAATGAGATAAAAACAGGTGAACGGTTTCTGTATGAACATTGAATATGAAGCGATTTTGATGTTTTAAATACAGAATAACGAATATTTTTGCAGGTATACAGCGCAACATTCTTTCTGGTTAGAATGATAATGGATTCTGAAAACGCGATCGAAGTGATTTATTTAGACAATATTGTGTAAGTTAAAAAAAATCTGTTCACTTGACACAATTGTAATGTCTCTATTAACGTAACAGTGATGGATGGTTTGTATTCATTTAATGTTATGTTAATGAAAATGTTCGTTGTGTTGAATGTAAGTATTATTCAAATAGATTTGTTAAAATAATTCAGAACGTACTCTACATACATTCTTTATAAGAAACAGTACGAACCCATTTTAAATTACTTTATAATATTCTGCTGTATTAAAATAAATCGACGCAGAGCACCTGATTTACACAAATTTCGGGTGGGGAATTATTGGGTTATCTCATAAGTAATGCGGTTGTTTGATACTAGATTTACAGGCATTTATTATATACCTATTTTTTCCGAAATCCGTCATTTTGACGGATACATTAAAATACAGTTTATTGGTAATAACAATTAATTTTATTTTGTATCACTACATTTTTATTAACAGAGATTAACAGTGCATTTTTTACATATAAATTCTATTTTGAGGGTATATTTTCCGTACACAAACTTTTTGCACTCAAACAAAATATTATTGCATCTATTTTTTTACAAAATCCGATTTATCAGGATTTAATATTGTTATTTTGAAATTTCCTTATTTGACGACTGTTTGGAAGTAGTCTTACGATCATCTCTGTAATCCCTCTATAATTCATCTCTGTAGTCTCTCACTAATTCTTCAGACAATTGAAAAATATTTTTTTTTCTCGATACATCGAGTCCAGTAGTCTCTTTTTACAATATCCATGCATTGATAGATACTAAATCTAAGATGTTATAAAATATTACGGCAATCTACGGGACCCTACTTTAGCACGACATTTTCGTGACATTTGATCTACCATATCCACTCTAAAATTGGTCTTATAGAATGTAATTGCTTCCGGGACACGTCTATTATCGTTCCCTATTTTTACAAATTTGTATCATGAACTGAGTAATAGTACCTTTTTTTGACTTACTTTTGTAAATTGTTGGAATATCATTTTCTGATTTATAAAGTCGTGTGAAAAACCAGACCTTATTATGTTTCTTAGACTTTGCAGTTTTTGGTATTACTTTTTTATTTGCAGTTATAGTCCCAATTAGAGTATTAGTTTTTTTTGCAAGTAACTTTTTCGCAAGTAAATTCCAATTTTATGTAAAAATAGAATTCCAATTCTAAATAACTAGAAGGACGAAGAAAAGCCTGTGAGCTCAATTCTTCCCATTCAACCGAAAATTATATGGTATGTACGCTATTTTATTTCTCGAGGGCAGAAATACGGCATTCGCTTTCACATTTTCATTTTCTTTGTCCTCTACAGTATCAGATCACTTCGTGGTTTTAGTTACAATTTGATGTATACAGACTTTTAACACAAAATTTGTTGACCCGTCAATTTGACAGGTGTTCGGATAGATAGGTGTACTATATACAGTTACAAGAAAGTAGAAAGCTGGTGGATAAATTGAATTGAGATATATATATATATATATATATATATATATATATATATATATATAAATATAAATATTCATATCATTATACCAATAAAAGTCAAAATAATGTTTCAAAAAATAACATTTATGTTTTCTCTATTTGTAAGCATAAAATCTGAAATCCGTCAAATTGACGGATTCCGTAAATCTAGTGTTAAAATAAATTGCGAAACAGCGAAAAAAATGACGTTTTAATTTTGAACCAAAATATATTTTCTTTTATTATTTAAAACTTTTTCCTACCGGAATCTTAAATTTCCAATACTTTTCGGTCTTTGCATTGATGAAAGAGTTGAATGCCTTTTGAAAGATTTCGCTAAAGTAATAAAACTATTGGCCCAATGTTTAGAAAAGAATCATAAAATCCTATCAACTGCGCCAGTTTTGCGTCGGTGTTACGGAAACTTCTTTTTAAAAAACACAAGTGGAGTTTATTATAAAATTACATAGATGTTGCTCTACAAACATAATTATAACAAATCTGCTTAAATTTAAATATGTATTAGTTTATATAGTTTTCTGATATTATTATTTGATGGGAACTGTCTATTCAGCTTCTTATAAAACTCGGATGATGTCGTCTAGTTCGAATGTTTGTTAATTATTGATGGGAACTGTCTATGTCAGCTTCTCATAGACATTACCTGAATTATGTGAATATATAACTGGCGCGTTGACAACTCAAGCCATTAGCGCCTGAGTGCTTTTGAGATTTGCCAGAGGTACGAAAAGGAATCGACGATTTCATTGTCTTCAAACAGATGTCTTCTTTGCGAAAGAATCCAAAACTTACTCGTAAGATGTCAGAAGGCCACAGAAAGCGAAGATAACTCTTTCGATCATTAAATTGTATCGTATATATTATGAAAATGAACCAAGAACATCACAAAAACCGACTAAACATGTTGCACGGATCTAATAAATTGTGATTTAATCGTTCCTTTTTGAAAGAATATTCTATTGGGTCATCTCATAAGAAATGCAATATTTTCATAGAGGTGAAAATGGATAATTCAACAATTTTCATTTATTGTAATAACGTATTAGATGCATATACTGCTCGATTGCACGTAATGTTTTCTCAGCCTTATCGTTGAAGATTAAGAGTGATCACGCTAATTTACAAGAATAATATCAGTAATCATGCAAGTGTCAAAAGATCACACATTAGGCATATTTTGCTTTGGGAGTTGCGTCACAGGAACAACACTTCAACTACAGTGAAAAAAAATGTGTGAAATTTATTGTTCAGATGTAAATAGTCTTAGCCAAGGGCAAAGATAGTCTCAACTCTTCGGCCAGAAGACTACAATCTTGAAGATGTGGAAAGGTCAAGACGTCTTTAACAGTTTGATGATGAGATCCTGCGAACAATAGTGGAACAATAACCCATATAAACTGTAGAAGAATCACCCGAAAAGCTTAAATCAACACATTCGACAATTCATCGACACTTGAAAATAATTGATAAGGTTTTTTAGCTGGCTAAGCGGATTCCTCACGAGCTTCTCATGGCGTTATGCAATCCGGATATTTATGTCCGTCGCTGTTTGATGGAAACTGTCGATTCAGCTTCTTATAGAACTTGGATGTTGTCGTCTAGTCTGGATGTTTATCAATTATTGATGGGAACTATCTATGTCAGCTTCTCATAGACATTACCTGAATTATGTGAATATATAACTCGCCCCTAAACCCAAAATGATCAATCAATGAAAAGCACTGTACAGCTATATGCATTGTTTATATTAAATGATAATTCGAAGAACACAAGTCGGATGAAGAAACTAAGTAAAGAAGAACTTTCCAGACCAAGTTGAGAATAGTTTGTTGAGTAGCAAGTAACAACATGTGGCCTAGTATTGTCGTACAACAAAATGACCTTTCGGCATCGCTATTCAGTAAATGATCTTTTATGGATTATTTTGTCGACCAGATGATTCAATTGATGAGCTTGACAGTAATTGTTTTAATCAATTGTGAGAACTTTTATGACAGCGCATCATTCATATCCCACAGACAGACTTTTCTGATATAAATTTTTGCTTTTTTTATCGATTTCGATGCGTATCCTGAGTATACCTATGAATTTGTATGTTTCATACTGTACAAAATCCCTTTTTTGAGTCCAGTAATAATTTTATACAAAAAAATTCTTCTCAACGAACAACAAGTCTGTTAAATATGTACACGCATTCACAAATATTTCTCTCTCTCTATGTGTATGAGTATGTGTGATTATATATGTGTAGATATGTATCTGTGTACGATTTCATAGTACATAAACTAAAAGCGAAAAAGATGACAAGCGAAAGATAAAATAAAGTGAATAAAAATGAATCCTTAATTTGAGAAAGTCAAAGATGATGAATTACTTATACATATGCATTACTATAAAATGTCTAATAATTAATGTCTACAAAACGTTCTGACAAAACGTTCTCTTAAAAGAGACAATCATTTATGAATATTAACAATCTTCTAATTAATCATTATAAATATTAACAATCTTCTAATTAATCATTATAAATATTAACAATCTTCTAATTAATCATTATGAGTATCATCGCGAGAAACCCATTGAATAAGGTCGCATTTAATCAGATGTAATTTCATTCGAGCGATTTTGTGTGTCAAAGAGATAATTCGACTTGTGGATTTAATTGATTCGTCGTAAATTGATCATATGATTTATTACGTTCGAGTTTAGTGGTGTAATGATGTCAATGCATTTTGCAACCTATGACACAGTTTGCAGACGAAGAACGGTTAGCACACACACATACATTTATCAAACGTTCAGGTATTGTCGTTACACGTGAAGGTCGACTTTCTGTCGTCAGACTGACTTGTCGTTCTTTTAAACGCACTTCTCAGTTATATTTGTTATGAAAATGGATTTTATCTCAGTTAAATATCAACCCCTTGACATATAAAGACGTCTCTAATACGCCATGTGTTTCTTATGTCATTGTAAACATTGACGTATCCGAGACGCATGCATAAGTAACCCTTAACGGTTCAGAAGTACTTTAAGTTTGATTACCGCCCGGCCCAAGCAATTTTTTATACGAAGAAAAATTATCCGCTAAGGATTTTAATATCAGGTATTAAGAAAAAAATATTTTTTTAGTGAAAATATAGATCACGAATGGAAATCAATTAACTATAAGGAACCGATGTATCACTTAACGTGTTAAATAAAAATATCAGGTAACCAAGAAAATTCTGTCCTCTTTTGAACTGAGAAAAAAATACTTGTGTATTTTTACATTCATCCGAATATCCACCTTAGCATTGAACGACCGTTTCCCAGCGAGAAGATAATTTATAAATTCCATTTTTATAAAACTGATTATTTTCATTTTCAAAAAATGTGGACACCTCCATTTTTAATTCTTCTTCATTATTAAACTGTTTACCACTCAAACAATTGTTCAAAGATAAAAATAGGCGATGATCTGATAGAGATATGTCTGGGAAATACGGGGGATGGGGGAGGATCTCCCACCCTAAGTTCATAATTTTTTTTCTGGTCTCTATTTCAATGTGTGGTCTTGCGTTATCTCCCAAAATAATACATTTTTACGATTTACAAGTGCTGGCTGTTTGTATTTTAATACATCGTGTACTCGTAGGAATTGTTCACTATAAATATTTGCCGTAAGGGTTTGACCCATTCGTAGATATCCATGGTGAATAATTCCTTTTGAAGTCTAGCAAACACAGCGAAAAATTTTTTGGCGGTGTTAACTCTCATTTAGGAAATTTGTGGGACAGGATCGCCCAATGAAAGCCAGTGGTGAGTACGTTTGTAATTGGAATAAATAATTTAATAATTCGTCGATATTTAAATGTGATGATCTGCCTTCTCTGGTCTCTTCTTTACTGGATTCATCGCCGGCAGAATATTTTTTAAACCATCTTTGGGCCATTCTTAACTGTCTTTTCTTCGAACGCAGTACATTTTTTTTTGCTGTTTATGTAGCGTTAGTACCAAGCATAAATTCATGAATCAAACACGCACGTACTGCACTGTTTTTCACATACATTTTTAAGGGTTGGAATTGTTTTTTAAATTAAAGTGAACAGTTCTAGATTCATTTCAAACAAATGCTAATATTACTGATAAACAATTCTTGGAATTTTGTCCGATAACAAGTGTAAACAATTCTTTGAATTGTTGTACGTTATAACAGCGACAGAACATTCTTGGTTATCTAATATAATAACAATAACAATGATGAAAATGATAAAAATATTTTTTGTAGCAATGTACGCGGCATTCGACTTAATAAGTAAGAGTGCTCCGCCGCGTGTATTGCGACATTGGTCCGTTAAGGGTTAATTCGCTTTAGTACAGCTACAAAGCAAATACTAGAAAGAAATAATTATATATATGTATATATATATATATATATATATATATATATATATTCAGTGTTAAGGTGTGAACCATCGAAACGAGCCCCTACAAAATGTCTGTTTCGAATTTGTACGAAAGTGTGGATGATTGTCGTTAACAATATTAACCCCTTAAGCGTTTCGTTTTGTTTTGAGATTGTGTACAGGTGTGCTTAATTACTTCTAGGCGATGACGAGTGTACTCGACGAAAACAAAGTAAATGCACTTTCTTTAAGATTGAGTTAAATTATAACAAAATTATAATAAATTATTTGGTGTTTTCTTTGAAAATTTTTCTAATTTCATAGGTAAGTAATTCACAAAACGTGTTTCACAAAAACGTATTTCGTAATTCACAAAACGTACTGTTCGTTGGCATCCATTTTTTTAATCTTGAATGTTGTTTCTAATTCTGGAGACTTTCCAAATATTTCTCAGTACATAAATTAGTTTTCTCCACTCTTATGTTTAGTACATTATAATTTAAAAATGTTTCCATATAGAACACACATTTGATATTTGACGAATGAGGATTAATGAAATTTGGGCCAGGTTGAGCAGTAAATTTAAATGGTGTTCGCTCTGCACATTTAATATTCCTTTGTAGATTTGAACTCTGTTTCTTTATCAGGTTTTTAAAGATAATTTGTCTACAGTGTCAGAACTTTTTCATGAACAAATTCTAAACTTTGCTTGAACAGTTCAAAATCTGTAATTACGGTATTGGTTTATATACAAGCTATCCGGATGAATTTCGGCTAATTTTGTTTCCGAATTTTTTAAAGACCAATCATTTTGACTGGTTTTGGTAGGAATAGCTTCGTCTTAACTCTCGGTATTTCTAGTGTTAATATATTTTGGTTGTGAAGCATTAGTTTAAAATTATGTTCTTTAAATTACTTAAAAAGTATTATATTTAATAAATTGATTGATTAAGATATCTGTAAAAATCACAACAGTTTCTGTAAAAAAAATTCTGAATAAATATGTAACAATGTTTTATCTGGTGTACAAATCAAGGGCTGAAACGCATGCTTGCTTGTCCATTGAAGAACTGCAATAACTTTACAAAAATAATGGCGTACGTGAATGACCTGTTTATCATTTCTAATCTACTCTTAGGAGTGCACTTAAGTCATAAAACAAAGGAGTTTTTTTATTTATAAAATAAACGAACATTAAAACATTGTTTTTAAACAAATTTCCAGACATAAATGAAAGTACTTTTATTATTACCGTCTCTGTTTTTATAACTTCGGTCAAAAAGAAAGATTTAAATGTTTATAAGTGCACATCTAGTTTTATTACAAAAAAACACACGTCTATTGTGTAATTTTTTGCTGCAATTACGTTCGAAAACAACGAAATGAACTTAACAGTTGTTTTATGTTAATTTGTGTATAGAACGTTTATCTGCCATTTATTATCTCGTTAAAGTGGAAACAAGTAATGAATTCGCAGTTGCATTCAGTACAACGGTGTACACACAAAATGTAATATGTGTTTAATTTACACTTTTTTTTTGTATGCGGTTTGGTCTAGTTAATGTCACAGCACGTACAATTCGTTCGAATCATTTCGAATACTTGCTTGTACCGCAGAATTCGTATGGTCTGAACGAAAATTCGAGATTGGCTCTAAGTAATTCTGCTTTAATATAAGAAAACGTGTATTTTTTTTTTAAGTTTCGAAGTGCGTGAAATACTTCAAACTTTCTATTAAAATCATAAAAGAAAACACACACTCATTTTTGTTATAAATGAAATCACATTTTTAATATCGGTTATCTCAGTTCGCCGAGTAAAATACTCTATAGAAGTCGATCAAACCTGTATAGCGCTCCTCTCTTTCTGGCCATGTCTATTAGGTGCATAAAATTATTCAGTGTATTTACATTTGATTAACCATAACTCTGTTTCAAATTAAAAAAATTGTCGCATTGTTTTAGGATCTTGAAGTGTCAACCTTAACATTTAAAAAACACTATCTTGTCCAAGCAGATGAAATATCATCACAAAATAGTAACGAAAACGATGGCATCCTAAAATCAGCATATTAGACATAGAATACTTTTCGCATTCTAGTTGAAAAAAAAGCTGTAAAATCCGCGGAAATGATTTGTTCAGCTTTAGAGAAAGGTATTGTGACACATAAAACATGCAGAAAATTGTATCAAAGATTTAAGAGTAATGATTTCAATCTTTCTGATCGAAAATGTCTCTGATAGCCCAAAAAAATTTGCAAATGAAGAGTTTGAAGAGCTATTAAGTGAAAATTTCGTTCAGACTAAACAGAAACTTATTCAACAACTTGGAATGGCTCACCAATCAATTTCCTATCATCTACATCGGCTAGAAAAAAGTACAAAGCTAGAGATAGATGAATCCCAAAAACACTATCTGTCTTAGTCAAGCAATTGCCACAATCTCATAAAACAGTAGTGAATATGATGGAACCCGAAAAGCAACACATCAGGTATTGCACACTTCTCGAATTCCGGTTGAAAAAAATGCTGCCGTAACCGTGGGAATGATTTGTTTACTTTCGGCTCTGGGAAAATGGTATGATGCATAAAACGCGCAAAAAATAGTTTCGTGGCTTTTCAAAAGGTTTCGTAGTAGTGGTTTTGATATTTCCAATCGAAAACGTCACGGAGAACTGAAGAAAATTTGAAGAAGAGGAGCTTGAGAAGCAGTTGAACCCCTTAAGCGTTTCGTTTTATTTTGAGAATGTGCACTGATGTGCTTAATTATTTCTAGGCTATGACGATTATATTCGATGAAAACACACTTAATGCACTTGCTGTAAGATTGAGTTAAATTGTAACCAAATTATAACTTTTTTTGATTGTTTCTTTGAAAAATTTTTAATTATATTAGTAAGTAATTCACAAATCGTATTTCATTACTGTTCGTTGGCATCCATTTTTTTAATCTTAAATGTTGTTTCAAATTCAGGCGACTTTCCAAATATTGCTCAGCATATAA